>CM055275.1:56443057-56553808 GCA_029237695.1 Conchocele bisecta | reverse complement strand
ATTTATATTCCTTCGTTTTTCCCCCCTTTTTCGTCTTCTGCTTCCATTACCCACACCAACCTCTGAACTGGGACATAAAGGGGAGGTCGACACAAATTGTAAACATTCCGGCATGCCCAAATACAGCGACTATAGGAAATAGTCCATCTAAAACTAGAACTGGAAATACACATTTACTACGTAATAATAATATATACTTATATACATGTACGTGGAGCAATACAGCTACTAACATGACAATTGGCTCCTTCAATGTGTGTGGTTTGAAGACTAGATTAAATTATCATACATTTTGTGACGAAATAAACTATGTTAGCATGTTCTGTGTTCTTGAGACTACGGTTGACCAGTTAGACGTTATTTCCATTCCGGGGTACGATTTCAGTATGCAACAGCGTAAGCAAAAATACAACCGTAAATCTGGTGGAATTGGCGTTTTTGTTCAACACGATTTAGGAAAATACGTATACATTGTTAGTATATCAAATACCAGACAATTCCAGGCATTATAATGATGATGAGGCTGACACCTTGAACTGAAAATACGCTCGATGTGCATTGAAAATTACTAAGTTTATTTATTTGGCGACTTTAATGGAAGGTTTTCCGACATGCAGGCTTATACTGATATCGATGATTTCTTGCCCGAATACTTTGATATTGATGACTAGATAGTACATATGTTTTTCAACAAAGCATCGACTATAGATAAATTTGGTATGTCCAAAAAGCGTACCATTATGTGAAGTACTTTGAAGTTCGTTATATTGATGTTTTATACTCAGATGGAGATTAATTAGTTGTTACTGATCTACTAGTCCCAGAGCTGGGTCAACTTTATTTATATTTTTGGCACACGGGCTCTGACGATGATTTCCGTCTTGTCCCTATATTGTTCCACCTCTCCATATGTGCACCAAAGACATATGTAGAGTATTCATAGCTACAGATGATATTCCGTCAAATATTGATTTTATTGCGAGAAAACGATTTTCCTCCGGGAATTTAACAGGGGGGCTACTTTTTGTTCTAAAAATTCCTACTTTATCCCTACTAAAAAAAATGTTCCTACTTTTCACTAGTGTCCACTTGATAGCCTGTGTTAGCAACATGTGCACCTTCCGCGTTTAGATGATAATTTAGCAATTATACCTTCTTTTGAGTTGATCCGAAACCCAAAATGCCATAATGCCATCTTCGATTGCCGTGAAAATCTGTTTTCAACTTCTCTGAAATTGCTGACGGGAATGAGCTCATATTCACACGGAAGAGTAATAATTTCAAAGTCGATGTTTTGCTTTTCGAGTCTATACACAATCTAGGATCGCCACCAAGACCATCTTGGATTTTCTTTTAAAAAAAAGATCGATCCGCCCAACTGATTGCAACCTGTGATACAGATTCAGCATCCAGTTGACTAGTAGACAGACACGCATTTGTTTTGAAATGTTCTGCCCAGACCAGAGTGGGCTACAGTGTCATTGACTGTCTAATTTAATTTGTGAAGGTTCTCCAAAAAGGAAAATAAAAGCTTGTTGTCAGTAGAAGACCAAAGAACAGTTCAATAAGTGCCTGTGAATATCTTCCATGGGAATATTGTCTTTCTTTTGTGCATGAGAGGATGATGTGGCTTCATGCAAACGTTTTTATTTCCGACCTGGTTCTGTTAACACTGATAGTAATTATGTCCGAAATGGGAGAACAATGTTAGCTCCATTTGTGCAAGTAAGACTGAACACGAGATGGAAGCTTTGGCCATGGTCATGATGGTTGTTATGAAAATGAAGGAAACGGCACAAAATCCTGGGCTGAAAAATATTTGCTGTGAAGATCCGTTAATACGGGAATTTGGAATTTCGCTTATGAACAAAGTTGGCACAAGTATCAATACAATATCCGTACAAATATGCCCACTGTTGCAAGGTTGCTGCAGAAACTTAATGAAACCAAATTGAGACCTCTGCCACTGAGTGATTTTATTTGTGGAAGAGAGTTCATAGCTGTTGTTGCAGCAGTGAAAGAGCTGTCGCAGGAACCGAATTCTCCATATTTGGAACATTATGGCAAACAGATATGCCCGCTGAAGATAACTTTAGGAATACAGAAAGACGATATGAGACAGATAGATAATGCCAACACGTTTAATGAACTTCATGCTGTCCATTGGAACTCGAAGCTTTTGTGTGTTGCAAGTCGCAGAATGAGGTTACGGTGCTTAAACAAAACGGAGGAAATACCACTGACGGAGGATCTTGTTCAATTGAAAGATTACCTTGAAACAGGGATACAGAGAGGACTGGAAATCAGTAACCCCAAGTATGACCAGTACGCTGAATTGGCTCATACACTTCTCGCTCGCATCGTGAGTTTTAACAAAAGAAGAGTAGTAGAAGCAGTAGCCTATTTCACCAACATTACAATGTATACTTATCTAGCAAAGTATACTTTCAGGGAGACATTTTCAATTTAAAGATAAATTTATTAATTTTTATTATACTGAATGTATTACATTATCACAGCCAAAATGGCTGTGATAATGTAATAAATTCAGTATAATAATTCTGCATACTTTTAATCATCAACTATATGCAGTCGTTAGTTCTATATGACATAATGCATATACATTTCAGGAAAAATGAAGGATTACACCCTCAAAGTATACTTTGCTAGATAAGTATACTTTGCAATTTTTATGAAATCGGATACAGATGAGCTGAAGGTCAAGGACTTTGAAAACATGATGAAGAGGGTGATAAGGACCATAGCTCAGAAATAGTTCATTCACGTTAATTCTCTGAGAGAACATTATTAAAAAGGTTAGTATCACTGACCATGTGTCAATGACCAGATTGTAGTATCCCCTCGCCGATAAGCAAGAGGGGATATAGCGTTAGTCCATGTTCGTACATGTATACGTGCGTATGTACGTATGTACATACGTTTATGACGCCAGCCCGCCCGGCGTGCGGTTTAAGAGGTTAGGGGCGTAGCCTAACACAAAAGATTCCTTTGATTTATTTCGTAAGCTCATAAATTCTATTGGCTTTTTCTTTGATCTTCAAACAATGGAAATACCTCATAAGCCCAAATTGTTGGAACGTTCGTTTGTCCGTCCGTCTGTCCGTCCGTCCGTCCGTCCGAAATCTGCGTTAAAGTAAATACCTTATATCTCTGCAGTCCTAAGTCACGTTGACTAGAAACATCATATGTTTATTAGTCATCATCCATATAGTCATGCTGTATCGAACTCATGCGGCCCTTTTGTCCAAGGTCAAGGTCAAATGAATTATAAGTTTGCATTAAGCTTTTCACAAGTGAAAAAGCTGATTGGGCATCATCCATATATTCATTATGTGTCCCACTCATGCGGCCCCTGTGCCCAAAGGTCAAGTTTTTTCATACCTTATATCTCCACAATCGTTACTCCAATTTACTTCAAACTTCCAGTAGGTGGCAGGTGGGAGCAAGCGATGGGTAATTTAACGATCGGGGTTCATCCTTACCGGAATCCCGACTGGAGACCTGGTTTGGCCTTCACATACGTCTTTGGCATTTTGTATGTGACAGTTGCATCTGGTTATACCCCTTATAAGAGTAATCCTACCGGTATTACTTTTTAATCGGGGAAGGGGCCAAGCGACTTTGGTGCGGTATGGACCTGGCACCAGGTCAGGTTATTCTAATTTCAGGGCTAGGGCTGAATATATATTTTCTCGATGTAAATATTCCGTTCTGATTTTGGAATACCCCCCCCCCCCCAATGTAGCAGGTTAAATGCGGGATCGAACCCGTTGGCCGGGCCTTAAATGACCTTAGCTGTTGATAGGCCGCTAAACACCAAAACACAAACAAACAAACTTAAAACTTCCAATAGTTCCTTTTCATCGTCCATATTTTCATTCCATAGCCTGCCCATGTGGTCCACATGCCCAAGATCAAGGTCAAGTGACTTTAAAATTTGCGTTAAAGCTTTTACATACCTTATATCTCCACAACCCTTAATTCAAACTTAAAATAAATACACTCTGAGATCAGCAAATGCCCCGGCGGGCTCGACATGCGAGCCGCGGCCATCTGGTTAAAAATAATTTTGGAATATTGGACCGATTTTCAAAGTATTCTTAGTTACATCATTTCCAAGTTATCTAGCGAGGTTTCGGAGCCACAGCCCAGCTTCCTTTTGCCCGATGTCAAATTGCCATAGGAAAATCGTTTTTTCGCTATAAAATCAATATTTGTTGGAATTTCATCTAACAATTTTATGGGGTGCATTTTGTTTGTTATTGATGAAAAAGTACTGAAATTTAAATACTTTTTTAGATTTAATGTTTACTCATGATGACTAAAAGGTCGTCGGCAGCTTGTGTTAATGAGGCCAATTGTCCTATTTCAAAATGCTTGAATATTAATCTTTAAATCAAGCAACTTGATTGGTTGAGTCTGAGCTGTGTTACAGCTCAGTTCCAGCCAATCGAACTGCTTGATGGTGAGTTGAGATTGCCAATAGATATTCAGAAACGTAAACATCAGTAGCCGATTTCAACACCATTGCAAAGTATACTTTTGTAGCAAAGTATACTTTGAGGGAGTAATCATTTATTTTCCCCGAAAGGCATTATTTCATATAGAACTACCGATTGCATATAGTTGATGATTACAGGTATGCAAAATTATTATCATACTGAATTTATTACATTATCACAGACAAAATGGCTGTGATAATGTAATAAATTCAGTATATTAAAAATTAACAAATTTATTCTAAAATTGAAAATTTCTCCCCCAATGTACACTTTGCTAGATAAGTATACTTTGCAATGTTGGTGAAATAGGCTACATGTTTCAGCTAGCTACACACGTCATTTTTCGCAAACATTATTGAAATTGGTGAAGGAGTTAAGGAGTTATTGAGAAAACATAAACAACTTAAACGCATTTGCCTTACAACCACGGTGAACATACGCCCCCAGTGACATTGACCTGTGGGTGTTCGGGCATGGGTCGTATGCGTAACAAAACAACATCCCTAGACAGACATTGTGGGCAAATATGGTTGAAATTGATGGAGGACCTTGATCCGTTACTTCAACATGTTAGGCCGGAATTGGCCGCCCGTGGTACTTTGGATTAAACCGTCATTGACTGTGATATGCATCATTGGTGAAGTTGAATCCATATCCAGACACTTATGCTACAAACTCCATATTCAGAGACTATAAAAATCAGACAATACTCAACCAAATAGGCAAAACGCTTAAAAACAAGATGGCGGAAACCAAATTAATATTTCAGCTAGCTATAAGCCCTTTATTACGGAAGCCCATTAGGGCCATTTCACTTTTTTTTTATTTCCATTTATTAAAGATATGTTCTTGAATTTTCAAGATACTTTCTGGAATTTTCAAGATGTTTCAAGATTTTTTCTTGAATTTTCAAATTCCTTTCTTGAATTTTCCAGATCGTAAAAGATCTTGAAAATTCAAGAAAGGAACTTGACAATTCAAGAAAAGATCTCGAAAATTCAAGAAAATAACTTGAAAATTCAAGAAAAGATCTCGAAAATTCAAGAAAAAAAAGAACTTGAAAATTCAGGAATAGATCTTGAATAAATGGAAATAAAAAAAGTGAAATGGCCCTCATGGGCTTCCGAACTTTATATACCCGAATGTGACATTTGTACATAATCGTGACAACCGTAACTACTGACCGCTGCTACCGGGTACGCCTATGGAAGGCGGGATTTATCAACGAAAGAAAGAAAGACGTGATATGCATCATATGAAATCAAATGTTAAAATTTCGGACCCTCACCGGCGGTATCGTACGTGACCCTTGCTTCACCTATTACACGAAACTGGGGGCCGTTTCACTAAACTTCGTACGACTAAAATGTTCATAAGTGCAAATTTAGGATCGTCTGGAAATTTAAATTGATGGATTTACATTTATTGAGCATAGGCTGCTTATGCAGCATACGCTCAATAAATGTAAATGCAATACTCGTTTGGAAGAAAACAATGCTAATGTGAAATGTACAGACTATCATAAGTTTGCACCTGGGAACATTTAGTCGTACGCAATTTAGTGCCCCCTGTAAGCTGCAGGAGTTATCCCAGAAGGCTAAAAAACTGCCAGTTTGACACACACACACGCACACGAGCCAATTCCCACCCTTAAATATGAGCCGAATCTAAAGTCGCAAATTAGTTCAATATGTATTCCTACGCCAGTAGTAAAGGAGTGCATTAGAAATAGGTTAACCATGTTAACCGCATTGTAATTTTGAAATTTGCGGCGTATATCAGAAAATGATAGGTCGCAAAACATGTTTAATGGCTCCGCTAGCGCGTCGCCATTAAACAGCGGATTTTCCGACCTATCATTTTCTGATATACGCCGCAAATTTCAAAATTACGATTCAGTTAACCCTATATTGATGCTCCGACATTCGGCGCACGTTCCCGCTTGGCGTCTGGTTACAACTCAATGAAAATAATAGAGTGTGTATACATATGTTTAATCAGGTATTGCTACATGACTGCCGTTGTTTAGTTTAGTTAAAGCTCCATGCCCACTCAATAGGCACAATATGTTCTTTATATCAGATACCTCATCTGAGGCATGTTCTGGCAAAATAAACATTCATTCACCATTACCCCACGTATTGATTTACATTATTATACATTTTATATCAGACGTAAATGTCAACACTGGTAAATTTTGGATACTATTTTGGTTAAATTCACATGCATACCCACCACGCAGCAAGCCATATTTTCTACTAAGCATTATAGTCATATACATATGTATACGGTTCGACAATGTACAGCCGTGGGTAAACGTTTTGCCGTGGCGCCCGGGAACTGTTTGAACCCATAGGCAGTCGGGTTCAAACTATTGGCGAGTGCCACGGCAAACGTTTACCCACGGCTGCACATGGCCGAACGTAACTATTACATTTCCGTCGGAAATATCGTGTAATTTGAGAATATATGCGGTACTTTCGGTAATTTGATAACCTGTTCCATTCAAACAGCTGATTTACACAAACATATATTCCGAGGCCGCAGTACACGTCGCGCGATGCATGTGCCCCATCCTCCGCATCAATTTCAAAATGTCAGTGCGGCCGTTGTGAACTGGTATGGTGACGTGACATTGGCGCGTTCTAGTAACGTCATGAGACACATGCAGTACGTAGACCTGTGTTGGTTTGGCCTCGAAATGAGCATTGTCTACTGAGCCATGGTCAAACAGCAGGCGCTGTACGTTAGAACACGGTTGTGAGCGGTGTCAAACAACGGCAGTCATGTAATCTAGCGTATATAGATGACTTACCAGCAGCAGATATAGATACAACGTTCGTCTCTTCGCTGATGACCGTGTGATCTATACTACAGACACATCAAATGTGCATCAGATACATTCATTCTTCAGGACGACCTAAATAACTTAACTGCATGGGAAAAGAAGTGGAAACTGTCGTTCAACATAGGGAATACCACATCATGCACTTCTACTGAGCGCGAAATCCTCGGAAGACCATATATTCTCTGAATGACTAACCCATCGGCACGGTCAACCAGCGACGTACCTGGGTGTATAACTCTATAACGACATAGTCTCCACACGCCAACAAAGTCTACTCCACAGCCAGTCAGAGCATGAAATTTCTACAGAGAAATATTCACTCGGTCCGACCAGAAACGAAAACGGCAGCATGCATGTTCATTGTACACCCAACACTGGATTACCGCGCATTTGCCTGGGAGCGTTACCTCCAGCGAGATATCCAGACAATGGAAGTGGTACAAAGGATAGCTGCCTGATTAGTGACCCGTAATTACAAAAGACTGCAGCCGGACTCTCTCTCTCTCTCTCTCTCTCTCTCTCTCTCTCTCTCTCTCTCTCTCTCTCTCTCTCTCTCTCTCTCTCTCTCTCTGAGTGGGAGATGTTGGAAGAGAGGATTCAGGACGCCCGAGCCTCCATGTTAGCCTTTGACCTGACACCCAATTGTTTGACATAAGCCCCCCAGGACAAAAGCCCCACCCCCAAAACAAAACAAATGTATATGCGGACAAAAGTCCCCCAGTGGAATTACAAGATAGGACAAAAGCCCCCCCCCCCCGGCTGCATCATTTGCCAATACCACTATACAGGCATGTGTTTTTGAAAGGGTAAAGGGGGCACGCGTCGCACACCCTCTGCGTACTGGCCTGGCACGACGTATATATATAGCCACCACCTTTCATTCCAAAAAGAAAACCACATACACACTTGAATAGGCCTAGTGTAAATTGTTTCCTCCCGGAAACATCACTGTTTGGAACATACTACCTTCCCATGTGTTCAGCGCTGACTCGCACGAGGGCTTCAAGTCAGGGCAGACCGCATGGCTGACCCCTAAATCCCCAAAGTACATGTTTTACCTACACCACTCTTACTAACACTCTTAAACGTTTTATGTTTGTACATATATAGGTCTTGTTAGGTTAGAGATCTCTAAGACATTTTAGGTCCTCCAAGGTGGATTGAGTAACTTGGGAGGCATGTAGTCAAAAAATACGACGCTAACCATGCTAACCGCTACGTACGATGTTACTTCGCTAAGTGAAGGGAGCGACACAGTAGCGGATTGAAACCGTGGAATACCTTGCTCTAGAAAGGCGTGAAATCTGTCACCTTTTTCTAACAACCGAGCATTGCCATAATGATGAGCATGATCACTCGCCGTTACAATAGATTCTGATATGATGATGATGAATGTGTGTCTATGTAATATCAAGTGTCTGCCTATGTCCTGTAATGTAATCTACACGACCACCAACAACAACAACACAAACAAATGCGGTGTCACTAAATGACGTAATGGTACAAATGTTTCATAATTGGGAATTGGGGCGTAATGGTGGATAATGGTGGATAATAGAGGATAATGATGGATACTGGGGGATAATGGTTGGTAGATAATGATGGCGTAATGGTGGTTCTGGGCATACACTGATCGCAAGCATCATATAGTTTATAACACTTATCGTAAGTTTTTTTTCCCCGCCGGTGGCCCATTTATCAATCAGCATTGAACGTTGTGCATATATATACGGATAACCGTCTGTGCATCTGACAAGTAGTAACATATGTATCTCATCACGAGAAATGGAGGCTTATTGAGTTAGCGAACGGTGTAGCTTCAGATCAGTCTGATCAAGGCCTATACTGTTTGCTATTTCATTAATATTCTCGTAGCTTCCAGCGACCATTTCAGTTCCGCATCAAATTACACGAGTGTGCTATCTGAACAAATGCTACACCGTCAACAACACAATTAGCCGTTTTTCTTGTTGCATGGTGCATAATGTGGGGCCTTATGTTGCATGCGCACGTCTGTATATTGTTGAATCTGCTGAAACTCAGTTGACTCTGCTGATAAAAATGGCCTATGTTGTTAACATTTGTTAATTCACCAATGATTACGCCATTTCATCATTACGCCGATATGGAATTAGCCATTACGCCGTCGACTAAAGCAATACCAGTTATCATATTTGGCGTATATGAACTACTTATGAATATATTGTGTTATTGATATTCTGAATATACATTAATTTGATTTTAAATCTACCATTATCCACGATAATAAACACCATTACGCCCCATTACGCCGTGGTGAAATTATGCACCCATTACTCCGGTGTGGAATTAGCCATTACGTCGTCGTGTAAAGCAATAGCCTCGATCAATTAATTTCGGAACACCTAACGACATGTGCTTCCTTCATTCAGTGGAACAGCAAATTTCAAAAAAATCAATCAATAAAGAAGGAAAGCTATTCAATTAAGATTAAAACTTACCGTAGGAATTACAAATTTCCGATTATTTACATTTATTTTCCAGACACTCAAGTTATGGACGTCACTAACTCGTTACGTTACCCAGTCCAGTATTACTCCCGGGTACCAGACCCGATGTCGTCGAAAGCATGCATACTCGTACTCGTACATCTTAGCTAGGTAGCCTTGCTAGAGAAAATGTTTAGCTCTACCGAATGAGTAAACCGCCGCACACTCTGACATGGCTCAAACACATTACATGCATGTATTATTGGCCCCAACGACGGACCAATTTGATACAGTTAGACCGGCGTAACAGTTCTTACTATCAGCCGGATTAGTGCCCGCTAAGGGACAAACTCGACATAGTCCGACGGTGGTGCCTGAGAGCCACACGCACACCACGCAAAATTACATAGAGGATATTCCATCGTAAATGTTGTAATTCCAGCTAGTTGGATCGTTTATATAGAGGATTTCAAACGAGCTTCAATTTGATTTGAGATTTATGAAACGAGTCAGCAATTGTATGCACCTCGCCAGAGGCCCGGTGCATAAACTGTGCGCGACTCGTTTCATAAATATAATATCAAACTGACATGAGTTTGAGATTATGTTTATCGCATGATTTCACAATGCAAATAGCAGAAAATTTGGGAGATATTCGATACGTTTCAGTGAGAATACGCCATTCACTATTTTCTCATCCACTTGAAAATCTCCACAGAGAAAAATAGTTTTTGCACTAGAAATACAAGGTTTATAAATGTCTTACTATAGATTCCCAGTCTTTGTAAACACTGCACATTACCATGATTACCAAGGTGGAGCGCACTATAACAACGCTTTTACTAAGTAACTGGCGCTACCAATGACGTTTAAACACGTTGACGTCAACGTCAAAACATCACTGCTTTGTTACGCATTTGCCTGACAAAGAATGTGAACATAACGTCCTCGATGACCTTCACCTTATACGTTCGGACGTGGTTCGTATGCAAAACACAGCACCATCCCTAGACACACATTGTGGCCAAATATTATCGTAATTGACGCAGCGATTCATAAGTTATTGAAAAATTAAGGATGATACTACGCACGCACGCACGCATGTACGCACGTACATGAACTAACGGTATATCCCCTCTTGCCTATCGGCGAGGGTGTAATTACTAATACATAATAAAGGCACGGGCTATTGCCTCGGACTCCACGCTCTTTAAACAGACCAAATGTGTTAATACTATAGTAAACGCATCAGCCCATTACTTTATTGCTTAATACAAAGTTATGCATTACCACGTCATACATACACATGAACATAACGAAGTACACGTATGTTACACGGTAGGGTGGTTATTATAAAGAAGGAAGTACAGTACAGTTGTACTAATATATATATATATATACTGCATAAGACCAGGAAGAGTAGTGTTATCTATATAGCGCGATTAAACTACTAGGTTTAGTATTGGCGGTATATAGCGAGGTGGATGCACTGGATCTGACCGTTGTTGATATAATTATCGACATGATAGATCAACTGGATTTGAAATGTGGTTAAACATGAGGATAATGACCATTGGACTTATTGGACGTTGATCACGGCTGTAATTTCTACAAGTGTGGACATTTTGGCATTTAATAATACCGTAACCCGAAAGTTCTGTCACTCAATAACGCAGGGCGTCTTGGGTTACAGACAGAAATATCGGGTTAATAATACCCGTGACCCTTCCATAGAGTTTCGTATCAGCAGGTACAAACTGTGCATACTACTTCAGTATCGACTCATGTTATTGTCTCTGATATCTCGAGGTTTCAGCTACATGTATATAGTTTTAAAATTGCCATTGTTGCGCTAGTATAACAAATCAAGGTTCAAACATGAAAACGCCGAAATTCGTTGAATACTAAGTTAACACAAGGCGATCGCAGTGGCGTATCTCACACATTACCAACATGATCAATGGGTCTAGATTACTCGAATGACCCTGGGTGGTTAGCTACCAATGAGAGGAAGCTACTAATACACTTTATTGAACATTCAACTAACGTATCAGGAGATAAACTAAATTTAGACGTACATTCAAGTTTTGATGACGTGACCTTACAAAGAAAGTCGGTCAATGTCACAGGAATGACCACATGGTGGTTAAGTATCAATATAAGCAAACTATTGATGTTTAACTAACATATCAGGATTTTGCGATAATTTACATGAAACGTTTTTTGACGGAATTACCTACATGTATTTGCTATCGACTGACATACCATATCAGTATTCTGACACATTTCCTAATTTCCACGACTAATTCACGTTTCCATTGGGTTATTGTCAATCCATTATATTTCAGTATGCTCAAAACAGTACATAACTGGTACATGTGCGATTTTTACTAATCAGCAAACGAGTGTTTATCCATACAAGTTCATGACTCATTTACGAGTATTTGTGTTGCTGTCAATCCAATCAGTTTGCTCAATACAGTACTGGTAGATTTGGTGTACATTTGTGATTTTGACTAATCAGCAAACTAGTGTTTATCCATACAAGTGGGCGTATATTTCAGACATTAATACAAGCTGCAATTGACGCCATACTTGACAGAAGTGGCCTGCCACGTTTGTATCATCCATCATTCAATTAACTCCGGATCATGATGTTTATGTTTAGAGAAATGGCAATTGGACTGTTTTGGTCGTTTGCTATCCACCTGACTTTAAATTGACTTTAAACAGTGTCATATCTGAAGACAGAAGACCGACTGGACTCGTGTTATATGTGGAGGCCTATATGGATCAACTAGACATGCACGTTACACGTCTGGCGGTTGTTCTAGTGAGTGAATGCTTTACTTCGTTAATACACGACGCTGGGTCAATAAGTAGTGTCACTCCGACACTTACCTTTCTTACAAATAACACTATAATTACTTTGCTCCATCAAGTTAGGAGAGCGCAAAACATATGTATACGTACAATATCAAATCTGAACAAACATGTAATACCAAATATGTAATGCAGTGTAATGAGAGTCATGTAATGAAAACTGTTGTCAGTGTAGCATATAGTAGTGTATCCGGAATAAAAAAAATATGGGTTTTGTAAAGATGCCGGAGAACGAGCGGGAGTCAGTGCCTTCCCTGTTAACAATGCTATCCAGAGCCAGGGCTCTCAAATGTTTGTGTTGCGTCCGCTTGTGGACAGCGCGTATGTTCGTCCGTACGTACGTCTGTGTGTCCGAGTTAACCATTTTGGTTAAAACATGTGTTATGCCCCAGGCCACCAAATGATGATGGGCATATAGTGTTACCGGCGTCCGTACGTCTCTTACGTCCCGTACGTCCTGTACGTCCATCCATCCGTCCGTCCCGAAACCCTAACGCTCGGGTAAATATATTATAATTTATGTTACCTTGCACGGATTTGCTTACTATTTCACCGACGCATTGCTATAATGATCCTCTACAAACCTGTTACAAAGCCACGATAGTCCCTCCCCCGATAAGCCCACATACTTGGTGCATTCTAATCCTTAACGTTCGGGTAAATGTCTTATAATTTCTGTTTTCTTGCACTCACCTGCTTGATATTTCACACACGCATTGCTCCAATAGTCCTCTACCGACCTGATACAAATTCTCACCCCCGCCAAGCCCAGGGTCAATGTTACATACTTTACCTTAACTCTAAGCCTCGTTGTTTTTGGCTGCCAGCTGGGGCATTCGTTAAAGTTGTTCGGTATACTATCAAAGCCAAAGCCTGTACACGTTCGACCCTTATGTACGTTATTTTTTCTTAACCTTATTGATTAGTTTTGGTAATCTCATTCGATTTTATAATATCTATTTAATGACCAAATGATATTACCCCCTCCCCCACCCCCACACATACACATTTAGCACACACTTCATACAAAGCACAAGTCCTTTCGCATAATATGCATGGTTTTAAATGACAGTTCTTTACCCTAAATGTATGTATTGCACAATATATTGTGTTTTTGTCGCGCTCGCTTGCGGACAGCGCGATATAGTCGGCGCATAGGCATACGTACGTGCATACGTACAGTAGGTGGACATAAGTAATTACCCACCCATTGACATCCCATAGAATTACATTTATTCATAACTGTGCTTGTTACTTCAAAAATACATTAAATATATTTTAATGAAATAAAATACACAGAGTAGCCAACAGGTTTTCGCAGAATTTGATTCATATGTGTATTCAATATTCAAAGTAGTTTACAAAATGCATGCAGCTAAAAATATGGGATTTGTATGCACCCGCTACCGAATGGTGGGATGGTAACGATTTTGGTTAAAACAGTTGTTATGCCCCACGCCACCGAATGATGATGGGCATACAGTGTTTCCGGCGTTTGTACGTCCCGTACGTCCGTCCGTCCATCCCTTCCGTCCGT
The DNA here is from genome assembly GCA_029237695.1 of Conchocele bisecta. NCBI lineage: Eukaryota > Metazoa > Mollusca > Bivalvia > Lucinida > Thyasiridae > Conchocele > Conchocele bisecta. The sequence goes on along the minus strand of CM055275.1, from coordinate 56,539,549 downwards.
TCCGAAACTGTAACGCTCGGGTCAATGTCTTCTAACGTGTTTCCTTGCACGAATCTGCTTGATATTTCACACCCGCATTGCTATAATGGTCCTCTACAGCCCTGCGACAAATCCTCGATGGTCCCGCCACTGTTAAGCGCAGGGTCAAGGTCACATACGTTGTGCATTTGTGACATTAACGATCGGGCAAATGTCTTATGATTTATGTTTCCTTGCACGGATATTTACCAATAATCTGGCATTTTCTGTCAATGATGGCGAAAGATGATGAAATATTCATAGTCATTGTAGAATATTAATTTATTTGTATGACAGTTTTATACTGGCTTTGCTTCAGTATAATTGACTACATGTGATATGTTCTGTCTATGACGTCGACTGTTTATAAATATTTCTAGTAAATGTTGACTTCTATCTTCTTTGTATGTCCGTGTTATACTGGCTTCACCTATTTAGAGGCTTCAGTGTAATTGACTAATTCAAGGAAGTTTCAAAGAGCTTATACCCTCCCTAATTGAGGTTGACCATCAGATTGGACATATATACAAAAACTAGTAGTAAGGTGAGATTCTAAACAATTAAGGTTCTTGGGGAATCACTGACTCACCACAGGTTAGGGCCGCGTTGAGAATCGGCGGTGCACTATCGGTTTCGCTTTATATGTCTGTCCGTATGTCCGCCTGTCTGTCCGTCCATTTTTTATTTGAAAGTCTTCGTAAGAGTTTCGGAAATCACCTATTATTTATGTTTTCTAATATCTTCATATTGCACACATGCATTACTAGTAACTATACATCATTCCACATTAATACAATTACCCTCGCTACTGGCAGAACGTCCGTCCGCCCGTCCGTCTGTTTATTTATTTGAAAGTTTTTGTAACAGTTTATCAAATCACCTATGATTTATGTTTTCCTTCGGCTAATATCGTCTTATTGCACACATGCATTATTAAGTAACGATACATCATTCCACATTCATACATTCACGTCCGTCCGTCTGTCTGTTTATTTATTTGAAAGTTTTTGTAAGAGTTTCTCAAGTTACCTATAAGTTATCTTCGGCTTCAGCTAATATCTTCATATTGCACAATTGTATTACGTAGTAACGATACACCCTTCCACATCAATACAATTACCCTCGCTACTGATCGTACGTCCGTCTGTCTGCCTGTTTATTTATTGAAAGTTTGTGTAACAGTTTCTCACATAGGGGCCCTAAGTGAGTCGATAGGACACATTTTCTAGTTTCTTCTGAACTGCTGTCGCTACTCTGGGCCTGACCGGTATAGTGTATCTTCGATATGTGGATGTGTCGATATGTTTAATGGTTCCGCAGTGAAGAAGATCTACCCGTATCAGAATAGAGTATATGTTAGAAGTACACGAATCTGAAATTTGACAATACAGTGTTATTCACATGCTAAAACTGATGGATGTCTCAATCTATTTTCGAATGGCTGTGCTGACATTTCTTGAATCTTGGGTAGACAACAAGTTTGGAGTTATTCCCCTCGATGTGTCCGGGTATGTTTGTCATTGACATTTAAACTCTTATTCTGAGTTAAGCACGGTCGGCCTTGTGGCAATTATTTCCAACAATTTACAATATGTACAATGCATCCATTAGGGAAACTATGTTTTTAATTGTATATTGTTGAACCTGTAAATTCTCAGATAATTAACGGTGATTTATATCGTTCCAGCAAGACATACCTCGCCCAAAGTTGAGTTAGATCCTTCTAACAGGACCAACCTCACTCCAAATTGTAAATTATCTGATTCGCCCATTGATTTTTATTATGCCACCGCCACCGAATGGTGAGGTGTGTATATAGTGTTGCATACGTCCGTACGTCCCATATGGACGTCCGAAAGCCTTAACGCTCGGATAAATGTCTTATTATTCCTGTGTCCTTACATATATATCGTTCTAATGGTCCTCTACCGCCCTGCACAAATCCAAGATCGTCCCGCCCCTGCTAAGCCCAGGGTCAAGGTAACATGCTTTCGAAACCTTAAAGCTTGGGTAAATGTCTTATATTTCTGTCTTCGTTCATAAATCTGCTTGATGTTTCACACACACATTGCTATGATGGTCTGCATTCATGCTGTTTCAAATCCACGCTTTTCTGGCCCTTTGTATTTTCCAATGTGCCTCGTTTTCTTAACCTGCCAGCTGGGACATTCGTGTGCCAACAGGCCACATTTGTAGATTTCGCTTTAGAAACATGAATTAATATAAAGTTAAACAATAAACGATACATTCAATAATTCGAATATCTACTAAATTTAATGCAGAATTTATGTTTGTTTGTCTATTTTAACTTATTTATTACGTGTTATGTTAAGTAATCTAACATATTAAGAATGATCAAGACAGGTTTTTTTCGATACGAATATTATTTTTCACACATTTACATACACGTACTTAGTACAGCACATTGATTTCTAACTGAACTATTAACATGCTGACGATATTTATTGCTGACATGTTAACATCTTATTCGAAGAGATGAATGTTGGCAATATTGTTAGACAGTATACATAAAAAATATACGTTATACCTCTATAATAATATATGGGTGTTTGTCCCACTTCACAATTAAATAATAAAAGTGAGGATACATTTTTAATTTAATACCGTAAGTATGGAACACATGGCCATAGTAAGTAAACTGAAGTTTGTGATAAGTATATTAGTTTTCACACATTTACATACACGTACTTAGTACAGCACATTGATTTCTGACTGAACTATTAACATGCTGACGATATTTATTGCTGACATGTTAACATCTTATTCGAAGAGATGAAATGTTGGCAATATTGTTAGACAGTATACATAAAAAATATACGTTATACCTCAATAATAATACATGGGTGTTTGTCCCACTTCACAATTAAATAATAAAAGTGTGGATACATTTTTAATTGAATACCGTAAGTATGGAACACATGGCCATAGTAAGTAAACTGAAATTTGTCATAAGTATAATATAATTGATCACATACATGCAACATCCATTTTTTACCGTAGTTTGTAACACATTAACATCATAAAGTTAGAATGTATCGATACAATAGACATATAAGATATGTATTATATATTATAGCCAATGTGTCAGCGATTTGAAACCTCGGCGGCCATCTTGAATACATGTATACATTGATTCGTTTAATTTGTAATATTCTGCAAAATAAATGTTATGAAAACATATTTATACCGATGTGCGCTCCATTGCATTGTTCAAGTATTTTCAATATTGCTGGACGGTAATATTGTGAGTATTTGGCGGCCATTTTGATTTGTAATTGAATGACGCATTGAAGTAGAAAATAACGGCAAAATATTGGTCATTGGCGGCCATTTTGAATTTCTCAATTTCCTCAAGGGAGCCAAGGTGGCACCCTTCAGATTCTCAATAAGTCATTCAATAATAATATGAAAGCAAAACTTCGCGTGGAGCCACTTACTTCCAGACTATAGTATCGGTGCTGTCTATTCCCATTCCAGGTAGGTCCTCATCTTCAAAGTCCACGGATCAAATCCACAATCAAAACGGCGTCCAACATGTCCAAGATGGCAACAAACATCGCTAGCTTTCTAAGCTGAGCAAACATGGAATATTTGGAAAATTATATTCGCATTTTTTATTTAGATTATTAGGTGACATTCCAACTGTGCCATACATTTAATACATACCTATTTATAGTATGTACAGTAATCAAGATGGACACCCAATTGCGAGACACGTCGCAAAATGACGTACATCTGTATATAAAATAATATAATATTTCATTTTCCCCTAATTACAATATTCTAATTCGCTATTTGGGTTGTAGCCCAGGAGTATTAGGTGTAAAAAACACCAAACCCCAACAAAATTGTTAACAAGCCGAATTTTTCAGGAAAGTTGTATAAATGTATGTAGAATAACATACTAAAAGTCCCCGCAAATCCAGCTGGTGCCAACTTGGGAATTCACGATGGCGTCCAAGATGGCCGCCATTTTTTAATTATATTTTAATGTTCAGCTATATGTGCAAATATGCATAAAAAGTGCTGATTTTTGATACTCTTACCTGTGTTATCTCAGATATACATTTTTAAAGCAGTTTTGTTATTTCTGAAATTGTACAATTCAAGATGGCCGCCAATATGCCCGCCAAGACTGCCAAATTGATGGATTTTAGGATATTTTGTAAGAAAAAACGCGAGTTAGATATTTTCAATTTAATGCATATATTATACAATATATGGCAAGCAGTACTTAATACATAATACATTGGACATTGTAAATGCATTCATTATCACTATTCATGGTATATACAGATTTATATGCACTTGTGTCTCGTATAATTATGAATAGTGACAGCTCTGTAAATCCATACCACTTTACCACTACAGCATCATCAATATAGCAATAACATTGTATGATCATACATAAAATGTGACTTGTGGATTAATAATTATGGCATTTGATACCATGGTAGACACTTCTATGTACTTTTGTATGAATGTTATGTCATTCACTCTGGCTAGATAAGTGTATTAGACTCGCCACAACTTAAATAAGTCATGTTTATCTTTAAAATCACTTTCTTGTATTTATATGCATCATTGGTGATACACATTGTAATGTTTTACAGTGCTCACACAGTTATGTCATTTGTATTTAAGGAATAAAACCCCGGGCTATTGCGTTTGATGCATTATGAATTACATTTGGTCAACTGGTACGGGCGTAGTATTATTACATGTTTGTCCTATGCATTGGCTGCACATCTCCGTGCAAAATAACCCAAGCTTCCTGCACCCACATGACTTTCCACATCTAGTCTTACAGCCGCATGAAACCATTTAGCTTATCTGGTGCAACTGGGAGGTCAGTCTCCATGGGTAACAGAACATCATCTCGCAATCGCCATCCCCATTCTATTGGAGGCATTGAGTTACCCATCCATTGCTGAACAGCCAAATATGTACGATATGAATGGTATTTGGCAGCAGCACTTGTCGGTGGGAGACACGCAAGCTGAAATTATGAGCTAAGGGAGGACCTACCAATTGCCTTTGTGTATGCAATGTGTCTGTATTTATCAAGTGTCTTCACTTGACCAGCTCCATACAATTTGAGTAAGAACTGTTCACCGGCATGTTCTATATCGCTATGTGTGCTTTCACTATTTCTGAACGTTTCTAGCATATGCTTGTCCTGATGATGGTGTACAGTATTGAAAGCCTTGCGTTTTCCCTATCTATAAGGTGCAGATACTGTATCACAACCACTTATAGCATGCATAAACAACAAGTGTCTTTTGGTGTCTCCTATAGCATGCTGAAGATCCTTGATGTTGTAAAGGCTCACTGGGTTACTACGGCAAAGCATATATATTGCCACCGAAGTGACTGCTAGTGCGACAAGCATCACTATTAAGTCAGTGTCAGTTCCAACAACCACCACTGGCTTCTCGGCATCATCATCCAGTGTTAAGGCTGTTGAAACTATCAGGAAATCTGCATCTGCCTCTGACTGTTTCACTCTTATGCCTGCGGCTTGCATCTCTTGACTCAGCAAGTCAATAAATCGACGTTTATTGCTGCTGTTTGACAATAATGCTGATTGTGCAGTCGTGCTTTTCATATTTACATCAAATATGATGGAACGTGATGTTACCTTGCTAGCCCTTCTGTTCTGCTCCATGGCTTTGTTTGAGGTGACATTATAGCCATCAAATACAACAACTGTCCCAACACCAAACTGTTTTAGTGTTTATGCGATATATGACTGGAACACGTCATGATATGTAGATGCCTTTGGCCATAAAACTGTGTGTAGTAGGTGCCCTCCATCCACCACAAATATTGCATTGTCTGGGACAGTTGGTTGTTGTGTAACGAATTACTTCATCTATACACCCAGTGTACTTTTCATGGGCTTCCGCATTAGACCATCAATGAATAGTGCTGGGGGTTGCGGTGACAGTTCGTGTGTTAGGAATGTTTCCATTTCAGTACTATCATTGAGAATACACGTGATCCTATTAAACAACAGAGTGGGGTTAACTGCCGTATCATGTCCTCGGACTTTGACAGTTTTGTGCATACTACTGATTGTCTTAACCTTATCTTTTCTGTGATCTCAGTGAAACACTTACCTGTCATTTTAGTAGCTGCGGCGATACCAATGTCGACTGCTTGGTCACAATTCACTGACGAGTCGGCCACTAGTCTAGTGGATATAGATACACCTCGAGATGGTTCATATTCACAAAATGGTGAATATGTGTGCAGCCAATCCACAAAAAGACCAATGTCTTTGGTATCTCTTGATTGTGTGCTTATCCTCACGTCGTTGTGCTGTTCAGAGGTAGATGTGTGTAATGATGCGAATTTCAGTTGGCTACAAATATGCAAACAACCGGACATTGCACGCACTCACTTTGCCAATGTACTGTATGTGATGCCCCTACCATGTGTCATGCCGCCGGATGTGTTTAGCATTCGCATGGGACCTGTTCTATCGTTTGGTCAGAAAAGTTTCCACTCCAGTACTCGTCAGTACGACGGATAGTGAAATATCCCTGTTCCGTGAATTTGGCATATTCAGCTGGCAGACTTGGCATAGTGGAGATGCCTAGCAGCATGAACGTATGGAATCATTTTCTCTCAACACAGTGGATATGAAGATCCCAATTGCCCATTCTCTCAGCACGTATGAACATACGAATGAGGGCGACCTGGTCAAGGTACTGTACCCACAACTTGCCAGTTCTGAGTTTGTTTGCCACAGCTATAAGGAGTTGTGATATTATGTCATGTAATAGCTGTACATCATCGGCAACATCAGCAGTATGAACACCTTGCAAGCTCATCTGATGGAGGGTTTTCAAATGATCTTTGTCAATGTCATCCAGACAGTTTGGATTATCATTTAATAGCACACAGATAAGGGACGCTGACGTCAGCATGTTGGCTCGGTATGCACGTGAGTATGCATGACCTGTCAGCATATGCACAACATATCCTTTGGCATACACCGTTTCCCATAGATCTGCCAGTCCGCTATCAGTCATGATGTACCCATGCTGCCTGCAATGTAGGTAAGACATGAGTAGATAGAAGTCACCAAGTTGAACAATGACTTTGTTTAGATCATTTGTTGCAGTCACTATTTCTACCGCCTTTATGTACAACGGTTGGTCAAACATAACTGGACATATGCCAAGACCATGTTTCTGACACTGGTCTTGGGCAAACGATAATGCTGTATAGATTGTGCTCAGATTTCCCGGGTCGAAGTTGATGAAGGGAAGTACTTCAATTGCAGTTTTGTCAAAATTTTCATTTTGATGTGATACTTTCATGAAGCCACTCCATGATGGACAGGGGGAAAGTTCAAGCACATAACCTGCAACCCAGATGTGTCCAAAGCTTTGGAAGAGATGACATATGTAGGTTCCTTTTCAGATGCATTCATTGGTCCGATAATAACAGACTTTAGATCAGGAACAGCAGGTTTGCTATATGTCTTTGTGGGAACGTTTCCAAAGGCACCGACCATTTCCACCGGTGGTACACTGACTGCGCTTTACAGGCACTTCATCAACAGTACCATATGGTGTAACACAAGCTATGCCTCCCATACTGTTGAACGTATTGTGACCAGTCACTGTAGCTACATTGAAGTCTGCATTATCATACAGAAATTGGGTGAAACCACTGAAGATATCGAGTGGTCTATTGTGTGATACGAGTCCAGCCTCCAACCTTTGCACTTCTCTGTAATCATCTGAGAAATTGAATCTGCTCAGAAGATCTACCAGTTCACGGCAACCATATTTTCTATGTATATACACAGCAATTGCAAGCAACAGTGGTGAAATGAATGACATTGGACGACATGAAGAAATTATTGCAGGAGCTATAGCGGTAGTTCTCCTATGTATTGTAGGAGAACATTTACCTTTCTGATCTCTAGATTTAAGAATTAAATACTTAATTAAATGTTTAATTATTATCTAATATGGCTAACTAACCTGAATTTGAGAGAAATTGCTGAAAGAAAATCAAATTCTCCAACGGGCCATCTTATCAATATTCATGAGACCTCATAAATATTAATGAGTCAGGTGACTGCATGTAATCAACGACACGGTCTAAAACTGTGTTAATCGGGACGTTTTACGCGACGTCGTTAAGCGCAACAACCAAAACATCAATGTTAGACGTTATCCGTGACATCATATGTTCAAAAGATCACATCTCTACGCAAATTCACGAACTTTTCACATGATTTTTAGGATTTAAAACACTATTCTGGTTTTTGACATTTCATTTCTATATTCTCTGGTATCAATCCAAATGCATGTACATGTAGTTCATTCTAACTGATTTTCGACATGGCATGCGACTTTGCTCTGAAAATGTTATCCGGATTTCAATACAACGAGGGCGTGGCTAGTTAATATTGCATTGTCACGGAAGGGTTTTGAAGCCATATTTGATTTAGATTTATCATATTTAGCATGTCACAACTAATCCGTTTTATTATACATTAAAACATCACACTCCATATCTAGAAAGCCATTTAGGCGCGTCAACAAATAATTTTGACCGTCAACATTTTAATACTAGACACTTTGGTGCTATTTGGGGATATATTTTGGCGGCCATGTTGAATGGTGATTATGAATATTATGTATATATACTGCATGTTGGTATATTTATATACTTATGTATGTTCTGGTGGTTTTTATGTATATTTATCATAGCTGAATACGACGATGTAAGCAAAAAAAAAAAAAATGGCGGCCATCTTGGACGCCATCTTGAATTGCCAAGTCGGCACAAGGTTGATTTACGGGCACTTTTTTTCTGATAATGTAGACATGATTCTGAACATATCCTGAAATTTTCAGCTTGTTATCAATTTGTTTGACCTTAAACCCTATTGCTCCTGGGCTATTGTAAGAATACATGTAATACATATTGTGTTATACCCCCTATGCGATAACAAGAGTGTTGGGGGGGGGGGTGGGGGCATTTTGTGTTGCTCTTGATGGTCCGTCCGTCTGTCCGTGTACATTTACGTCGAAAAAAAAGTGTAGGAGTTTCACCATCATGTAATATCTACAATATTACTTGAAGGTTCTTTTAATATTTGCACAGTTTATTCACCTGACGCCCCCTCACCACCAATTACATGACCTTGACCATTGTGACCTTCGAAATGGTCCTGAAACACTTTGCAATTGTGTTACGTCGAAAGTTTGTAACAGTTTATCCATCATGTAATATCTTCAATAGTTCTTGAATGATTGCTTTAACATTTGGACATCTCATTCACTTGAATATGTGTGACGCAATCACAACACCAATGACATTACCTTGGTCTTTGTGACCTTCGGAATGGTTCTAAAAGACTTGGCCATTTTCTTACGACAACATGTTGGTAAGACTTTCTGAACTGATTTGAAATTTGTGTAAATTTAAACTTTCTTTTGTTACGCACAATCACCAGTTAGGGTCTAGTATACCATCGGGACATATCCATATTTTACAAGCGTATTGTCTAGTTTATTATATTATGAACAATGATAATGAAGATGGTTTGCCGATTGAAGTGTATACTGTTACTGTATATGTCGCTATTTTAGTTTTTTTGCTACATTGTTTGAACCAAGGTTTGTTTCATCCATAGACCACATACAACCAAACTGGGGTTGTTCCATTTTTTCTATAAGCCATATGGCCGCCATCTTGAAATTCAAAATGGCCGCAATTGAAATTTATATTTTGAGGTCAAAGTCATTATGTGTGGTGTTTTTCAGTGTTTTTATGGACAAGAACTATTGGAGGATGAGTTAAATACATGTTAAGATACTAGACAATTTAGTTTTCAAAATTCCCGCCAGTTCAAAATTGGAAATCCAGTATTTATTTTACATTTTTGAAAGTCGTGATAAGATTTTGTATTTTTCTTCTGCTTTTTCTCGTATTTCTTTGAAAACAGTCTGCTGAGATTATTGCTCACTGGTATTGTGTTACGAGAATCTTTATTTTCAAAATGGCCACCGAAACTAAGTGTGTTATGTACATCGCCACATCAAATATCTGTTACACATTTTAAAATGTATGTGGCTGTAGTTATGTTCGTTCAAATGATATTGTGATTGGAACGTGTGTGTCTGCTTGAAAACATATATATATATACAACATATAACACAACTGAAGGTGGTTCCATTTTTTTAAGAGCCGCATGTCCGCCATTTTGAATTTCAAAATGGCCGCCATTGACGTTAATTTACATTTAACGTCAATGTTATATGTGGTGTTTTTATTATTATTTTTTATGGATAAGAACTATTGGCATAATTATTTCAGTATATTTTAAAATGGCGACCATATTATTTTTAAAATGGCCGCCATTTTATCTTGACAATCTAATATTTAGTATACATGTTTAATGCAGTGGTGATATTTGTTTCTTCTTCTAATACTCATAATACAATGAACACAAACTGTTGAGATTCTTGCTAACCAGTACTGTGGTACCAAACGCCATTATAATCGTAATAACGGTCCAATGGTGCCGATGATTACCGGGGTTATGCAACCATCAACATTCCAGCGTGTAGTGGTCAGCTGTGTTGTATATGGCTATATACAGAGGGCGCAATAGCCGGCGCTAATTCATCAACAACGTGCCGTTCGGGTAATCATGTGTTGTGGCAGTCGTGCGAGATCACAGGCTACAGAGACCCGGTTATCTTACCCACATGCTGCCGAGACTAGTCGAGGGCTCAGCAATACCCGAGTGCACTTTTGCCGTGAGCATTATGCCGCTGTAAACGCAGATACGTGATGCTGACGATGGAGATGATAGTGGCACCACAATTGCCATTACCAGCAGAGATGGTAAACAGCTGGAACCACCAACGTGCGGTAGAGGTCATCATTCGCGGATCAGACGTAGCCAATGATGGAGGGAGACCGAACGGATGTGGTGAGGCGTGTTCCAGGCCACCGACAATTAGCGGCCCACTGATGAATATGTATTCATTGACAGTGGCCGGTTAGTGGCACACACGCATGGGAGTGGATACCGAATAGTGACTTACATTACACGCGTTTTCTTTTAGTGTTTGGCAACAGGAGTTTTGCCAAGGTGACAGAAGGGTGATGATATGCTCCGGCATATGTAGGTGACTTACCTGGATTATTCAGTTACAAATCGGACGCTGAATGAACTTTCAATCACACCGCACACCTTGTAGGATATTAAAGTTATTAATTAGTGCTGCTTTGACAAGACGTGAAATGAAAACATACATGATATAATCTGGAATTGTACCCACAGAACAAGCACCCATGTTCAGAATCACGTCTGTCGGTTATTATCCAGCTCCGTGTGTCGTCTTCAATTCACGCAGAATCCAACATTGTCGCAAGTTTAGCCCGCTATGTTAACGTGTGTACACAATATCACTTAGACTATTACATGACGTAGGTTGTAAGCTCTCGTTTCGCTAAATAACTTTATCCAATGATCCCTTTAGCCGCTGTTGTGGTCGAGAATGTAGCTTTTCTGAATGTGCCTAACACTCTGATATTGCTGTCCGCCATTCTGATTCGTCAATTGCGGGATTGTTTGTCTTTGTAAATTGGCGTAAAGTAGTTTATCATGCCGCTAAAGATTAAGCGTACACACGATAACATTGTTCTAGTACATAGTATACTATTTATTAATTGTGTTTTCCATGTCCCGTCGGAGTGTTATCTATCAGATGGACAACTTATTTGCTGACGTCACTAAGAGCATAATTTGAGATGCCACTTTCATAAATTTGACGTCATTTCCGGCTCGTGAATTTTTGGCCAGTGACTATTGGCTAATGACCTATTTCTGGTCAGTGACCAGTATTTGAGCAAACGACCACTATTTGGGCTGATTGGCCAATATTTGGGCAAGCGACCATGTTTGGTCACTTTGACCATGCATGTGTATATAAGGCGAGCTAAATCTGCCAATCGGCATATGAGCCGAATGAAATATGAGCCGAATGAATGCCAATCGGCACTCTGGCACAATAGATATTACACCTCCACGTTAAAACTACTGCGAAAATGAGGTCATTATAATTAAATGTAAGCTAACAATAAGCATACAGTTCTCATAGCAAGAACAATTCATTATTTTAGTATAAATTTATATTGCCAGCGTCATTTGGACATTATTGTAAATATTTCAACAACGTCATTGATAAATGAGTGGTAAATAACATGCACCTCTAACCGCATGGTGACATTTCGGTAACATTTGGATAATATTGTAATAGCCGGATAATATTGTCATCAGTCATGACCCTTAAACTTGCTTAACAAGCTTATTACCGTTAATTGCGGGTTTTATAAATATTCGTAAACGACGTAGTCTATATACATGGACACTTATTTACGGTGTAAACGTACCACTCATTTGAACCGTCACTTGAAGTAATGTAAATAACTTGTTAATGTTTAATTAACTCATTATATGTTCCATGAACTGCCAGTCTGCTTCGGCACACGTGTTCCCGTACGTTTAGATGAGCGACAATTAAACCAGATCTGGATGACACAGGTTGTAGCTACTAGTCCAGGAAATGAACAAATTAATTGTGTTTGTGTTATTATATACTGTCAGTGGATTCAGTTCTGGTGAAAAACCTTTGTTAACATTTTTGTCGAATCACAGTGATTGTTTAGCCTTATTTGCTGGGACTATACACAGAGACTGATCGACATCTCAAGGCCGACGCTACCACATTGCCGGTCAATCAGTCATCGGTAGCCCGCAGCGCGTGTCTGATGATACTGGGGCACACCGTAGTACGCGCATAGCAAGGGCTTCGTCCAAGGAGATGACAGGTTACGCTAAATAGCTGGTTTGGTACAGCGTAGAATACAGCGTACTGTGTACGGCAGCTGGTAACAACACGTACATCCTATATATGATCTACACTACCGACGCGTAAGAATATGGTTTAATGTGGTGGAGTAATGCAGTGATTTATTCGCGGACATCTTGGATTTTGGCGGCCATTTTGAATGAAAATGATCTAGTTCGATTATATGTAAATCACAAATATCAGTTGCAATGTTTGTAATGCGATTTACAGCGTGTACATGCGATTATGTGGCAGTTGTATGTGAACGTTTGCAAAACAGCTCTTTTACAAGCAGAAAATGTTGCTGTTCGGGGGGGGGGGGGGGGGGGGTGGGGGGAGGAGGGGTCCACTTATAGGGGATAACAACTTTGAACGAATACTTGTAAATTGCTATCATGTGCAAATGTTATACTGGGATACATACCTTTTAATAAAATATAGTGGCAATAGTGGCACCCCAACCCCCGCCCCAAGTGGTACTGGTGAAACCTTCTGGCTCACCCACTATATTCGATACCATTGGCTTACGTAAATGACAAACATCCATCAAAACCACTGAAACGTTATTATGAATATTTGTAATTGTTCATGTACGTATAGTGCACACTGTATGCCCTTGCAACTCCATATATAGATTGTAGAACCTTGTTGTAATGGCACATTGTGTTATCCAGTCCGAAGCCTTGTCGGTTAACTGTAATAGTAATAATAATAAATTAATAATAATATTGTTCGCTTACGAAATTTCCATGTGACCCTCTAATTGTGGCCTTACATCAACACATGTGCACAGGCCCGAATACAATTAATTAAATAATATTTAAAGAGAAATATGCCGGTGCCTGTACACATTAAGTGTGCATCCACTACAATGAGCTATCAAGTGCACTGTAACTCACACTGTAACTCACACGAACCACTACAATGACCTATACAATGCACTGTAGCTCACGAACTCGTTCAGGAATGTAAGCGTCAAAGTTCACGAACGTGCACGCTAAGTGTACTATTAGTAAGTGTTACCGTTAGCTCAAGCACGTATGTAGCACAAACATTTCCGCTCCCTCTGGTTCGACTCCAAACAGCAAGCTAGTCTTGCATTTTCCCAATGATCCAACAAATACGTTACATACTTGATCACGACAGTAGCACAAAGATGCTCACTCCTCCTCCTATTATCATGGGTTAATCCCACTTTTCCAACTAAAAATGCCAACTTGTGACTTGTACGGCGAACTAATCCTACATTTTCATACTAATCCAAGTTATACATGTACGTATATGTGAATTCATCAAGTGTCGGCGTGAGTAGCATGAACCTGTTTATGCTCCCCCGAATTATGCCCATTTTACGATTCATAAAATGCTATTTTATTCTTGTCAGCAACTATTTTCGCAGTGTTCAGCGAATTGACTTCATACTCGGCATAGATGCACACATCAATCAACTAATGGTGTACATCAGCAATATATATACCGTTTGACCTTAATGAGGCATTGACCTACTTGTTTTCGCTGCTCTGACCCTGATGTGACGGGCTATTGAGTATAACTGCACATAGACAACACTACTGATATTACAGCAGGAGTACATATTACCTGTGTCATTATTGTAGGCTTCCGCACTGCTCGTTGCCTCACTGGTTCATGGAGAGGAGCCGACGACAACAGAGCAGGTGGCGTATGTGGGCCAGGACGTTGTACTCGCTTGTCCATTGGTGCCAGACTTCTCCGAGCCGTACCCCCATTGGTCTTCAACGAGTGGATCTGTCAAATTTACATATTTCGATTTTGGACTAAAGAATCCAGCTATCGGCGACCGTGTGACATATGCCGCAGACAATATAAGCCTTATCATAAAAAACATAACAGATGCCGATGGTGCTGTATATAGATGTATTATGAAGATAGATCACCTAATACTTACAGGATTTAATACACTTCACGCACGACGTAAGTACCAATTATAGTCCGGTGTGTATATCGTATAATATAGTACATGACTACAGATAAACACATGTGTTGTTGTTGTTTTTTGATGTTGTTGTTATTTATTTTGGGTGGGGGGGCGTCGTGGGGTGGGGGGGGGGGGAGGGGTCAGTCATTTTTATAAAATGAGGAAATCAGCTTTGAATATATATATAATATATATATATATATATATATATACTGAGGAGTACAAATCCGCATTGACATTTGTCTGCAAGCATCTAGAACAGTGGACATATTTGAGTAGGCTGTTTCAGTTAACAAGTTCATGAAATATTGTATTACGTTTAGCTTGCACTGCCACAATTCAAGTTGGTTGTGAAATACTCTTTGAAGATCTCATTTAAGCATTGAAAACTATTTTAGAAGGTAAACTACTCTTTGCGGCTAAACATTGTCTGCAGCTCTGTAGTATTAAATTTATGTAAAACTTATGTCCACTGGGAAACAATTTCTACATAAATGACTCATGTTGTTTGCTCACTTCCCTTGGGGTGGGTTTTCTCTTTTAACAGCTATTTCACCATATTAAAGACACCATGGTTATACTATACATTAATATATGTTATCTCGCGGAGACTTGAGGAAAGTGAGACATGTCCGTGTAAAAGCCTGTCCTTATATCGGTCTATCCATCAGTGCGTCCGTCCAACATGTGTAAAGTTGTTACATTACTCACATATATGCAACCATAAGTATATTAGCATCCATATTTTCATTATATGACCCATTCGGCCAACATGTCCTATCTATAGTTGAATTCAGTAACATGTTTTAAAAAAGAATATGTTAAGTTTTTTAAGTAGCATATCTTATATGCAATGTTAAGTGAAACTGACTTGAAACCTGATATAGTTGATTATGATAATCCTGTTCTTCATTTGTTTTTATTTTCGTTACGATATACATACATGGATGTCAACGTCATCCGTCCATCCGTCCGTCTGTCCGTCACGGTTTACATTTTTATGTAGCTTCATTTCGAGTGCATGTTTGTTATCATCCATATTTTCGTTCGCCGCCTGACCCATGCTCCCATCATACATATCCGTCAAGCAGATGTATGCGCGTTTATTATTCAGTCTCCTATGCATTATTTACTGTATGAGGGATTGACTTGACATTGCATGTGCATGTAACTCATCAGTCCCCGCCTCACACATGCTCCACAACTGCCGAACAAATAACTAACGCAATTCCGCCCAGTAGATGTGTGCGCATTTTCCAATTGACTTATTTTCTGTATGAGCAATTGACTTAAACCTCCATGTGAATGTTTCTGGGCATTCATAGTTGTATTCCCTGCCCAGCCAAGCTCTCTTGTCCCCAATGTCAAGATCATATAACTTCAATTGGATATTTCTGTCAAGTAAAAGCGTGCGCGTTTCTCGATTCTACTATAACTTGTTTAGTCTTTACTGTATCAGCGCTTGGCTTGTAACTTCACGTACATGTTTTTCATCCTGCATTATCCGCTTCAGCCATTCTCCCTGCGAGCCCAAGGTCAGTGCAAAATCAATTTGAAAAATTGTATGCCACAGCACTGAAATCGTGCGCGTTTCTCAATTCGCCTGTAACTTCTTTACTATACAGGTGATTGGTTTGAAACATTTTGTCAGTGGATGCGTGCACATTTCTTCACTTTTCCTATGACTTACGTACTGTATTAACGTCTCCACCTAGTACGGATATTGGATACGGGGTCCCAGGCGTTTTCCTGCGGAAGGACAACCAACATCTCGTACCGTATTCGGCGCATCCTGTAATAGACGTGGAAGTTATAGATCGCTAGCATGAGCTGGTCTTCCTCCGACATATGTTTGGTAAATGACACCCTGCAGCAGGCTGTCGCGCACCACACATTGAGGTTCAGCTGACGGCACCGTGGTGGGAACTGAAGGCCGGCGCCTGACACTGACATGTGCATTACATGACATGTACATTATTCTGGGTATATACAATAACATTACAGTCCGCCGACAGACCCCGGTGATATCCAACCTACAACCGGGCGGCACCGTGGTGGGAACAGAAGACTGGCGCCTGACACTGACATGTACATTATTCTGGGTATATACAATACCATTACAGTCCTCCCACAGACCCCTGTTATCTCCAACCTATAGCCGGAAGGGCACCGTGGTGGGAACTTAAAGCCGGTCCCTGACACTGGCATGCACAGTATTCGGGGT
Organism: Conchocele bisecta; assembly: GCA_029237695.1. Lineage (NCBI taxonomy): Eukaryota > Metazoa > Mollusca > Bivalvia > Lucinida > Thyasiridae > Conchocele > Conchocele bisecta. Next base: position 56,522,433 of record CM055275.1, on the reverse strand, counting down.
ATATACAATCACATTACAGTCCGCCCACAGACCCATGTGATCTCCAACTAACAACCAGGCGAAACCGTGGTGGGAACTGATGGCCGACCCCTGACATTGACATGTACATTATTCTAGGTATATACAATGTATTACAGTCCACCCACATACCCCAGTGATCTCCAACCTACAGCCGGGTGACACCGTGGTGGAAACTGAAGGTCGGCTCCAGACACTGACATGTACATTATTCTGGGTATATGCAATAGCATTACTGTCCCCCCCCCCACACACACACACACACACACAACACACACCCCGGTGATCCCTAACCTACAGCCGAATTAGACCGTGGCGGGAACTGAAGGTCGCCTCCTGACACTGACATGTAGATTATTCTGGGTATATACAATAACATTACAGTCCGTCCACATATCCCGGTGATCTTTAACCGACAGCGAGGCGGAACCGTGGTGAGAACTGAAGGCGGGCCCCTGACACTGACATGTAAATTATTCTGGGTATATGTAATAACATTACAGTCCGCCCACACACCCTGGTGATCTCTGACCTACAGCCGATTTAGATCGTGGTTGGAACTGAAGGCCGGCCCCTGTCACGGACGTGTACATTATTATGGTTATATACAATAACATTACAGTCCGTCCACAGACCCCGGTGATCTCCAACCTACAGCGGGGCGACACCGTGGTGGCAACTGAAGGCCAGCACCTGACACTGACATGCACATTATTCTTGGTAAATACAATAACATTACAGTCGACACACAGACCCCGGTGATCTCCAACCTACATCCGGCTCACACCGTGGTGGGAACAGAAGGCCGGCCCCTGACATTGACATGTACATTATTATGGGTATATACAATAATATTACAGTCCGAAGTCGCGTGACACGGGGATTCTAGTGTATAATAGTTGCGTATAATTGTGTATTTGTGGCATGTTGTACTGTATTGTATCGTATTGTGTTGTATTGTAATCAGAGTGTCCGTTTCAGCGGTGTTCCACGGCTACATATTGAATATCATGTATCAGTGAATTTGCCTATGTACGAATTACGTGTATTATGGTGTATTTGTGTAAATACCCTAATTAGTTTGATATGCAGAGTTAATTACGTGTCCACTTTATTAGTGGTGTAATACCGGTTTCCCGTCGCATTGGCCATACGTTAATCACGTGTGCGATATATCGACCAATGCAGGGTTGATTAGCTATCGGGATAAACCACTTTCCATGCGAGAGGGAATTTATCGACCGACAGTAGCTGGCGTGTAGGTTGTTCCCCAAGAGAAAAAGGTATTCGTGTGTTTGAGACCAGTGTATAGCTATTATATTAGCAAAGGCGGCGCTGTTCTAGATAGTATGGCTTAGTGTTCTACGAAGTCGGGAACTAACAGTCGTGGCAAGATAATATCACGTAATGCTCGTTGATTTATTTGTTTCTAGCTCCGTAAATGACCACGATATTGGGATGGTTTTTGATTATAGCGTTTCAGTGCGTCGATGTGGGCTGTTTCGGTGTCGAATAGCGATCCTCGAGTACCAGGACCAGCTAAGTATGTTCGTGCTCAGTGATTTGGATCTGTGATTTGCCATTGTCGGATTTCTATTTTCCGTTGGTGTCCGTTGTCCGTTGTGCACAATGTCTGTCTGTCTGTTCGTATTCGTCCAGTAATGTGAGGCTCTATTTCATGTATAGCCTCTCGAGAACGCCCCAGCGAGAAGCATTGGGAAATTGGTCCACTTGTTGAGGGTATCCCCAGTGCAGTGCAGGGTTCACCAGGTCGTCCGAGTGTCCATACGTCTGTCTGACGCAGAGGGATGTAGCAGTTCCGGGTTCGGGCCTGTATATAGCAGTGTGTTATAGCTACGTCGCGTACATCAGACAGTAACAGCCATTATATATAATAGCAGTGACACACCATATATATATATATATATACACATATTATACTACACTTAGTTGAATGTCATCCATGTGAATTTTCCAGCGTCTTAGCCAAGGTGATAGCGGCCATCTTTATTCCATCGGAACTTTACATACGATCTACCACTTCCGGTATACTTCATCCCATTGATATACCATCGGAACTTTACATCCGGTCCACCACTTCCGGGAATAACACTTCTAGTTATACTACCTTGGGAAATTTACTTCCGGTACTCGCTGCCGGTGCATATCCAACTTTCGCGGCCACCTTACCTGGACAAAATCCATAGTGACCGCAAGGTAAATTTCAGTATCTCACTTCCCGAACATGTTTATTTTATTGAAAATGACATTTATGACCACGTGAAAATGATTTCCAAAGTTAAATATGTTTTCCGTAAACATGGTAAATAACATCGCAAATATTGTATGCCAAATGTGGAATTAAATATTCTTCCTTTGTACAAATAAAGTCCAAGGAAGTTTAGTTTGCAGTAAATAATTCGCGATGATTCTGCTTAATTCCCTGTAAATAAAAACAACACATTTCTTTTTATTGACAATTTTATAATTTGTGACACTTTCACCAATACTAGTTTCGATAATCGGTGGAAATCTCGTTAATATTGCCGTGAAATGAAGAGAAAACATGCAACTATACACATAGTTACAATCAGCGTAAGTAATTTTGTAAACTAATGTAGTCTGACCAAGATTTATTCCCGTGTATGTAAAAAGGGAATTACGTTAATTATTTCTAACCATATCAAATCAAGATGAAATTATATTAAGTATTGCAAGTTGTAATTATGTCAAAGATAATCAAATAAGACAAACTCTATGCTGAAATTACAAATCAGAAGAAAATGTGTACCGTACTGCAAATTTAAGAGAAACTCTTCTTATTAGGGTCTCATAATTTAACGTTGCACAAATCTGGTAATAAAACAGAGCAATATAGGCCAGTTCAGCAGTATCATCCTTATGAACGTGAATTGCACTACTATCAATGGAATCACAAAGTTATTCACACATATAACATTAATAATATGTCAGTTGCTATAGGTGTATACTATGATCAGACTGCGCGGATGCAGACCTTATATGCGTGTATGCTATTTTCTAATCGATTTTTAAAATGTGTATGAGTCTGATCGGGGCTTACACTGTTCATTAATCATTATGTAGCCTGCACTATAGGTATATAACTACAGATGACCAATGTACTCGTTATATATATTCTCAAACTGACGAACTTTTTTTAACTTAATATTTCGGGCAATATACACGCAGCCTAATGCAAAACAGCGATTGAAACCAGTGTATACCCAGATCAAGTTACGCATTCGCACATTCTAAACGGGGTCTACCCTTGTTGTACAAATATAATTTAAGGAGGTTCAGTTTAGTTTGCAGTAAATAATTCGCGATGATTCTGCTTAATTCCCTGGAAATAAAAACAACACATTTCTATTTATTGACAATTTTATAATTTGTGACACATTCACCAATATTAGTTTGATTAAATTCGATAATCGGTATAAATCCCGTTAATATTGCCTTGAAATCAAGAGAAAACAATCAACGATACAAATATTTACAATCAACGTAAGTAAATTTGTAAACTAACGTAGTCTGCCCAAGATTTACAATTCCCGTGTACGTAAAAAGGTAATTACGTTAACTTAATTATTTATAACCATATCAAATAAAGATGAAATTATATTAAGCATTGCAAGTTGCAATTATCTCAAAGATAATTAAATAAGTCAAAGTCTATGCTGAAATTACAAATCGGTATGTCAGTTGCTATATGTGTATACTATGATCAGACTGCACGGATGCAGGCCGTACATGTATATGTGTGTATGCTTTTTTCTAATCGATTTTTAAAATGTGTATGTCTATGAGCCTGATCTGAGCTTACACTGTTCATTAATCATTATGAAGCCTGCACTATTGTTATGTGGAGAAAACAACCACACAGTCGTAACAATTAGTTAAATCACGTACTAAATAATTACAGATGACCTATGTACTCGTTATATATATTCTCAGGCTAGCGAATTTTGTTTAAGTTAATATGTCGGGCAATATACATGTAGCCTAATGCAAAACAGCGATTGAAACCAGTGTATACCCAGATCATGTTGCGCATCCGCACATTCTGAACGGGGTCTACCCTGGTTGCACACATATAGTTCAAGCAAGGAGGTTTAGTTTGCAGTAAATAATTCGCGATAGATCTGCTTAATTCCCTGTAAATAAAATCAACACCTTTCCATTTATTGACACCTTTTATAATTATCGCGTACATGTACAAAGGGAATTATATTAATTATTTCTAGTCAAATCGAATAAAGATGAAATTATATTATTTATCTATTGCAAAATGCAATTATCGAGATAATCAAATGAGGCAAAGTCTATGCTAAAATTACAAATCAGTAGAAAATGTTAGCTACTTTGTTTACAAATAATTTTACCGACAACACGGTCATGCCTCGGGTAACATATAAGCTTTTAAAGGGACCGTAACCAGGTGCCCGTCTCAACGAATATCACAGCAATTGCCGAAGATTTCCGTGATACGCTAAGTGGAAAATGAAAACAGATGGTGTCATTATTATCATCTAAAAAGGTCTTAGGACCAAAATAATATCAACTTAGAAACATAAGTTTGATATCATTAGATAGAAAAATGAATGAGATAATTGCAAATACCTGTAATTTTTTGTAACTATTATTGTAAAAAGAGATTTTGCAATTTTCCCAACGAAAATAGAGAAGAAAAATCACAATTTGCTATATAAATCATATACAAACTACCGACTACGTTTAAAGCTAAAAAGGACCAAAATGTTTTTATTTTAAAAACGCGATCGAAGCATCTTCATACAGTACAATAATTGAAGTTTAAAATGTGACCAGTGATTTTTCAATCGGTTGTGTAGTTTAAAAGTTACGTAAGAAAAGGTAATAGTCTCCTATATAATTCCATATAAAAATCGCCGCTGCTGATGCAGACTTTCTACAGGTAAGGTGGCCGCAAAAGTTGGATATGTTTCAACTTCCGGAACTCCACTTCCGGATAACTCCTTTCGGAATACAATCGTCGACTACCATGTGATGTGACTTCATCTGGCTATCATGATCATATTGCATTGGCAATACTTGGTGAATGCTTTGCTATTGTATTGTAACACTCATATCATGACTTACAGTAGCGCTTATCTGCATGTCAACTATACGTACTATACCAATAATATACGTATACTATACCAATACGATATGTTTTCTATACGATATGCATATAATATAAACGTACGGTATGTTTGTACCGTTCATACCAACCAATATCGTATAGATATACCATTCAAATCGGATATCGTATGTTTGTATAGCATTCGTATAGTACGTGTGTACTATACGATGATATGGTACAAACATACCAATAGTATATGATCATACGATATGCTCATTAAATATACCAACACTATATGATTGCGATATGTATGCGATATTAGTATATACAAATAGGTAAGGAGCAGAAAAGCGCTACTGTATCATGGCTAATTGATTGTAGTAAAACTACATACTTGTTTACTGATTATTCCATAGAAGGTGGGACTATAGCCATATATTGTTGACTATACCTCATACTGCGGGTGAGGCTGACCTCGGAACCTGACTATTCAGTCGTTACCATTATATATTAAGATACGCCAGCACTGGGTAACTCACATGTTTGTCAGTTGTCCTCCATTCACCATTTTGTCATGTCATACTTGTATGTTATTTCACTTTGATTAGCGATCATCAAAGTACTTGTACACCCATACTATTGCCCACTACGGAACCATCGATGTACCATATATGAAGTTAATTCGTCTATAACTCATAAGATGCAATAGAGTATAACAGTCGATTAGCTTACGATCCTTATGCAATTGAATAATATCGGTGTATCGTACAGTGATGTTCGCATACCAAAGTATTCATGTGTGTCCCCCATGTATTATATTGTAAATAATAAGTGATTAACATATCCTAGTCTACTCAAGCCTATCCCTTGCACTCCAACTACTTGTTACACCTTTTCTTCTATCAGGCCCAGGTATTCTTGACCCAACGTTATACCATTTGAACTAGACTTGATAATATAACAACAGGGTTGACAATTTGTCTCGATCATTCATTGACCTTGGTAATGACCTTGATATCCACCCACAGACCCCGGTGATCTCCGACCTACAGCCGGGCGACACCGTGGTGTGAACTGAAGGCCGGCCCCTGACACTGACATGTTCATTATTCTGGGTATATACAATGACATTACAGCCCGCCCACAGACCCCGGTGATCTCAGACCTACAGCAGGGCGGCACCGTGGTGGGAACTGAAGGCCGGACCCTGACACTGGCATGTACATCCAGGGGAGGCAACCCCGCGCCGACCGTGACCTGGTACCGCGGCACTACACAATATATAGCCCTGAGCAGCTCGAACACGGGACCACTGGAGGGAGATGGGTATACCGTTACAGCTACCTACACATTCACGCCGGTCCGGGCCGACGACGGCGACGACGCCGACGTCTATATCTGCCAGACGTCGTCCACCTCACCTCCGGTAGTTATCCTGGATTCCGTCACCATGACACTCCTTCTCAATTGTAAGTATTCATCCTCGCATTGACGACGATACGTTTAGAAGAAGATTCTTCCATGAACAAGAATGTAACTCTGCTCATGTCTCATTCAACATGTTTTGCAAACATGATTTAGTATATAAAGGTAGCAAGTGTTTGCAGATGATGATATATGAACTATCAGCATTTATGCATTGATCCATAGTTTGAAGTAACGGACCGAGGTCTATAAATACATTAAATATGCCTAAAAGCATCAGTAAATGAGGAAACAAAATAAGCTAAAAACATTTTTTTACTTCCTCCATATACTCCATCTATTGAAGGTTACGAAGTTTTTAATAGGCCGAATCCGGACGGCCTCGAGACAACGGACTCTCACGAAACGTCAACCGAGTTATATCATTGTCGCCTATTGCAGAAGTTGGGACAATGTTAGTATTCCGCAACGATATATTCCCCGATGCACTATGTCAACGCGTTTTCGAGCTATCGATTGTTTTGTTTTTAAAAAATTATCATCATTGCTAGGTCGTGAAAGAACAGACACATTTCCGAGGCCAATACTGATATATAAAGGAGTAAACATCGGGTTCAAAATACACGTTTACGTCGTCCCGGCCCGTAAAGAAACATTTTGCATAGAGAAAACATTGTTTCCAATCGAACATTTGATCAAACCTACATGTATACCCGTCCTGTGCGTCAAGACAGACAATTTCATCGCACAGACATTGCTATCATTTCTCTGGAAGCCATGTTTTCCAATCACCGTGGGCTTCCCCGATGACGTCATCGGTAAACGTACAGTCGTTGTTACACTACATATGATTGGCCCATAACCGCGGAATGCAAGTCGCCAGCGCGCATATACCGGGAACCAAGAAAACCAACCAAAAATATCATTACAAAGAGATGACGTCACACGGAATTCCGGATGAACATAGATAGGAAAACATGGCTTCCCGATGTCAAGGTCATTACCAAGGTCAGGAATGATCGAGACAAATTGTCTCCCCCAATTATCATATGAACCAAGTATACTTCAATTGTTATGACGTTATGGCCAATATAGCTTGATCCGACGAACGAAAAGTGGTAACCATGCAGTTGAAGTGTAAGGGATAGGCCAGAGTAGATAAGTACACGTAGTCACTTAATCACTTATAATGTACACTATATTACATGGGGAACACACAGGAATACATGATACATTGATATGCGAACATCACTGTACTGTGCATGATACTATTCAATTACTACAAGGTTGTAAGCCAATCGACTGTTATACTTTAACGCAACTTAAAAGCTATAGACGAATAAACTCGGTATGTGGTATCTCAATGGTCCCGTAGTGGACAATAGTATGAATGCACAAGTACTTTGATGATCGCTAATCAAAGTTAAATAACATACAAGTATAACATTGCATAACGAACATTGGAGGACAAAATGACAATCATCTGAGCTACCCCAGTGCTGGCGTATCTCAATAGATAGTGTAACCTCTGAGTATCAAGGTCCCAAGGTCTGCCTCACCCGCAATATGAGGTCTAGTCAACAATATGGCTATAATCCAACTTCAAGTGGATTAATCCATAAACAATATATGTAGTCTTACTACAATCCTTTAGCCATGATATGCCATGATAGGAGTATTACCATACACTATCAAAGTATACATATGTATTGCCTATGCAATATATTTTCAAAGTATGAATGTCAAAGTCAAAGCCGGATGTGGTTACATCACATGATAGTCAATAACGATAATGTTCCGGAAGCTGGTTCCCGGAAGTAAAGTTCCACAGGTAGTATTATCTCCGGAAATGGTGGACCAGATGTAAAGTTCCTATGGTATCACTCGACTGTAGCAACCCGTTTGTGGTAGACCGGATGTAAAGTATCCATGATGAATCAATGGGTTGTAATACCGGAAGTGGTAGACCGGATGTAAAGTTCCGATATAATACAAAATGGCGATTATCACGTTGGCTAAGACGCCGGGAAAAGTTTCACTTAGGTGACATTCAACTCGGTGGTAGTATAATGATATGATATGTGTGTATGGCGTTTCACTTCACTAAACTATGGCTGTGACTGTCTGCTGAACGCGAGGTAGCTATCACACACTGCTCTATACAGGCCTGTACCTGGAGCTGCTACACACACTGCGCCAGACAGACGTACGGACACTCGGACGACCCGATACTCTGCACTGACTGGGGTCTGCCCTCAAACGAGTGGACCAAAACGTCCAATGTGGCTCGCTGGAGCGTTCTCAGAGGCTACAAAAATGAAATGAATCTCCAATTACTGGACGAATACGCACAGACAAACAGACAGGATGCACAACAGACTAAAACGGGAATCGAACAACGGCAAATCACAGCTGAAATAAAATGTTTCTAGGTACATACCAAAATCCTCCGTGTCACTGGTGAATACAGTACTAGTCTTCTGTAACCAGAATATATGTGTCCCGCCAACACATAGCGAGACATCGCTTATATACGCACCAGTGAAACCATGCACGGAATAATGGATATGCCTACCCCTCGTACGACATCTCACATAAATACTACAAAACCATGGCTTTTGCCATGTCACCCATGGGTTATATTTGGCATAAATATATGTTCCCACGCCATTAAATTCAACCAAACCAGTGTACAGCCCTCGTGGAATAAATACCATCCAACATGGTATACCCCACACTACCATAAATCTGCACACTATAGACCCAGATCTCATAATCCGAAATCTACTCGACTGGTCTCGACAATGCGAAGGTCGCTTCTTGGCCCCGCCAAACCCTCCATAACGGTCCTACGGCTATACACTCAAATGAGAGTGTAGCACATACTAAACTCAAATATCGTGGTCATTTACGGAAATATCACGACACAAAACATCACCATTATGGGATCTGATATATCCGTGTTGGCCAGTACCAGGCTATGCTGAAACACTAACCGGTAGCATACATAACAGGGCAGACCATGGTATGGTCTGCGCTGTATACTGGCTTCACCTACAGAAGGTCCCTTATATGGTGAAACACTGACACGCGGACAAACTCGGCTGGCACGGACAGTGGACATCCGTAATACTAAAAGGTATCTTTTCCCTAGCGAAACCAGCACACGCAGTCAACCAGTTCTCTACACACATGCATAGTCGGTGGCAAATATGGCGTGACATCAGTAAAACATTGCTCATAAAATAGACGTATATTAAAATCCGCAAAAATGACACGCATAACGTATTTCCACCAATACAACATAAGCCCCCTTATTACATGCACATTGCACATGGCAAATGTACATGCCAAACCACAGGTGTGCAAAAACCACAGGTGTGTGAAACCACAGGTATGTGGAATCACAGGGATGTGAAACCAATAATACGCACAACAATACAACACAGTACCACACATTACAAATATACAATTATACGGATTCCAGAATGTACAAGAATGCACGTGTCACGCGACATATCTCCCCCCTAAACAAAAAGTGTTTACACTTTCGTGCATAATCGCGAGACACGTTGGCACAGCTGAATCTACCCCGATATCCTGCTCAGGTAGTCTGCCCCCCACCCAGATTGTCGGCCCCTTTTATCGCAACAATACGCATTCGGTAAGGTTGCAGTATCAAGGCCCACCTCATTAGTCGGGAATTTGCAACCTTGCTTTGTTTAGGTAAACCAACGGTTGGTGGTCCGTTTCTAGGATAAATTCCCCCCCAAACAAATACGGTGGAACTTCTCGACCCCCCACACGACTGCCAGGCACTCCTTCTCAACTACCGAATAATTGCGTTCCCTTGGCAACATCTTTTTGCTGGCATACGCTATCGGAAGTGGGATACCATCCTGTTCTTGCAACAGTATTGCCCCTAACCCAATGTCGGAAGCATCCGTCCTGAGCACGAAAGGTTTGTCTAGTTCGGGCAGTTTCAGAACTGGGTCCCTGGTCAATAATCCCTTGAGGGTAACGAAAGCTTTCTGTTGGGGTGCCCCCCAGTTGACCTTGTTCGGTTGACCTTTCTTAGTAAGGTCAGTTAGCGGGCTCGCTATCTCTGCGAAGTTGGGCATGAACTTCCTATAGAACCCGGCTAACCCCAAGAAAGCCCTGACCTCCTTCTTTGTCTCAGGACATTAGCTTCATGAACTGCCTTGACCTTTTCGGATGGGCCCTTAGTTCTTTCTTACTGCTGATAGTATGTCCCAGGCACTCAAGTTGCCTGTACCCAATGCTGCACTTGGAGGGTTTTGCCGTTAGATTGGCATCGGACAATCGGGAGAGGACTTCACTCAGAGCTCCCAGGTGTTCTTGCCACGTATGGGAGAATATCAAGATGTCATCAACAAAGCTGTCTGCATTGTGGACCCCCTTTAATACTTTCCTCATGAGTCTACAGAAAGTGGCCTGTGCCGTGACCATTCCAAAGGGCATGACCTTGAACTGGAATAGACCCTGGGGTGCCTCGAAAGCGGAATATTCCCTGGAATTCTCATCCAATGGGACCTGCCAGTAGCCCTTACTCAGGTCCAGCTTTGAAAAGTAGCTATGTCCCGCCAACTTAGAGAACATCTCTTCAATATTTGGCATTGGTTCCGCGTCAAACACAGTGACTTTGTTAAGTTGCCGGAAATCAATGCAGAATCGGAGCCCCCCGTCCTTTTTCCTAACCAGAATTACGGGGGATGAGTAGGGTGATTTTGAAGGTTCTATGACACCTAGCTTCAGCATCTCCTCTACTTCCTGGCTGACTGTTTCCCTGTCCACCTTATAAATGGGATAGGGTACCCCCTAATTCTTAATGGGTCTTGCGTTGACAACTTTATCTCATGTTTCTCTATATGGGTGTGTCCTGGTGCGTCCCTCAGGACATGGGTGAACTCCCGTAAGATCTCTTTGACTTGCGTCTTTTGTTTCTTGCCTAAATCAGGCGACAGGTCAACTTTGCTCTCCGTATCGGACTCTAATCCCCTGGGACATAACATGTTTTCTTCGGCACTACACCCACTTGGACTAGGATCCCCCTCTACTGTGTCTTCTATCACGGCCGCATTTATTACAGTGAGTATTCCCTTCCCCGGGTGCTCAGGCCTAGTCTCGTACCTCTTTAACATGTTTGCATGAAAGGTTTTCAACTTCCCTCCCATGTCAACTCTATAGTCCCACTCATTAACTACCTCTGTTATGGGTATGGTCCCTTCCACCTAAGAAGCAATTTGTTGTTGTCTGTCGGTAGTAGTACAAGTACCTGATCTGCCACTGCATACTGCCTACTACGAGTCTTACGGTTGTAGTACTTTGCGTACTTTTTGGACGCACTCTTCAAGTTCTCATGCGCGATTTCGCACGTTTTCTCGAGCCGTTCGCGCAAGTCTAGGACGTACTGATACGTCGTTTTGACGTTGTCCTCTATGTCCTTCTCGGACCACAGATCTCTTAGTATGCTCATCGGACCTCGAACGGTCCTTCCGTACAATAGTTCAAACGGTGAGAAAGCCAAACTTTCTTGAGGGACTTCGCGATACGCGAATAAGAGCGCGTTAATGTATTTGTCCCAATCTTTGGGACGTTCGCTTGCCATTCTACGAAGCATTTGCTTTAACGTACCATTGAACCGTTCCACGAGACCGTTACACTGTGGGTGGTACGGTGTCGTGGTTAATTGTCTCAGCGATAACAATCTACTAACTTCCTCCATGACTGCCGACGTAAATTGACTACCCCTATCGGTGAGCATCTCCTCGGGGATACCCAGTCTACTGAACATATCCACGAGAGCTTCCGCGACTCGTTCGGCCTCGATGCCTGGTAGTGGTACCGCTTCTGGGTACCTAGTTGCATAATCAACTAACGTTAGTATGTAACGATTCTTCCGATCGGTAGCTGGAAAAATTGGCCCTACAATATCAACTGCGACTCGTTTGAACGGAGTGTCTATCAACGGCATAGTTCCTAACGGAACCTTGGTGATGTGTCCCTTTGACACAGTCTTTTGACATATGTCACAAGACCTACAAAACCGTGTAATGTCACTGCCCACGCCTGGCCAATAAAATTCTGATAACACTCGATCAGTTGTCTTCTTAACCCCTAAATGGCCCGCCATGATTGATTCATGTGCCACTTTCATCACGGTAGTCCTAAGTGTGTTTGGGACTACCAGCTGATGGTACATCCTACCTGACCCTATCGATTCGAAATTACGATACAACAAGTCTTTTCGGTATGCGAATTTCGATTTGTTTCCGTTCTTACTTGACCGTACCGTTCCGTCTTTTGCATTATTTCGAACTGACGTCAATGTGACGTCATGTGCCTGCGCCTCTTTGAATTCATCGCGTGATACGTTCGCGATTGCGGTAGGGACTTTGAGGGTCTTATATGATTCGTCTCGGGCTGTCGTTTGTGACCTAGTTTCAACTGCGCACGATTTAGCGCCTCTAAAATCCGATATCACCGGTAACTCTGACCCGTCTACATACATTGTATCTGTCATGCAAAGGGCTTCTACCCGACCTTTGAAAAAAGGTGTATCTAGATCTACCCGGGCGGTAGGAAATTCCACTCATTTTGCTCCTATTTACCAGCATGCATGTTGAAACTTTGCTTAAAAACTGATCTGGTTGTACTAAGCTTTCCATGACGACCACCCCGGTACACCCAGTATCTCGCATTACTGTGACCTTTTTCCCATTTAATGTGCCCTCTGCTACGGGTAGCCTATCCATACCAAATGTACATCCGTTAATCAACTCCGGCTGTATCTCGCTACCTGAACATACAATAGTGGTGTCGGTATCAACCACACAGAAATTTCCTTGGTTTTCCCCTGGTTGTTCCGTGTTTTGCCATCTACCTCTACCTCTGCCTCTAGTGTGCCTTCCACTTCTACCTCTACTTCTACCTCTGTACCGACCTCTCTGTTCTTTATCTGCAAAACTTACATGTTTCTCTTCCTCGACTGCTGCTGCTTTGTAAGCTGAGGACCGGTCAACGTTTAGGACAATCGTAGGACATGTGACCTTCTTTGCCACAATGGTAACATGTCCCGCGATGCCTATCGTAGCCGTTCCTGCTGGTACTTCTGTCATAATTACCTCTACTCGGGCTTCTATCATAACTACCCTACTTGGGCTTCTATTGTGGTCTCTATTCTGATATCTGTCCCTATCTCGACTCCTATCTCTGGATCGATTATCTGCACTACTTACCTTGCGCCTCTGGTTATCTACTGACCTGTACTCAGTTCTGTTGCTAGTACTGTTCCTCTGAACTACATACTTGCTACCTCCTCTAGCTTCTGCAAAGTAATCTGCCTGAACCGCCATCTGATCTATCGAGTCAAATGTTTTCTCTTTGAGAAATAAGTAGAGCTCACGCCTGCATATACTTAACATCTGATCTCTGATCATGTAGTCTAATACTCCTTCATATGTTCTATTCACCTTACCTAACTCAAACCATCTATCTAAATAGTTCTTTGACCGACTGACATATTGCACAAATGATTCACTGTGATCAGGTTTGGTGTTTTTTGAACATGCGTCTGAACCCATCTTCTGTTAGATCAAAACATTTCAACAATGCGGATTTCAACTTATCATAGTCAAGAGCATCATCAATAGGTAGTCTAGAATATACATCTAATGCCTTGCCCTTCAATAAAGCACTCAAGTGTAGTGACCACTTATCTCTCCCCCATCTTTGAATTGCTGCGTACCTCTCAAATCTAGCTAAGTAGCTATCCATGTTGTCATTATTCTGATCAAAATGTGGCAGCTTCGGACCGAATGCTCTGCCATAGTCCCTATCATGTCTATCTTCATCTACTACTTCTCCCCTTTCTACTTTTGCCATTTCTACTGATGCTTAGTGTCTAATTCTCGCAATTTGAATTCTAGAGCTAACTGCGCTTCATTGGCATCTAATCTATCTTTCCCCATCTGTCGCTCAACCTCTTTAGCTAACTGCTCAGCATCTAACCTATCCTTCTCAGCCTGTCGCTCAACCTCCTTAGCTAACTGCTCAGCATCTAACCTATCTTTCTCCATCTGTCGCTCAACCTCTTTAGCCAACCGCTCAGCATCTAACCTATCTTTCTCAGCCTGCCTAGCCTCTAGTCTTTCCTGTCTTTCTCTCTCCTGCTCTTCCTTTACAAAGGCCCTTAACTCTGAATCTGCTAGCCCTAAGCTTTTGCCTATGTCCATTAGCTCCTTAATGGACGACATTCTCACTCTCAACTCAACTCCGGATTATCGATTTACACGCTTTACCCGACGGTACACAAGGTCTCTAGCACTCAAATCACTTGGTGATTTGTGCGAGTCTCTTGCTTCACGTCTATAAGGTTAAGGTAAATCAATCCGGTCTCTACTCCTAACGACGGTATAAGTTTCTAAATTCGGGTAAGTCAATCCGGTATATGTATAGTCTAATGTAATGGTATATTTACCATTCCCTCTCTAAGGTACTGGACACAAATATTGGGGACTGGTTATAGACTCCTGGCAGGATATGTATTGTTCATACACACTATAATAGTGGTAGTAATCTCGCCTCAGATGCAGAAGTGTCTAGTGCTAACCTAGAACACCCGCTGTGCCATCATCACAGGGAGGTACTATTCAAACAAATCCAAAGTTACAATGACCCTTACATCCACTATCTCACCAGATCGTCTCAACTCTATACTTCTGTACCTAGGTAGTCAAATCATGTATGTGGTGATGTATTAGTGCCTAAGTGTTGGAGTGCATCTTACATTAACTCCCAAGGCAAACAAATACAAGATTGAATTTTGACGACGCTAGGGGTACAGCTATTCTAGCCTCCTTACTTCAACTGCTTTGAAGAAACTGATTATAAAAAGAGGAACAAAACCCCACTTCTGACACCATTGTCAAGGTCATTACCAAGGTCAGGAATGATCGAGACAAATTGTCTCCCCCAATTATCATATGAACCAAGTATACTTCAATTGTTATGACGTTATGGCCAATATAGCTTGATCCGACGAACGAAAAGTGGTAACCATGCAGTTGAAGTGTAAGGGATAGGCCAGAGTAGATAAGTACACGTAGTCACTTAATCACTTATAATGTACACTATATTACATGGGGAACACACAGGAATACATGATACATTGATATGCGAACATCACTGTACTGTGCATGATACTATTCAATTACTACAAGGTTGTAAGCCAATCGACTGTTATACTTTAACGCAACTTAAAAGCTATAGACGAATAAACTCGGTATGTGGTATCTCAATGGTCCCGTAGTGGACAATAGTATGAATGCACAAGTTCCTTTGATGATCGCTAATCAAAGTTAAATAACATACAAGTATAACATTGCATAACGAACATTGGAGGACAAAATGACAATCATCTGAGCTACCCCAGTGCTGGCGTATCTCAATAGATAGTGTAACCTCTGAGTATCAAGGTCCCAAGGTCTGCCTCACCCGCATATGAGGTCTAGTCAACAATATGGCTATAATCCAACTTCAAGTGGATTAATCCATAAACAATATATGTAGTCTTACTACAATCCTTTAGCCATGATATGCCATGATAGGAGTATTACCATACACTATCAAGTATACATATGTATTGCCTATGCAATATATTTTCAAAGTATGAATGTCAAAGTCAAAGCCGGATGTGGTTACATCACATGATAGTCAATAACGATAATGTTCCGGAAGCTGGTTCCCGGAAGTAAAGTTCCACAGGTAGTATTATCTCCGGAAATGGTGGACCAGATGTAAAGTTCCTATGGTATCACTCGACTGTAGCAACCCGTTTGTGGTAGACCGGATGTAAAGTATCCATGATGAATCAATGGGTTGTAATACCGGAAGTGGTAGACCGGATGTAAAGTTCCGATATAATACAAAATGGCGATTATCACGTTGGCTAAGACGCCGGGAAAAGTTTCACTTAGGTGACATTCAACTCGGTGGTAGTATAATGATATGATATGTGTGTATGGCGTTTCACTTCACTAAACTATGGCTGTGACTGTCTGCTGAACGCGAGGTAGCTATCACACACTGCTCTATACAGGCCTGTACCTGGAGCTGCTACACACACTGCGCCAGACAGACGTACGGACACTCGGACGACCCGATACTCTGCACTGACTGGGGTCTGCCCTCAAACGAGTGGACCAAAACGTCCAATGTGGCTCGCTGGAGCGTTCTCAAGAGGCTACAAAAATGAAATGAATCTCCAATTACTGGACGAATACGCACAGACAAACAGACAGGATGCACAACAGACTAAAACGGGAATCGAACAACGGCAAATCACAGCTGAAATAAAATGTTCTAGGTACATACCAAAATCCTCCGTGTCACTGGTGAATACAGTACTAGTCTTCTGTAACCAGAATATATGTGTCCCGCCAACACATAGCGAGACATCGCTTATATACGCACCAGTGAAACCATGCACGGAATAATGGATATGCCTACCCCTCGTACGACATCTCACATAAATACTACAAAACCATGGCTTTTGCCATGTCACCCATGGGTTATATTTGGCATAAAATATATGTTCCCACGCCTTAAATTCAACCAAACCAGTGTACAGCCCTCGTGGAATAAATACCATCCAACATGGTATACCCCACACTACCATAAATCTGCACACTATAGACCCAGATCTCATAATCCGAAATCTACTCGACTGGGTCTCACAATGCGAAGGTCGCTTCTTGGCCCCGCCAAACCCCTCCATAACGGTCCTACGGCTATACACTCAAATGAGAGTGTAGCACATACTAAACTCAAATATCGTGGTCATTTACGGAAATATCACTACACAAAACATCTCCATTATGGGATCTGATATATCCGTGTTGGCCAGTACCAGGCTATGCTGAAACACTAACCGGTAGCATACATAACAGGGCAGACCATGGTATGGTCTGCGCTGTATACTGGCTTCACCTACAGAAGGTCCCTTATATGGTGAAACACTGACACGCGGACAAACTCGGCTGGCACGGACAGTGGACATCCGTAATACTAAAAGGTATCTTTTCCCTAGCGAAACCAGCACACGCAGTCAACGAGTTCTCTACCACACACATGCATAGTCGGTGGCAAATATGGCGTGACATCAGTAAAACATTGCTCATAAAATAGACGTATATTAAAATCCGCAAAAATGACACGCATAACGTATTTCCACCAATACAACATAAGCCCCCTTATTACATGCACATTGCACATGGCAAATGTACATGCCAAACCACAGGTGTGCAAAAACCACAGGTGTGTGAAACCACAGGTATGTGGAATCACAGGGATGTGAAACCAATAATACGCACAACAATACAACACAGTACCACACATTACAAATATACAATTATACGGATTCCAGAATGTACAAGAATGCACGTGTCACGCGACACCCGAGAAATGATAGAAATGTCTGTGCGATTAAATTGTCTGTCGTGGCGCACAGGACGGGTATAAATGTAGGTTTGATCAAATGTTCGATTGGAAACTATGTTTTCTCTATGCAAACTGTTTCTTTACAACAATTGCATAAGATGTGGCTGCGATGGAGAAATGAGGCTTATTGGTTTTGTTCAGCTTGTGCATCGACACAGTATGATGAGGATCTGCACTGTTCGCTATTCCATAAATAAACGCTTCTAGCAAGCAATACAAATTGTTATCAAGCTGCTGCTGGAGTGTGCTATTTGATCAGGACCTACACTCTTCCACACATTCCATAAACCCCATCTGGTTACATGTATTGTGTGTATTGATTTGATTATCTGAATTTTCAATGGATGCCCAGGCATGACATGGGAAGAACTGTCGATGTTTTAAACGTTTATATTGTAGTATGTCATGTGTTTCAAATATACCTTGGGCCAGTATCTGACAGAACCAAACTTATTTTCTTTCTGATAAATAGAACATTACTCACAAGCAATGCGCTTAATGTGTATGCATTAGGAACACATGTCATATAATGGTTTTAGTTATGCTGATTTGTTCTATTCCCTACTGTATGCCCAACATTTGGAACACAGATTCTCCATAACATTGACCCAGGTAGACCCTACTGTCTGTTCGACGTTTTGCTGCCCACATACCATCGGCTAATCAACATATTAGATCTAAAACAATATTTAAATGTAAGTACCTTTTCATCATGAACAAAAGTCACTCGCACATTCTTTTTAGATTGAATGTGATTAACGTTTGTCGGAAGAAAAATGAGCATCATATAGGGTTCAATGTCCAGCTATTCCCGTCACCTCTCACAGTGGAGCAGTTTGGTGATTCTCCATAACATTGACTCAGGTAGACCAGAGTGTTCACTGTCCCGTTATTACCTACAGTGAGGCCGTCACTGCCACAGTGGAGCAGGTCGGTGATTCTCCATAACATTGACCCAGATAGACCCTAGTGTTCATTATCCCGCTATTCCCTACAGTGAGACCATCACCATCCAAGGTGGAGCAGGTAGGTGATTCTTCATAACATTGACACAAGTAGACTCTAGTGTTCGTTGTCCTGCTATTCCCTACAGTGAAGCCGTCACCGCACACAGTGGAGCAGGTCGCTGATTCTCCATAACATTGACACTAGTAGACCCTATTTTCCATTTTCCTGCTATTCCCTACAGTGAGGCCGTCACTTGCCACAGTGGAGCAGGTCGGTGAAGCCAATGCTGGATCCTCCGTGACGGTCCGGTGTACAACGTCCGGCTTCCGTCCCGCTACAGGTATCGCCTTGACCTGGAAATATAATGGCAGTACGATCGCACCTGTAGCGGCACCGTCCATCAGTGGAACAGGCACGTACACGGCGACGTCCACAACACGGTTCCTTGTACAGAAAGCGGACAACGGCCGGATGCCTGAGTGTACAGTGTCACACCCAACAACACTGGAGACTCCACTCACTGTATCAACCACCATTGTTGTCTACTGTAAGAATATTGTGGCTATGTAGCAATACTGGAGACGCCACTCACATCATTAACCAACAGTGTTGTCCACTGTAAGTATATAGTGGGTATGTAACACTGGAGACGCCACTTACAGCATCAACCACAATTGTTATCCACGGTAAGTATATTGTGGCTATCAAACAACGCTGGCGAAACCACTCACAGCATCAACAACCATTGTTGTCCACTGTAAGTATATTTTGGTTATCTAACAACACTGGAGACACCACTCACAGCATTAACCAACATTGTTGTCCACTATGGCTTAGTTGTATATATCAGCCAGGATATACCGGCGGTCAGGAGGCATGACCTGGAATCTGATACACTTGAAGTTATGTTAATTGAGTTAAAATTCAGAATCAAAAACCAATTTTGATTGTATATGTGTATAGGCCACCATCTGTTAACAGTAACTGGTTCAATAAGATGGAAATACTGTTAGATACGCTATGTATTGAGGGGAAAGAGGTGATAATGTTAGGTGATTTTAACAATAATTTCTTAATTGACAGCAATGTGAAAAGAACTTGGCTCGCTATCACACATTCAAATAATTTGGAGCAACTCGCGAGCTCATTACAGTACCTACTAGAGTAAATAAACAAAAGGGCCATGATGGTCATATATCGCTCACCTGTGCAATGTCAAAAAAATCAAGCAAATACTTGTATGTAAAGTTGTCACTACGGTACCATATATATCAAAATAAGCCCATGTCAGGCATAACATGTCAATGCGACAAACAAGAAGTTACCAGGGCAGGAGTTGTCTCGCGATATGTACATATATATCTTACACAACTTTGAGAGTTTGTAGATCACAACAGGATGCTTCCATCCTATTTGTTATTGCAATTCTTAGATTGTGTGTATTATATAACCATATTCCGTAAAAAAGTTGACCCATATTTGACCCCCGGGCCATGCCCATTTTTGACCCAGAGGTCACCGTTTTAACAGCTTTCAAACAGCATTGTACATCGATCATTCCTGTCAAGTTTCGTCGAAACCGGTTTGGTGGTTAGTGAGAAGGTTTTGTAAGAATGTATGCTATTTTTAGACGGCGGCCATCTTGGATGAACGACGACCGCCATCTTAACAAAACTGAAAAGGCTTTACGAATGAACCATAAATTCAAATGTCTAATAAATGAACGACCTTTTGACCTTTCGGCGGCCATCTCGGATGATGTAATCATCTTATTTCGACAAAAAGTGCTCCTAAGTGATAGTTTCGTCCATACCTTCGAATTGATATATGACATGACCATATTCGGTCAAATGTGAAATTTGACCCCTACTTGACCCCTCCTGCCCCGCCCATTTTTGACGCGGGGGCAACCATTTCAAGGAATCAGAAACATCGTTAACTATCGATCATTCGTTTGAAGCTTCGTCGAAATTAGCCTGGCGTTCGTGAGAAGATTTTTTTGAGAATTTGACCTACTTTTCAAGGGCGCCATCTTGGATTTCGCGATGACCATCATTTTAGCAAAAATGAAAAGGCCTGACCCACTGACCATTACTGTGAATTTTGGCCAATATTGGCCAAGTGGTTAATGAGAAGAAGACGTTTGTAATCTATCGAAAGAACGACCTTTTGACCTTTCGGCTGCCATCTTGGATGACGTTATGTCCTGATTTCGTCGACAACTTCGATTTGATATATGACAGGACCATATTCGGTCAAATGTGACATTTGACCCCTACTTGACCCCTCCTGCCCCGTCCATTTTTGACCCGGGGTCCACCATTTGAAGGAATCTGAACCAGCGTTAACTATCGATCATTTATACCAAATTTCGTAAAAATCGGCCTGGCAGTTCGCGAGAAGATTTTTTAAGAATCTGACCTACTTTTCAACAGCGGCCATATTTGATTTCGCGATGACCACCATTTAAACAAAAGTGAAAAGGCTTGAACCAATAAGCATTACCGTGAAGTTTGGCCAATATCGGCAAAGCGGTTCACGAGAAATCTCTATTAAAATACGATATTTCGACCTTTCGGCGGCCATCTTGGATGACGTGACCATCAAATTTCTACAACAAATATACCATATCAGTGCTTGGATCAATACTATTCCTAATATACATAACAGATCTACCATTGTGTACACATTTCTGTTGTACCGACATGTTTGCTGATGACAGTACACTGACCACATTTGCTACATCCCCAGATGCAGTCGCAACAAACCTCAATTATGACATGGCTGAAGTGGAGACCTGGTGTCGAGTCAATGCTATGTCAGTAAATATTGATAAAACCAAGTCAATGTTCATATCAACTAAACCAAAACTTAAATATAATAGACAACACATTCCAGCTATAATATTTAATACTATGCAGCTTCAGCAAACATCCTGTGAAAAGCTACTTGGAATTCACATAGACGAATCCTTATCATGGCAAACCCAGGTAGAAAACATTGTGAAAAATGCAATTCATTATTATACCTTTTGTGCAGAATAAAAAAGTACCTAACGAAACCAAGCAGAACACTATTCTTTAATTCATACATATTACCACATATCGACTACTGTGCATCTGTTTGGGGAAGTTGCAGTATCGAGTCACTCTCTAAACTTCTTAATGAAGAAAGCATCAATAATTATTTTGGATAAACCTATAGACTACCTATCAGACAAACTTGTTGAGGAACTTAAGTGGATGAAAATAGAAGACCGAATAAAATATCAAAAAGCAATTCAAATGTTTAAGTGCATGAATAGCTTATGCCCAACTTATCAAAACAATGCATTTAAACAAACAACAACAATTCATGGGTTAAACATAAGGTCAGCAGATAAAAACAATATATATATACCAAAACCTAATACATGTAGTGAACTATACAGGTCAACCGTCGTCTATTCTGGAGCCAAAATACGGAATGATCTACCGGTAAGTTAAAACTGCCAAGTCCGTGGAAGATTAATTTAATACTCATGTACGGTTTCATCATATATATAAGAACATCATACTCATGCGATCTTTACATTGTGACTCGTACTTGTATCATTATTTGTTAAATAGATGTGTACTTGTAGATAGATAGATGATCTCAGGGAAGATTGGCCATGCCAACTGAGCTTCTGCTATAAATAAAGACGTTACTTACTTACTTACTTACTTAGCAACAATATAATTACAGTAAGCAAGTAAATAACTATCTAACAACACTGGAGACACCACTCACAGCATCAACCACCATTGTCGTCCACTGTAAGCATATTGTGACTATGTAACAACACTGGAGACGCCACTCACAGCATCAACCACCATGTTCGTCCACTGTAAGTATATTGTGGCTATGTAACAACACTGGAGACACCACTCACAGCATCAACCACCAGTGCTGTCCATTGTACGTATATTCGGGATATATAACAACACTGGAGACGCCACTCACAGCATCAACCACCATTGTCGTCCACTGTAAGTATAGTGTGTCTATGTAAAAACACTGGAGACACCACTCACAGCATCAACCACCATTGTTGTTCATTGTAAGTATATTGTGGCTATATAACAACACTGGAGACGCCACTCACAGCATCAACCACCATTGACGTCCACTGTAAATATATTGTGGCTATGTAACAACACTGGAGACACCACTCACAGCATCAACCACCATTGTTGTCCACTGTAAATATAGTGTGGCTATATAACAACACTGGAGACGCCACTCACAGCATCAACCACCATTGACGTTCACTGTAAGTATATTATGGCTATGTAACAACACTGGAGACACCACTCACAGCATCAACCAACATTGTTGTCCACTGTAAGTATATTGTGGCTATGTAACAACACTGGAGACACCACTCACAGCATCAACCAACATTGTTGTCGATTGTACGTATATTGTGGCTATGTAACAACACTGGAGACACCACTCACAGCATCAATCAACATTGTTGTCCACTGTAAGTATAGTGTGTCTATGTAACAACACTGCAGAGCCACTCACAGCATCAACCAACATTGTTGTCCACTGTAAGTATATTGTGGCTATATAACAACACTGGAGACGCCACTCACTGCATCAACCACCATTGACGTCCACTGTAAGTGTATTGTGGCTATGTAGCAACACTGGAGACACCACTCACAGCATCAACCAACATTGTTGTCCACTGTATGTATATTGTGGCTATACTGGATACGCCACTCACAGCATCAACAAACATTGTCGTCCACTGTAAGTATAGTGTGGCTATGTAACAACACTGGAGACGCCACTCACAGCATCAACCAACATTGTCGTCCACTGTAAGTATAGTGTGGCTATGTAACAACACTGGAGACACCACTCACAGCATCAACCAACATTGTTGTCCACTGTAAGTATATTGTGGCTATACTGGATACGCCACTCACAGCATCAACAAACATTGTCGTCCACTTTAAGTATAGTGTGGCTATGTAACAACACTGGAGACGCCACTCACAGCATCAACCAACATTGTCGTCCACTGTAAATATAGTGTGTCTATGTAACAACACTGGAGACGCCACTCACAGCATCAACCAACATTGTTGTCCACTTTAAGTATATTTTGGCTATATAACAACACTGGAGACGCCACTCACAGCATCAACCACCATTGACGTCCACTGTAAGTGTATTGTGGCTATGTAGCAACACTGGAGGCACCACTCACAGCATCAACCACCATTGTCGTCCACTGTAAGTATATTGTGGCTATGTAACAACACTGGAGACGCCACTCACAGCATCAACCAACATTGTCGTCCACTGTAATTATATTGAGGCTATGTAAGAACACTGGAGACATCACTCACAGCATCAACCACCGTTGTTGTCCACTGTAAGTATATTGTGGCTATGTAAGAACACTGGAGACGCCACTCACAGCATCAACCACTGTTTACGTCCGCTGTAATTAATGTGCGTTAATGTAGCTCCCTCCTGACTAGCAAAAAGCAGTACAGACATGTTAATAGCAAGGGTGTATATTGTAGTGCTTGATCACAAACAACACTACAATAACTTTATGGAATCATCAGCATATTTATTATGGTATATAACAGAACTGAAGAACAGAACAATTGTCGTAAACATACAATTATATTGACAGAAAAGACACATAACATCTGTTATTTGTGGAGTTATATTTCTTGAAAAAAAGATATTGAGTAGAATGGGATAATAAATATTATGCAATTTTTAGCATTTTTCGGCATATGTTTTACAAATCCTGGCTATTGGATTGGTATAAAGTCAGGCGGGTATCAGAGTGTACACTGTTAGGTTTTCGCTAGTAAGTCCAGTTCGCACTGACTGTAATGGATACAACTACCAAACTTGGACAGCATAGAATTCTAGTGGTGCATATCAGAAACTGTGGTACGCAATACGACCTTCACGTTGACCTAGTGTTTCCATTTTAAAGTGGATGTGTCCCAGATGGTACCTCTGAAGGAGCGTTTAACAAACTCAGTTGATATTTATGAATGGATGTATGAATGCTGTCGCAACTTGTTCTTAAACGTGCATTTATCGGCTAATTATCACATTTCATGTAAGCGTTCGATGTCGTAAACATTAAGTCGAGGAAAATCAAGTTAACTTAGCCGTATTGCGTCATCTATCAAATACCCCGTGAACAGTGACGTAATTCCATTCAGCGATGCATGTGACCACCGACTACCGTTGCTGCAGATAAGACACAATGACACAAACTAGTTTGAAACGCTTTTAAATATTGATTACAATATACGGTTAGCCTTGCACACTTTTAGAAAAAGTATCAACTTAAATACACTTAATGTTATCGGCGACGTAGTCGATGACGTAGTGTCTAGTAAAACCAAAACACGTGACTACTAAGCGCAAGCATATCAACGAGAAATACAAATCTCACAACCTGGACATAGAAAGAATCTCCATGTAGACAATCAGTTTATACTCAGACAAGCATGCACATCTGTCTGGTTTAATATGGGTCCTCACTGCTTGCTACCCAGACTTACATCAGCCACTACATTGCACGCTTTTCTCTGACTGTGTTTTGTATATGAATATACACGGAATATCCAATGTTCACACATGTTTGTGTACGCAACATTATGAGCTACTAATTTTGTTACCCATACTTATGTCAATCACTCAATCATACTACGTATAGTCTTCAAACTGTTTCGAACAGACAATCAATGTGTGCCCAGTTTGCATCCCAGACTCATATCAACATCAACCACTTCAGCATACAGGTGCAATCTTATTTTGAACGGATATACATGCCATGCAATATTGAATTGTTCACACTATTTATTCTGTAGATGATCAGTCTGATCTGAGTCCACTTGTTGTAGTACATGTAAGTCATTGTGATACGAGTCACATCTGTTTGATATTCAGACTTATAGCAACCACTGAATCATTCTACCTGGATCTTAAAAATAATTTACATGTAATATTCCATTTTCCATCATTGTTTGTAGACAATCAATGTAGGCCCAGACCATCACACACGTTTGATCAGTCTAATATCAGTCCACACTGCTTGATACCCAGACATGCATACTAATATATATATCACAGTTGTACCTTTCAAACAAACACTTGTCACTGTATTATATATATTCCTAACCCATATGACCAATACCCCAACTAATATATAAAATTAATCTGTGTGCTCCTGATTGTGCTTGTTACGGTAAAGACGCGCATTATTTTACGGACCGATATGTCCCACCATAATGCATGCATATATGAGGGGTTACCGGCAAGCTCGAGAACTAATTATATATACAGATAACTACTACTTCCTCACTAAATAAAAACTAGCGAATACATAGCACAATATATCTATGGCAGGTTGAACGTAGTATTACTATGGTATCGCCGCGCAGTTCGAGACGCTATGGAATCTCGTGACTTCATGTAGGGACGTTTTGTACACATTATTATTTTGCGGATTGCATCGTTACTAACCCTAACCCATGCGATTTACGAGTTATTATTTTTAAAAATGTAGAGCACGTTTTGTTTAGTAATAAATGTATTGCATTTTATGTAATATCTGCTAGTTTTCACTTCAAATTATTACATGTAATACAAAAATTGTGTTGGAAAGCGAAATTTACGAAATAAATAAATACATAAATTTTGAACATGAGATTATATGGCTATCTCATGGACATATTTTGCTGGGTCTTTGTTAATAATAAATGCATAAGATATATTTTCGAAATTGATAGGGTTCGGCTGATTTTATTTTAGAAATGGCGCATTCTGTTTTGACCCAGTTACAATTACAAATCGATATGGAAGTTTTATATTCCATAACAGCACAACGTAAATTCAAATATCAATATTATTTTTGGGATTCTGTATGCTGTTGTATGATTAACATCAACGTTATATTTCAGTGTGCTTGGAAGTTTAGTTTCCGAAATATCATCCGTTTTTTTAATGCTAAAAGTGCCATTTTCACAACATTCTGACACACAATGTTGCATATGACGTCATTGAACGTAGTGACATCACAAGTGTAGCGACGTCATCGTAGAGATACCACATTCACCTTGTTCCAATAAACGGTTGCGTGTACATACTAGTTTTCATGCGTGGCTTATCTGTAGTTTTCAAGATATTTAAAATTTGTTCTCAAACCTTGTGGTAACCCCACGTACATGTATACAACTCATGAAATAAAATAAAATTATAACGTCATGTACATCAATGGTGTTTTAATGTCGTAGCTTTAGCGTAAACGGAGTTGGGAATCAATCAAACTTGCATATATTTAGACATGGTTAACACAAAATAGCTTTACATTGCAGTATGCCTTTTACAAAAATCATATTGTACACCTGAATATGCTACACATATATTGTGGGGATTGGTTTAAGGAACAATAAGAAATTAATCAATTAACCATTCAAGTAAAATAAAGAAACAGTGACGGGAAAATAACAAAATAGAAATCAAGATAAAACAGCTGGAATAAAATGTAGCAGACATTCCAAATAATCAAGACATAATATATGTACTAAAGAGTGAAAGAGAGAGACTTAATGAACTGATTGCAAACAAAATGAATCGTATTGTGATCAAACGCTGAATGAGTAGAAGGCACTGCAAACTTACGAACTACTTTTCCAACTTAGGACAAACGAGATCTGAAGAAAGACCTTTCAAGCAAGTAACAATATATGATTTATTATTGAAATGGCATAATTGAGAATGATCAAAGATTTTAATCATACATTTCTATACTATATGTACGTCTATAGTAAGGATAGTAATATATTCGTAATTTACAGAAATAACCGTTTCTTTAGTCTTTCTGAACCAAAACTAAATATAAATGACATGCAGATTTGTGAGGGTAACATAAACGAATATGAATGCAAAATAGCAATACAATAAATGATGAACATACAAAGCCATGTATCAGACGGACTAACAACTGCATTGTATAAAGTGTATGGTAACGATATAAAATAGTACTGCATAAAGTCGAACAGTTACCCATGTGCAAGTGGATTTTTAGCATAACTACAAAGACAAGGAATAATTACGTTACTGCACAAATAAGATAAAAACACACATTTAATACAAAATTGGAGACAAATATAGAAATAGTAGATGCAAGTAACTAATACAATACACCTGCTAAACGATATTTCACTGACTTTCAAAAACCTTTCGATAGTCTTGACCATAAATACTTGATAATTGATACATGCATGTAGCTTCATTATTGTGTGTAGATGCATAAAGTGAATTCCAAGCTTTGAATTGACCGCCGGGCCATATATTGTCTCCCATTTGTAACTTAGAAATTGACAACCTCCTCATGTGACTCGTAAAAGGTTTAATCCATGATAGCTGGCGCCTTGGTATTTGTGATATTTGGTATCACATTCATTTTTTCTTATGTCCGTGACTATAATTGTAATGTAACTACAGAACCATTTATAACATAAACTATGAAACACACGTTTCATAAAATACAACTGGCGTATGGTATACGAACACATACCGCCATAATTAAACATAGTATGCCTACATAATAGTAGTATTATCAACATTAACGTGATATGTATTCATGAACAATTCGACACGTACTGCTCAATACTTACTAGAATGCAACATTATCTGATAAATAATATGGCATACTAGTATCTGTCGATATCGGTTCGACTTAGAAACTGTAGGAATTCCTCACCTTTAATTTCATATTCATTTAGGTATGTGTATGACTACGATTATGAGTTGCAAATTGGGTTTTATTAACCAATCGTACATTGGTCGCATAATCTAATTATTTGAGTGTGAGTGTGAATGGGCATGTTACATGTGGTGTTTTGCGAATTGTTGTTCTTTTATTTATAATTGCGAATGTTTGATTTGGGATCTATATGCTTATGTTGACGATATTGGCCAATGGTTGTTCTTTTGTTTATTTGTAATTTTCAGTTTTATATTAGTGCTATGTGCTCTATATGTACTATGTGCTTGTGTTGGCGATAATGCCTAATGTATAATGCAGATCCCCCAGATGTTGTGGCCACGGCGACAGTGAATGATCTGTTTGTGGATCTGACTTGTTCGCCGTCCGGTGTTCCCAGCATATACCTGTACTCAAGCTGGGTACAGTCGTGGCCGGGGTACGGGGAGATAACTCGCCCAATCTTGGAGTCCACCGCAACTCTCCGACTTTCCAACCTGACGTATGCACATTCTGGTGTATACACATGCCGGGTCAGCAACGGGGTAGCACCGTATGGCACCAGTGACCTCATCAGGACAGGTTCTACTGCGGCTATCACAATCAAATGTTCGTGCTACACACTATTATATAATAATCATGTTATTAACAATATGCTATAGCTACAACAAATTCCCGAGTTTGCCTTTAAATCAACAGTTCAATAAATATATATGAAAAGCCGCCATACTATCAATATAAATCAATACACTGTGTGTTTCGTGATGACTACCAATACTTATAAAAGCCTTACATGACACCACCGCCGCCTCATATTTAATAGAAGAAAGCACGGCCCTAGAAGATAAAATTTAACACACTGAAA
Organism: Conchocele bisecta; assembly: GCA_029237695.1. Taxonomy (NCBI): domain Eukaryota; kingdom Metazoa; phylum Mollusca; class Bivalvia; order Lucinida; family Thyasiridae; genus Conchocele; species Conchocele bisecta. Next base: position 56,492,748 of record CM055275.1, on the reverse strand, counting down.
CACACACGACATGCCATGGAAACGCCTGGTACGGTCAGAAAAGTAAATCATATACACGTATTGTTAAGTGTAGCTGTAGCGGACCAAATCGGACCCGTTCGATACATCGAGATAATTGCTTTGTAAATGCTATGGGATATTATGCATTACATATATTTATATGGGCACTCTACTGTTGCTGTACGGCACACATATATGTTATCGGTCAGTTTCACCACTTGTAGCGTTTGAAACATACAGGAAAATAGCATGACAGGTAAATTAATAAAATTTGGTACAACATGCTGTCAATTATCTCATGCCGATGAATGCACCGTGATTGATACATTGGCTATGACTTTTGTGATTTCATAGACCTACACAGGCCCTGTTACACTGTGCAAATCATCAGCTCATTGCACTCACCTAATTTTAGTACCACATGTATGAAAATATGGCCACATATAGTCTGCTAGCAACGCACTTATGATGGCAGCACAAATTCCATACAAAATCAATATTCCTTATTGCACTTAATACAATGGACATGGTAAATAAAATACAAATGTATGTATTATTAAACTAGCCTATATGAATGTGCACTCTATATAGACTGTGTAAAGATTTTGGTGTTTTGAAAAAAAAATGGAAACATTTATCAGATTTGGTATTGACTGGAACTACATGTAATTGATAGGACGCATACATATTTGTTTAAACATGTTGCACTAAATGTAACCACTTTATCTGTCACATCCTGAGCTACATGTGTCGAACGCTACAACAGGTGAAACTGGCTAATATGGATGGTCCAGGCTAATATGGCTCAGATAGCAATTCAATGCACAGTAGAGTATACAATAAGAACAACTAGCTCATATACATTTTAAGGAAATATTCAATTAACTTTTCGAAGTCAGTCCTTAAACCGTTAAAATCATTACTGTTGTCACTTTGACTATCACAGGTTACGTTGTTTGATCACAGATGTGGATCGATCGTAAATTGGCACGGTATCTGCGATATAGTTGTAGTAGTTGTGGGATTGATACCATTTGCTGGTTATAGTTTTGGGTAGCGGGCCGGGCCGACTATGGTCCGGAGATACCGGATGGGTAGCAGCTACATGTACTCTGCTATATTCTGCTTGCCATGCTAAACCCTAACCCATCTAATTTTCTAATACCGCATGCATGTTTCAGCACGTCCAGATATCGTGACACCAAGCAGCACGGTAAATTATATAAACAAGTTTGCTGTTAATCGGCGCCACCCCACCAATGTCACCATCACATATTACTCACCGTCCACACCGACGCTGGTTAGCTGCTACAAAGTTATCGGCAACGTCCGACAATCTCCGCCGATTGGTACCGTGACAACAGAGGCGACACAGATAAACCTGCCTGTATTCAGTAGCATGGTGCCCACACTGGGAACCAGATCAACTGTCACGCGGACAATTGTGGCAGATTCCGGACTGGGTGTCTACGACATTGTCGTAACCAACCCGATAGGCGAGGCGTCCGTTTTAATGGAAGCTGTTATGGAAGGTAAAAACATCCACATTTTGATGTTAGGCGAACGATAAGTATCTTTATCCATATCAGCCGTATTGCCGATATATGTGTTCAAATAAGTCGTATATACATGAGAAGTGCAAAACTGCACGTACATGTATACGGTATACACAGAACAACGTCTCACAAAATGTGTCTACCATTGTAATACATGATTATAATGAGTACACATCAATTATTACTTGTGCCACAACGCTTTACCTTAGTCTACATTCCTGAAATATGTATAACCTTTTTTTTGTGAGGGCCTTTCATGCACTTTGATTAGAAAAGTCTAATTCATTAAAAATATGTCCATGAAATGCTCTTTCATTATCAGTATCGCTAGACTAAGTACATACAGTTTCCTCTATGATATTTGCATTGGTCCTACATTCATCTTAAGTTCAATTTCCCTCTCCTGCAGGACCACCAGACACTCCTGAATATTTCAAAGTGTTAAACATCCAACCTAAACGTGTTGATGTATCGTGGCAATCAGGGTTTCACGGGGGCTACCCACAGACAGCTGTGGTTCAGTACAGCATAGACGAGGTGGTCTGGATCGACGGTCCCTCACTGGACACGGGTGTCAGTGTTAGCCGAGAGCTGAACCACGTAACATTGGCCTCGCTCAGTCCCGGCACTCAGTACTACCTAAAGATGTATGCACACAACCAGCTTGGATCAAGTCCGAATACAGAGATACTCAACGTGACAACAGGTGGCACAAAGGACGGGTCAATGACAGGTGTAGTGTGTTAACATTCTGTACTTCAGCGATATATTATTTAGACTTTGCTCCGTATTGGAATGAGAAAAGAAATCGAGAATATCCTTCTAATTGGTTTTTTGAAATAACAATTGGTTCACATAAGGTCTTTAGTACGCGTACCACACTGTAATGCTTGGTTGTGTGATCGTACATCGTATATCAGTTTAACCATGATTGTGTCGGCTATATATATACGGGTCGCTATTTTGGTTTGAGAAACGGTTATTCGTGCCTCTACCGAACATGCGGTACCATTTTAGTTGCGGACGTCTACTAGATGATAAAGCTATACACGAGTAAAACGCCCAATAAGTCACTTTCTCTCATATAAGCGTGATTGGTGGGGTAAGAGTTTATGTCATGTTTCTGTCACAGATGCTTGTCGAGTGGCAGGGTCTTCATTTGGTGAGGGTGCCGCCACTGTTGGAGGTGCGGTGGTGGTTGTTGTCGGCGGTATCGTGGCCGTCTTCTACAACAAGGGATACCGAATCAGGAATGGTAGGTAGAAGAAATGTATGTGACATGTATGCAGCGATTACCATATTCAGTCCACTGGTCCTTCCCTCAGCCACTACATGTAACGTAGTGGATTTAGGCCTTATGTATTCGGTTTCCCGTAAGACGACTTCGTGATATTTCGCACATACTTTTTTCAGATCGCCCTCTTGTCATGTGAGGAATTTACGACCCTGCAACACCCGCTATACCAAAAATATGGCAATTCATTTAATACATTACCAAACCTGAACATTCCAAACCTGAACATTGCGGACATATACTTCTTAAATTGTAGTTTCTGTTCACAGCCAGTTTTGATATTGCACACATACTTTCCTGTCTTTGTTATGTAACATGTTCTCACTAACACACGATAATTTTACCCTCAGACTGATTTTGCCCAATGTCAAAGTCAAAATCGTACTCGTACTTAAATATTTACATCATGGTAACGTTCAAATAGTGTATGTTGCAATTAACATAATATTTTACTATTTCTCACATTGCTCTAATTATTTGCTATCATGGTGCGACACTTCATGTCATGATCCAGAAATTGCATATGTTTGCACCAGAACGCAACAGGGGGACTTTCGTAAGCTGCTGTCAGTAAATCATAGTTACCGTTACACCTACATGCAATAATATCACAATATGCGAGTATTTGATAACAATGAATGTTAGGCAACCATGTTGATAAATAAATGCTGAAACACAATATATTATCGCTGTAACTCCTTTATATATCGACCGCTGTACATCCATACACTGTATAACTATATTGCACTCTCACAATGTTTAAGTTAATGGATAATTTTGGTAAAATCAATTTATCTTTTATTTTACTTCCATAGGTAAAGATGGGACGAAATACACTGGCAGGTGAGATGATAGTACGTAACTTTTGTATCCAACATGTGTGTAATATCAAATGCTAAAATCCAGGTTACTAGCAAAGGTGGTCCTCATTAAATTAATGGGTCAGTGGAATAAGGGAGCGTACTCCCGTATGAAAACAAGCTGTATACAATGTTAACGAGAACATAAATTAATCCAGTGGTAATTATTTCGGTATATTCTGATACTTGCATCATGGGTAACTAACTCACAGTTACCACCATATAGTGTTTGTATATAACGTACACTTGTAATACATCAGTACGCCATGATTAATGTAAACTGTTTGTTTCCGTGGACATTACAGTGAGCAAACCCACGGGGACGACACGATCATGGACGAGGTACAGGGACAACGTAGTAAGTATATCCTTTGTTTACATGTATGTATTGGCTATAACACGTGACAGACTGTAGCCAAGACAGTAATCATTGCTTGTCCCATGTGCAAGGGAAACTCCAATCGATGGCCATTATAAACACAATTACAACGGTATGGTTGTTGTGGTGGGGCTTAAAATCCATTTCTTGCCAGGGTAATCACGATCGTGGCTACACACCAGTATACGACATAAATATGTCAATGTTAACTACGTTGGACAAACGCGGTTTCCAGAAACAAGACAGTATTACTTTATTACATTATTTGCCAACGTATTCATCAGTAAAATGCCCCTCCTGCACGTATGTTTCTTTTATCGTAGAAACTGCCTTATCGTTTGGCATCATGCTTCCGTGAGTTTATATATATCATTAGGCACGGTCGGTGAAGTCAACACAACACCGTCGAGCATATCCTCCAGATAAACACAGTGAACTGATATTAGGATATTGTTTGATTGTCGCCCTTTGAACGGACCGCAGCGATAATCGCAATCATACTTAAAAAACATGAGTGCATTGCTTCGTGACAGGACATCGGTCGTATCGAGTGGACCATGCTGCCCTCCTAAATGTTATGATTTGACGCTAGACCGAACTGGGTACCAACTGTAGCTGGAACATCCACCATAGTATACGATCACTTTGCCATGTAAATTGTGAGCCGCCTTCTTGTCAGCCCAGTATGGGGATCAGGGACTATGGGCGCCATTTTGCTACTTATCCAGTATACATATGTATATTTAAACATGTAACATGTAGCATGAACATCCAATATATAATCATTTAGCCATGTAACCGTAGCCTTAACATCCGCCATACGATCGTTTAGCCATATAAACGGTAGCTGGAACATCTATCATACGATCGTTTAGCCATGTAAACTGTGAGCCGCCATCTTGTTAGTCCAGGGTGGAGTCCGGGTACAATGGGCGCCATTTTGCTACTTATTCAGTATTTATATATATATATTTAGCAACGTAAACTGTAGCTGGAACATCCACCATACGAACATTTAGCCATGTACATGTATATTCTAGATGGAACATCCACCATATGATCGTTTAGCCAAGTAAACTATAGGTCTAATATCCAACATACCATCATTTAGCCATGTAAACTGTAGCTTGGACATCCACCTTATAATCATTTAGCCACGTCAACTGCAGCTGGAACATCCAACATACAATCATTTAGCCATGTAAACGGTAACTGGAACATCCACCATACGACATTTAACCCTGTACATGGTAGCGGAAACATCCACCATACAATCATTTAGACGTGTAAACTCTAGCTGGAACATATACCATACAATCATCTAGCCATGCAAACTCTAGCTGGAACATCCACCATACGATAATTTAGCCATGTAAACTTTAGCTGGAACATCCACCATACAATCATTTCGCCATGTAAACTGTGGCTGGAACATTTACCATACGATTATTTAGCCATATAAACTGTAGCTGGAACATTCATCGGAGGCGCTGCGTTGTGTCCTTGAGCAAGACACTTTATCCACACTGCTCCAGTTCACCCAGCTGTGAATGGGTACCGATAATTCGTAGTTGCTCTGTAAATACGAATTACCGGCTTCTCTCAAAAAATCTCTACCTCCGTTCTTTCTCCCATTCTTGGGAAACGGCATGCAAGGTCCTAGAGCTAGTGCCGCCGTTAAATATAAGCAAAAAAAAACAACCTTACAACCATTTAGCCACGTAAACGGTAGCTGGAACATTCATCTTACAATCAGTTAGCCATGTAAACTGTAGCAGGAAAATCCACCTTACAACCATTTAGCCATGTAAACTGTAGCTGGAACATCCACCATACAATCCTTTAGCCACGTAAACTGTAGCTGGAACGTTCATCTTACAATCAGTTAGCCATGTAAACTGTAGCTGGAACATCAACCTTACAATTATATAGCCATGTAAACTGTAGCTGGAACATCCATCATACGATCATTTAACCCTGTAAATGGTAGCGGAAACATCCACCATACAATCATTTAGACATGTAAACTCTAGCTGGAACATATACCATACAATCATCTAGCCATGTAAACTCTAGCTGGAACATCCACCATACGATCATTTAATCCTGTAAATGATAGCGGGAACATCCACCATACAATCATTTAGCCATGTTAACTCTAGCTGGAACATCCACCTTATACTCATTTAACCACGTAAACTGCAGCTGGAGCAATCAATAAACGGTAGCGGGAACATCCACCATACAATCATTTAGCCATGTAAACTCTAGCTGAAACATATACCATACAATCATCTTGCCATGTAAACTCTAGCAGGAACATCCACCATACGATAATTTAGCCATGTAAAATGTAGCTGGAACATCCACCATACAATCATTTAGCCAATTAAGCTGTGGCTGGAACATTTGCCATACGATTATTTAGCCATATAAACGGTAGCTGGAACATTCATCTTATAATCAGTTAGCCATGTAAACTGTAGCTGGAACATCCACCATACAATCCTTTAGCTATGTAAACGGTAGCTGGAACATTCATCTTATAATCAGTTAGCCATGTAAACTGTAGCTGGAACATCAACCTTACAATTATATAGCCATGTAAACTGTAGCTGGAACATCCACCATACAATCCTTTAGCCATGTAAACGGTAGCTGGAACATTCATCTTATAATCAGTTAGCCATGTAAACTGTAGCTGGAACATCAACCTTACAATTATATAGCCATGTAAACTGTAGCTGGAACATCCACCATACAATAATTTTCCCATGTAAACTGTAGCTGGAACATCCACCATACCATCATTTAGCTATGTAAACTGTAGCTGGAACATCCACCAGACAATCATTTAGCCATGTAAACTGTGGCTGGAACATTTACCATACGTTTATTCGCCATACGTGCGGAACATCATCTTAAACAACAGTAGCTAACATTCATCTTACAATCAGTTGGCCATGTAAACTATAGCTGGAACATCCACCATACGATCGTTTCACCCATAAGGCATGTACACGGTAGCTTGAACAGCCACCATACGATCGCTTAGCCATGTAAGCGGTAGCTGAAACATCTACCATACGATCCCTTAGCCATGTAAACGGTAGCTGGAACATTTATCTTACAATCAGTTGGCCATGCAAACTGTAGCTGGAACATCCACCATACAATTATATAGCCATGTAAACTGTAGCTGGAAGATCCACCATACGATCGTTTCACCAATAAGGCATGTGCACGGTAGCTTGAACATCCACCATACGATCGTTTAGCCATGTAAGCGGTAGCTGAAACATCTACCATATGATCCTTTAGCCATGTAAACGGTAGCTGGAACATCTACCATACAATCATCTAGCCATGCAAACCGTAGCTGGAAGATCCACCATACGATCGTTTAACCATGTAAACGGTAGCGGGAACATCCACCATACGATAATTTAGCCATACAAACTGTAGCTGTAACATCCACCATACAATCATTTAGCCATGTAAACTGTGGCTGGAACATCCACCATACGATAATTTAGCCATACAAACTGTAGCTGGAACATCCACCATACAATCATTTAGCCATGTAAACTGTGGCTGGAACATTTACCATACGATTATTTAGCCATATAAACGGTAGCTGGAACATTCATATTACAATCAGTTAGACATGTAAACTTTAGCTGGAACATCCACAATACGATATGTTAGCCATGTAAACGGTAGCTGGAACATACACCATACGATTGTTTAGCCATGTAAACTGTAGCTAGAACATCCAACATACGCTCCTTTAGCCATGTAAATTGTAACTGGAACATCCACCATACAATCATTTAGCCATGTAAACTGTGGCTGGAACATTTACCATACGATTATTTAGCCATATGAACGGTAGCTGGAACATTCATCTTACATTCAGTTAGCTATGTAAACTGTACCTGGAACATCCACCTTACAATTATATAGCCATGTGAACGGTAGCTAGAACATCCACCATACGATCGTTTAGCCATGTAAACGGTAGCTGTAACATCCACATTGCAATCATTTGGCAATGTAAAATGTAGCTCGAACATCCACCATACAATAATTTAGCCATGTAAACTATGGCTAGAACATTTACCATACGATCGTTTAGCCATGTAAACGGTAGCTGGAACATCAATCTTACAATCAGTTTGACATGTAAACTGTAGCTGGAACATCCACCTTACAAGCATATGGCCATGTAAACGGTAGCTGCAACATCTACCTTACAATCATTTAGACATGTAAACTGTAGCTGGAACATCCACCATACGATCGTTCAGCCATGCAAACCGTGAACAGTTATCTTGTTAGGATTCATCACGTTCATGTAGGATCTCGATAAAACCACATATTTGACTGCAAGTTTCGTTTCAATACGAGTTGTTCTTATTCAACGTCCACTTGGCCAGTGTTATATATTGCTACTAAATAATGGCGTACAACATCCGCAATACAATCATGACAATATCTCGAAACATATCAGTATATTATAAAGCATAAAAGCTCATTTGGGGAACAAATGTCAAACATTTGTAGTTTGTCCTTTCTAATGAACACCGTACATCGCTAAGACACACGATCACTACATATCCTCTCAGTCTACGACCAGTAACAACGCAACTCGCGTGGTACATAATAATATTATGTAGTTAAATCAACTGGGATCACACCTGTAGCAAACGCACACACAACATGTCCGTACGGTATCACTGATATTCAATCACTTCGTTGAACAAGTTGTAAAGAAGAGATGATATTGTTAGTGTTTCGTACACACCCTTGTCATATGTTTCAGGAATTGATTCAGCAATGTCGGAAAACTACATGGTCCCCAAAAGGTATTACCTTTCCAACTTTTGTCATGAGTGTTTCCGTTGATTTGATGAGTCATGATAAGTATGTTTAGTGTCACTGTCAACGGACAAATTATCGTTTGGCGACCCGTGTAGATCCCGATCCGCATCCACAGTATATCAGGAGCTGCATTACTCGCCATTCCATCAGCAAAACACCCGTCATGCTTTTAACAAGCAGTATATATCGCTATCATGCTACTTGAGTGTGCTATTCGATCAGGAACGATACTGGTTACTGATTGCATAAGCCCTTTTTCCAAATTCACAACCACATATCGGTGTTACAAGCGTATCCCATTGTTGCGTGAAAAAACTTTTCCCGTCACAGCTATTTCATCTCTACCCCTCGTGGCAATATTCGACAGTTGAGTTTTTCCTACAGCAGCCCAGGTCAATGGTTATCACAACGTATTAGCATGTCTTGTAAAAACTGAATTTGACTTGCCGTAAATGTTGGCAAAAATAATAATAATCTGAATTCCAATTTCTAAGTTATATCCAACCGAATGAATCATATGTTGTACAAATGATAACTTAAACACAGTGCTATGTTTCTATTTCATGTACTTCTGGTTTCTATTCTTCTGTGAGAATCTATTTTCTCACTTCGAGAACAAAACTAGCGGCAGAAGCCACACGACAATCATTAATTAGGTTACACTTCGTCCGTGGATGCTCACACTGACATATGTGAACATATTTACAGCGACGCCGCGTCCACCACGTATGAAATGCTGGATTCCGCGGGGACAGTTGACTCGGCGACTTACACTGATCTAGGATTGTATGGTGAGTCGAACATTGGTGTTATTGCAAACAATGAATAAATATGCGAAGTTAACATGTATCAAAAACGATGCGGAGAAGCTGCAGCAGGAAACGAACACGAAATTTTTTAGAAATGTACTATTATTTACTAGAACTTATTACCACTTAATGGTAAATACATGTATATTGATCTGAGAAAAAAGGACATTTTAAAATCCGACCACAAAATATAAATATATTAAAATATAGTATCAACAACGATGGGCACGTGCAAGGAATGTATATGATAGAAATGAAGTCCGATTCCTCTACGAAATTTTATTTTAATGTATGCTTCACAACCGGTTTCACCGCGTACAGAAGATCTTCAGGGCACTTGTGACGTTAGCAACGTCACGTTAGTCACGTTACGTGATGGGAGCTAATAGCAAGGGACATTACTCTCCATATATTGTTGATCTCCATGTTACACTCTCATAGAACCCGACGTGTGTTATTTATAGTTCGCAATAAAAACAATGTGTGACAAATTTGCGTCAATATTTATTTGTTTAGAGTCGCGTTTAAGTTGATAATACATAATAATAAGTACATACAAAACTAACTGCCCATTGTGTTTGGAAACATTCTAATGTAACGTTCGACAATGTCCAGCCGTGGGTAAACGTGTGCTGTGCCATGACGGAACTGTTTGAACACCCAAGGCCGTGGGTTCAAACAGTTATACGGCTTAACATTGTCGAACGCATTCAAATAACTGATTTACGCATACGTGTTCCGGGGGCCGCATTACCCGTCACATGATGCAGCGCATGAAATGCAATTTTCAGCGCGACTGTTGTAAACTGGTCTACTGACATAATGACGCGTTTTAGTAACGTCAAGATACACATGTATTACATAGGTGTTGGCTTGGCCCTGGAATGATCATTGTCTACAGCCGTGGTCAAAACTCACGCGCTGTACGCTTGAACATGGCTATGAGCGGTGTCGAACGGCGGCAGCCACGTACAAATTCTAGTTCGATAGGGCACGAGATACGTTATTACCCTTGAAATACGATATCCGACAGGACAGGACCGTATCCGAGTGTGTGTGGATTGGACCGTGTATATGTTATTTCTGCAGACAAATAAAGACAAGATAACGAGTCCGAATTTGATATACAGGGTGTCCCAAAAAAACGGGAACCTAATTCAAATAGCTATAATTTGTTTAGTCCACGATACTGAACCGTTTTCTTTTCAGAGAATATCATTCTACATTTCGTTTAGCAGATAGGCTCAACACAACAATTGATCTCACTGTTTATTTATGACGTCATTTTCTGCATTCGGATAACAATCGTAAAATCGACGAATGTCCAACATGCATAATTCAGCGACATAGTGTTTTCAGCCAAATTGTTAAATGACAGATGACTATAAAGTGTCTGAAAGCACGAATATTATTATAAATTATTGAAACGTGTTAAAAAATGGATATACATAGTAGACACTTGCACGTTAAAATAAGAAAAGTCACGTCGGAGCACAAACAGATATCACTCCATATTCTGAAATTGTTGAATGAATCAAAGTATAAGAGAGGTGTATCAGCTTTAAAGGTACATGCCCACCCAATAGGCACACAATGTTATTTATGGGAATTAAATAAGTGTATCATTGTATCACTATTCCAACAGTTCCAAAAATTACGGGTGCCCGCTATACAGATATAATCATTTAGTAATATTTATTTTACTGATAGCGACGCGCGGTGGTATCAGGCTATTTTAATATGCAAAAGAGGCATGCTACTAATTAAATGCATCACCAACAAAAATGATATTTTCGACAGATTATAAAGTATGATCATTGCACATCAAACAATAAATACAGATAATAAATAGTAATGTCCGTTAGTAATTTATGAAACACGGTTATCGCCCCTGCTATCAGTGTGCAAATTTACTTCTGATATAAAATGGAAAATAATGCCAATTATTACGTGGGGTGAATGAATATATATATTGCCAGAATGTATCTGAGATGATGTCACTGATATGAAGAACATGTTATGCCTACTTAGTAGGCATGTACCTTTAAACTCAAATAATTGTCATCAGGGCATGATGTGTCTATGCCATGTATGCATATTGTCATAATACCTACTCGGTCTGAATGCATTTATAATTATTACACTAAATCCAAATCTATCGGAATACCAACAGCACAAATATCTATCAGCATTGTGGAGTCTGACATTTCCAGATGTCATTAAAGTAAAAGAATGTCTGGTATTAGACCCATAGTCAAAAGGTATTTAAATATATTCAGCATAGTAGATGATATAGTATGCTAATATACGAAATCAGTGAGTATGCACCGATCCAGAAGGTATTTGATGCCTGTGTGACCATCATTCAGACGGAACGCTCTATAACCTCGTTTGGATAAAATGTCAAAATTACAAAAATGTGTAAAATTCAACGAGGGAGGCAACTCTGGGTAACTTTGAACTTTTGTGATTTATCCGTATTTTTCATTGACTATTTGAAAATGTGTTCAATATACATACATGTAGTTAAATTGGTGACCATGCATTCATTTAATTAAACAAATTACAGCTATTTGAATTAGGTGCCAGGTTTTTGGGACACCCTGTAAGTACTAATATGAGATATGCAGCCTTGATGCCGAAAATAACTATCTGCGATCGTGTAGTGTACTTATATCCCTTAAGACTGATCTGGAAACCAGATATTTAGAGCATTTATATTTCTTTTTCAGAATCAACAAATACGCAGCAACAGGAATACGAAAATATGAGGATATGAGTGTTCTCGAGTTGGTGTCTGAGAAGGTCTGAAGTGATAGCGCTACGTCCGCGGGTGTAGTGATATACGCGGGTGAGCGTTGATTAGGGTGCATGTGTTGCAGTAACTAACCAACGAAACATTGTGCAAATTAAATAATAGACGACTCCTGTATATATATTTGTATAAAATATGACTGTACATACATATACATTACAATTATCTGTTTCCCATGGTATTGTCGAACTTTCTCTATAAGTTCCGTGGTATAGTGTTATATGAATGTATTCTGAAGAAGGAGACAGTGATAGTGGGAACGGAAACGGAAAGTACAGACATTGATCATTCTGAATCCAATGTATCAATTGAACAGTACAAATCTACGATGTCTGATGAAAAGCTGGACACTATGTTTGCGTTTATACGTAGCATGGATAATTCAAATACCCGCATCCGTAAAGTTGAGAAGTTCACGGAGCATATGTCTGAAGATCTGCGCTATGCTACACGCCGCATAAAATTGCCAGAATACAGATCCATTGATCAGGTGGCGAGAAATCGCAGGCTGAATAAAATAATAAGGGGGTTGCCCGAGTCGCTTGGGGAAGACAGTTTAGTAAGGAGTTTTTGTCAGATAAAGTCAATATTACTGCCGATTGCCACATATAGCGCGCACACAGGCTTGGTTGCCGCCCCTTCTACAGGGGGCGTGGCTCCGTTGGACAACACAGACCCGTTATTGTCGCATTTAGAGACTGTGCCGATGTGGAATATATTTTTTCCAACGCGTATCGACTGAAAGAGACACATTTTTGTGTAAGTCGCGACTACCCAGACGGAAGAAACTGTTCCCTGAACCGAAACTTACAAAATCTGAAGGTGGTAGAAGATATATTCACTTATTTGCGGAACGTGATACGTGGTAGACGCCAAATGACCAGGCAGAGGGCTTTGATTGACTCAGGTGACAACATATCAGTATGCTCGAGTGACTCTAGCATAACTTGTGGGGATCGACGCGGGCCAGCCGTTCGCCAAGAAACAGGGCCGAATATCACCGCAGAACAGAGTGAAACATACACGCAGACAGCCTCGACATTGTTCATTCTAATGCACTCTATACATATCACGCAATCTGATTGGCTGATACAGATTGGTCATACAATACAGGTATATCATTGTTGATGAACGGTCGCAAATTATTTCAATATGTATTCCTACGCCAGTAGTAAAGGAGTGCATTAGCATTAGGTTAACAGCATTGTAATTTTGACATTTGTGGCGTATATCAGAAAATGATAGGTCGCAAAAACATGTGTAATGGCTCCGTTAGCGCGTCGCCATTAAACAGAGTTTCCGACCTATCATTTTCTGATATACGACGCAAATTTGAAAATTACAATACAGTTAACCCTATAGTGTAGACAGACTGCTGACGTGTACGACGACTAGTGCGACTATCAATCAGTAGTGGTGACGCGGAGTCTGCAGAGCGACATCCCGTGTATGTCCTAGTTCAGGTAGGTGTGTACACACCAACGTGAACTAGGAAATAAAGTGGAGGTCAACACAAATTGTAAACATTCCGGCATGCTCAAATACAGCGACTATAGGAAATAGTACATCTAAAACTAGAATACACATTTACTAATTAATACATATAATTATATACATGTAAGTGTAGCAATATAACTACTAACATGACAATTGGCTCATTCCATGTGTGTGTTTTGAAGACTAGGTTGAATAATCATACATTTTGTGACGAAATAAACTATGTTGGCATGTTCTGTGTACTTGAGACTAAGATTGACCAGTTAGACGTTATTTACATTCCGGGATACAATTTCATTATGCAACAGCGTAAGCAAAAATACATCCGTAAATCTGGTGGAATTGGCGTTCTTGTTCAACACGATTTAGCAAAATACTTATACATTGTTAGTATATAAACCACCAGATAATTCCAGGCTTTATAATGATGATGAGGCTCACACCTTTAACTGAATATAAGCTGAATGTGCATTGAAAATAACTAAGTTTATTTATTTGGCGACTTTAATGGAAGGTGTTCCGACATGCAGGCTTAAACTGATATCGATGATTTCTTGCACGAATACTGTGATATTGATGACTATATAGTACATATTTTGTTCAACAAAGCATCGACTATTGATAAATTTGGTATGTCCAAAAAGCGTATATGTGAAATACTTTGAAGTTCGTGATATTGATGTTTTGTACTCAGATGGAGATTAATTAGTTGTTACTGAGCTACTAGTCCCAGAGCTCGGTCAACTCTATTTATATTTTTTGGCACACGTGTTCTGACGGTGGTTGCCTTCTTGTCCCTGTATTGTTCAACCTGTCCATATGTGCACCAAAGATATATGTAGAGTCCTCGTAGTTCCATACATCCGTTCATTCATCCATCCGTAATTGATATGTAACTTAACATGCTTGCAATTATCCTCAAACTATTCATTAGCATGCTCAATGTCGAATTACTTGCATTTGCATTAATGTTCTTGTAAAATTTGCTTTAACCATTTTTAAGTACAAGCCGTCTTATTGACCTGACAATTCATAAGCATATTTGCTAAGCACAGAATGTTGTTTGTGAGGCATGTCCATGTTTTCAACATACTGGAGGTCATGTCATAGGTATTTTATTTATCCGAATGCAATACTGAGGCTGTGGCAGGGGTATACATGAACTTCCTCGCTTATAGTCGGCCTAAGGGTGTGGGTGCGTCCGGATTTATGTTAAAGTTTCTTTTTGTTTTTGTTTGCATCAAGGTTTTGTATAAAGTACTATGAAATGTCTCGTAGGATGCGACATGGCCATCGCGTCACTTTATTAAGATGAAAGAAATATGACAATATGCAAACATAACATGATATTTCAAAAGCTTTTTAACACCACTGGCCATAATATCAGTGTTTGAGAAGGGTAGATCCAGATGAGACAGGCGAGCTACAGATACATGGAAATGGACCGGGTGGGATCGGCTGCAGTACTGCTTGATTCCTACAAACAATAGCACATAGTGCCCCTTGCTTCTTGTAAGAGCCAAAATAAAGAAGGAAGTGGGTCCAAGTGGTTTAGTGTACCTGGCACCAAATTTGGTTTTCGTAAATTCAGTGTTGAGTTGTGATTTATCCCCCAGTATCTATCCCCCATCTTTAATGACTTTCCAGTTGCACGGATGTAAAACATAATTTCATTGATTAATTGATTGGTCTAAATTCAGCATGGAAGTGGCCATGTAATATAATTTGTGATTAAAAGTTTAAATGATGAAATTAACCCTTTCACCGAGAAGTAAATGTTATGGACTATTATATGTCCATTCATCAGAATAGGGTTGGGGTTTTATGCCCCACCGCGATAGTGGAGGGGTAATTTAGTGTTACCCTTGTCCGTCCTTCCCGTCCCTTCCGTCTGTCCGTCACCAACCTTGTAACTAATAACACGTTTAAACCGTACTAGCTACAGACGTGATGAGTAGATGATCAAAGTTTATTTCGCTTTTTGATGTGACACCATTGTCATGGATTATCTCCCCTTTTTGACTTGGATTATATCCCCCTTTTCAACTTAGAATTTGTCAAGTTTGTAACTCATACAACTTTTAAACCGCACTAGCTACAGACATGAAACTTGGTATATACCTTCCTTATGATCATGATGATGAGTAGATGTGCAAAGTCTATTAGATTTTTTATTCGACCCGCGGGTCATAGATTATAACCCCCTTTTGTTATCGAATATGGTCACGTCATATGTTAACTTGAAGGTATTGACAGGAATTTGCTGTGGTGCAATTTATTGTTGAAATCGGATGATTATGTTATCCAAGATGGCCGCCGAAAGGTAAAAAAATCATGTTTTTATGAAATAATTCAAGGCCGTTAAACACCAACCAAAGATATTCCCACGAACCGATTGGCCAATGGTCAACAAACTGTAACTGTATGGTCCTTAGGTGAAGCCTTTCTGAAGTTGTTAAAATAAAGTTGCCTGAAATCAGCAGGCTAAAAACAGCACAAATTATTAAAAAAATATGTTCAAGTACCGATTAACTGATTTGTATGATACTGTGTAGGAATGATCAACTACTAATGCTCTTTCCGAGTTGTTAAATGGTCACCCCGGGGTCAAAAATGGGCATGGCCTGGGTGGGTGGGGAGGTGGTCAAGTGTTATTTATCGCCAAATATGGTCATGTATGGCAAGCCAAATGCTCACTAATTCCTTAAGCCATCGTTTGGAGCTTAAACCCTAGTTTAGGCTCCTCAAACCCTTCTTTGGGCTTAAACTGCCATTTGAGATCCCAAATGGTAGTTTTCTTAAACCCTGGTGTGGGCAATTATTGTGCACTTGGCGGCTCAAACCACCGTTTAGACTCTCAAACTAGGGTTTCTGATAGCTTAAACCACGGTTTGAGCTCAAACCCCTGTTTAGACTTCCCAAACCCTAGTTTAGGCTCGCCAAATGCACAATAATTCACTAATTCCCAGTTTGAGTATCTAAACCATGTCGGATCTAAATCGATTTTTTTTGCGCATACGATGGCACAAGCCCAAAGTTGTCCCCCGGGCCATTTAAAGACCACACACATGGGCGTGGTTTTCAGCTAGTGGGGATTTGTACAATTGTTAAATGGTAACCGATTTTAATGATTTTGGTATCGATTTGTAGGTTTTCAGGTGTGCTGAGGCCGGTAAAATAAAAATCAAAATAAAATAAGGCAATCATAAGGTTTAAAATTCAAAAAATTGTAAAATTACGTACATTGTTTATAATGCTTGAAATGGGTCATTCCAATTAATTTTAGATGTGTATCGTGGTTATTTCTGACATACATGTTCGCTGATAATAAACATTAACATTCAAAATGGTCGTCATAACAGACATAAAAATCAAAATGGCCGCAGAAATATTATAATTATGTTCAGCTTTCAATCATTTCCAATGGCCGAAAACACAACACAAGTTCATTTTCATTTCGCACCTCACACAAAAATCGGACACGCAGACGGCCACATCAGAAACGGACGAGATCACAAAAAAAGTGCTCGAGCGGATGTCAACTCTGACATTGTCACATGATTACGTGCCAGGTCCCACGTCTATTTTCAAAATATCGCTACATCGCATGAACGTTGGGAACCAGACATGCACGTGTTTGTCGTAAGCCAATCGTAAGACGCAGCGGTGGTTTCATAGCTACTGGTGTAACAACAACAAGCCCGGCGAGGTCACCAGTCGCTGGAGTTAAAACGTTTAAATATGTTGTAACGTTTTAAGTGTTTTGTATGTTTAATTGTAAAATAACGTAGGCCTATATCATGTCACTTGTCAAGGGCGTTAACTATAAATGAAGATTGAAGATTGAAATAATTTTGCCAAACATAATCGACTTTGACAGTGTATGGATACATGATCGCTACCTGAATACAATGTAAGCAAATTCAGAATGTTTTTGATACAAGCATTTGTATGCTGTAGACGTGTGGAAAATCATTATTTACTTAGGCAGCTAGAAAGGTGCCACAGTCCGACACCACTAGTACCCGACAGAAAATGTTTGCCTAATTTTTTTGTCAATCAATCAACTCTTCACAAATCCATTTTGTAACACAGATATTTAGAGATGCAACCGGTGAAAGAAATATTCATGTCACAAAAAGGACACCTTGGCCCTGTATTGAATGTCACATAATTATATTGCAGACAATAACCTCTTTATTTCTCCACCATCACTTTGTTGTTTGTTTTAATATATTTTTGATTGATTGAGTAATTGTTGTATTGACCTATCAACATTTAAGGTTGTTTTAAGGACTAATCATTTGGCATGTCCCGTATATCCAATCCATAATGAGGCAAATTCCCAAAAAGAGAACTAAATATTTAAAGGAAAACATTTATTCAGTCCAGAAATTAGAATATCCTGACCTGTGCCAGGTCCAACCCTAAAAGTAATATTATCAGCACTAATACTATTACTTTTTAATGGGCATAAGAGGATTTAGCTCTCAAGTATCAGAAGACCCAATATGTAATGAGGGCTAAACCATGTAAGTCGGCATTCCGGTAAGGATGAACACCGATAGTTAAATATCAGCTTAAGACAGGTTTGACTGCATTTATATATGCAGCTAAATTTCGTGTTTACATGTGAACAATCACAACATTGGACATGTGTAACTCATAAGGAAATATAGATCGCATAAAACTACCATGATAACTTCACACACATTGGAATGGGCAACTCATACAATAAACACAACAAACTCGTGTGAACAATATGGACAACACTTCCGAACATTGTCTAATTCGAGGGACTCGGTAAATTATCTATATAATTGTTTAAGCCCTTTTTGTTCTTGTCTTCGTGTACTGATCTGCCGACCCAAATTTTTGGAAATATGGACAAAAAACATATTTGTTATTGTTCACTTTCTACCGCCGATGACAGGATAAAGAAGATAAATAAACAATATTGGCAGTTGCATTCATTTCATAAGCGTCACAAAAGTAAACAAATGCAACTCATAACATAAGAAGTACACATGCAACTCACAGCTATGGACAATATTCAGCTAGTGATAGTTACAGACATTGTATAAAACATCATAACAGTTGACAGATGCAGCTCACAAGGTAAGGACACATAGCACGCTCAACTACAGACACTATTTAGCTATCGATAGTTACATACCTTGTATAAAACATCCCAAAAGTGGACCAATACAACTCACATGTAATTCATGGCACAACCAACATAAGATCATTCATATCATGAATTTAATTTAATATATAGAAATGTCTATGTTGCGCCATCGCCACTTTTCCAAAAGTTTATGTTCATGTCAGAAAAGGGGAGATAATCCATGACGAGGGGGTCGAATCAAAATGGAAATTCACTTTGCACATCTACATATCATACAGAAACCAGGTACCAAATATAAAGTCTCCAATTATTACGGTTTCAAAGTTGTTCGTATTGCATTCAGTCAAAAGGGGATGATATTTCAAGACCTTGAAGTAAGAAATCGAAATTGGCTTTGCACATCTACACACCATTAAGAAGCCGCATATGCTATACCATATATCAAGTCTCCATCAATTTCGGTTCAACAGTTTTTATTTGATGACTAACCGTGAATTACCGATATTTATTATTGAAATATCACTTGATATTACACTATTTGAAACTGTGAAAATATCATTTTAAGACGAACTACTTTTAAAAAATTGATGAAATTTATGACATAGCTACGACGGCAAGTGCTAGCGACAAGAGGAAATTCGTATTTAAAATATTTACCTGTTGATATGCTCTGTCAAATCCATTATTAATCAATCTAATTTCATAGTAAATGTTCTGTTCTCGATCTGCAACATGACGTACCAGGTTAATTAGCCGATCTTACAACACATGTTAACGATTGTAGGAAAACATTCGCCTGAAAATTAGACAATCACAACCTGTTCTGTCATCCCTTGTGACAGTTTTCTGGTCAGCTCCTTGAATTTCCTTACGAACGATCACATTGATAGTGAATAGATTCCTGTTGATAAATCGTGTTACTCCTGTCAGTTATTTTAAATCCAGATCGACAGTAGGACACGGAATGAATCACAATGGTGGCCATTCTTTTCTGTGCACTGTTGACAATAACGAATAGTATTGCGCCATGGGGGCGTGCTTAGACTGCCAAATCCATTAATAACATTATTAATTATTGTTAATCGGATTATCTTCTTGCTTAATTATTTTTGTAAAATGTTATCTATTATATTTTAATATTATGAGACGAATATCAGCATAATCCATTATAAAATATGGAATGATTGTTTATGCAACAAGTGATTTTAGAAAATACTACGGTTGGTGTCCACTTGATGAAAAATAATTCGATCTTACACTGAAAACAACAAATATCCTTTATTTGTATTACTTCTTACAAGGAACGTAACGGACTGACGGCCAAAAGTGACGAAAAGAGTATACCCACCTTTTTTTCAAAAATGAGGTGCAGTAATAATAATACAAATACCACTATTAATACGTGTACAATGCTAATCAAATTAAAATACATCTTACCATGTGCATAATTCGGCTAAACAGCAATTTACGAGATCAAGCAGGCTCCAATGATGGCTATTTGTTTTATTTTTTGTTTGCATTTTATGTTTTTCAATAAAGCCAATCCATCATAAGCGTACAACATCAAACTACACAAATGCTTTGATTGAACATATTAATGCTCATTTATATTAACTTGATTTAACACTGTCAGTTCAGACATAACATTACGTATATCAGATTGAGAACGAATTCACCAGTTTTAAAAACGCAATGAGAACGAATTGGCTTGAGAACGAATTGACTAGATACCTGGTAGCCACTTATAAAGTTTGACATTGTAGCGTCACTTCAACATTCAAATCAGACTAAATGCTTACTAAATCGTATGCCGATAGTCGAACACACACTTTGTTTGTTTTGTTATGTGTGTCTATTATTGGCGGACAATAGTCGATATAAAATATATATTCCTGTTTCTGTAGTACACCGGTTACCGTGTATTTTACCTAACCGAAACAGTAGCCAGCGGTATTATAACTTGTAACCGTGTGTGTCGGTTCCATGAAGGTGGCCGGATTAGCTCAGTAGGTAGAGCGTCCGACTGAGGATCGGGAGACCCGGGTTTGATTCCCACCTGGACTGCTACGAATTGTCGATTCGACGTGTTCTTGTGCAAGACAACTTCGTGCTAGCCTAGTCCTATCGAATGGGGACTTAAATAGTCGGTTCCGACATGGAAGGTTATCGAGCCAGTGCCGTCGTTATATCAAATAATTTACATTTGTATCGGTTAGAATACCACTGGAATACACGATATAGCGGTTCGTTTGCGGTTGAATTACGGTTCGTTGAAACACAAACGCGATTAGGCTGTGACTTTAAGTAAAATCCTCCCTGTACACTGTGCTGTGCATTGCGTTTTTAACGGTTAGTTATACATACTTTAGGCAAAAACATCACATTAGTTTGATAAGATAAGATGTATTTACGTCGCATGTTACAACAAATAAACATAAGCCTTGTATAGCTTTTAAATCGACATTAAATACACTACATAGATGTACATTTAATGTATAAATATCTACATGAGTGTGTAAAGGCCACAATAATGTATTGCGCATACAAGTCGGCTTGGGCTATCGCAGTAACGCTATGGAAATACATATAAGTTATTGTTCACATATTGGATCGATATCAGGCTACAGGAGTGAGCTATTTGATCAGGAGCTACACTGGTCAGAAATCCCATAAGCCCTATTTATCCAGTCAATGCCACATAAGTAGCACCGCTGGCCGCCCCATTTCAGACATTCGGGTGAGTGAGAGTGCATGTACTGGTTATTTATGGCTGTGAATTCATACAAGGAGCTTATGTGTTGTGTGCTTTATGTAACAAATAGCACACACATGTAGCATGTTAACGATATATATTGCTTGTTAGAAGCATGGCGGGCCCATTCCTACAGTCACAGCCACATTTGATTTGTATGTTGTCATATGCAGAGATCCGCAGCAACTGTAGGAACGCACTATCGTTGCCAGCGGAACAGAGTGGAATATATTCAGATCCATATCAAATAACTCATTTATTGTATAATTATGTACATCACTCACAAGTATACGAGAGTAATACAAAAAATACGCGGACTTTTGATGTAGGTTTATTATTATAACGTACACAATTCTCACATTTTACACCAATATACATCTAGCAATTATGCACAAGTTGATACATTTGCATTTAAAAAGGCTTGCACTGTGCACCTCATATGTGTATTTCTGTATCCACAGTAGCGAGGTACCGGTGCAACCCAAATATTCAAATGTTTTGACCTGCACCAGTTCATAGAAAATATCGTATATGATCAGCAACTTTCACTGAAAATCGTCTGCTGCTAGATCAGTCATATTAAAAGTTTCTATTATTTTAGATGCCATAATGCGTGTAGTAATAATGAACAGCGATTTGAAAGTGGTCGTTAAATGTTATCACGTAGAAAACGTCGTCGTCAGAATGGCCAGCAACCAGTGTAGTGATATAATACAGTTTTGCGTGGATCAAGAGTAAACCACAACGCAAACCTATTAGCTGATGAAACATTTGAATAATACACCATCAGTGTGCAGATTGCTGGTATTTAAGTGGAATAAACGAATGTTAAACGGGCCGGAGGGGCTTGCTCACAGCGGAGTGAAGCGACGCAAACCAATTGTTAACGTAAAACGCGTAGCACCAACATGGGACTACAATGGAAACAAGAGGCATTTCACCATAACAGACCAGTATCAAAGTAGACCGACGTCCATTACCAAACGGTTCAGAAGACATTGATTGAACAGTAACCAGGTATATGTCCGATGAGTTCCCATGTTACTGACTGATACAGAAATAGAATAATGAAAGTAACCTAAACATTGCTCAACGTCGACCACGACAACGTTCACGTTGACGTTGCGCCGACATGCATGAGACGCATTTTTCCAATACGTCAGTGTAAGATAACTACTTGCGTAAGGTTCATGAAATTTCTAACCAGCATTGAACATCGTTTTCTTTTCCGAATGGTGTAATTATAATTTCTGTATCGCACAAAATGTTCAATATATAGCAAAATTCCACGTATTATTTGATCACCCCTCGTATATATATATAAACAATATTCATAAATAGTAAGAACAAAATCATGCTAAGAAGACATGTTTGGCTACATTGCATGTACGTGGCGAAGAGATAAGTTCGTTGTACCACGGGTAACACACATGCGTGGTTGCCGATACACCCAGTGTATTGTATGCACGTGGCCGATGGATATGCCCTCGAATCACGGGTAGCACACATATGTGGTTGCCGATACACGCCGTGTATTGTATGTACGTGGCCGAGAGATAGGCCCCTCGAATTACGGGTAACACACATGCGTGGTTGCCGATACACCCCGTGTATTGTATGTACGTTGCGGAGAGATATGCCCCTCGAATCACGGGTAAAACACACGAGTGGTTGCCATACACCCCGTGTAGTGTATGTACGTTGTGGAGCGATTGGTCCCTCGTACGACGGCTAACACACATGAGTGATTGCCGATACACCCCCGTGTAGTGTATGTACGTAGCGGAGAGACAGGCCCCTCGAATCACGGGTAACACACATGAGTGATTGCCGATACACCCCGTGTATTGTATGTACGTTGCGGAGAGATAGGCCCCTCGAATCACGGGTAACACACATGAGTGGTTGCTGATACACCCCGTGTATTGTATGTACGTTGCGGAGCGATTGGTCCCTCGTACGACGGCTAACACACATGAGTGATTGCCGATACACCCCCGTGTATTGTATGTACGTGGCGGAGAGGTAGGCCCCTCGAATCACGGGTAACACACATAAATGGTTGCTGATACAGCCCGTGTATCTGATAAATCTAGCTAAGTGTCTCCTCCTACTGGGTAATAATCTCATTAGATATACATGGAACAGAAATAGTATAACATAATATTTACGCTGACCATACATTCGTAATGGAAACGCCCAGTCAACGTATTGCGTTTACATCCCAGTAAATTATGTTCGCCCTACGTGACATCGCGCGATCTTGTTGATGGGGTAAAAGTTTGTCTGACGTCATTAATCTACACGACGTTATCAATAACGGTACGCTCTTGACCGGCAACGTAAGAACATGCAAAAACAATGGCATCGTTAGCACTAATTTGATAATCGCCTCGCTAGTAGCCTTGTTAAGAAATCAATTGCTCGTTATTGAATAAACGATAATAAGTTAAAGAATTTACATTACAAGGCGAACATAAATCATTAGTGACATAGACATTAGGTGGTCGGACGTGGGTCGTGTGCAGAACAGAGCCCTTTCCCTAGTCACACATCGTGGCCAAATATTATAAAATCGGTGAAACAAACTCAACGTTAACGCATTTGCCTGTCAAATAATGTGAACATTACGCTCTCAATGGCATTCATCTTAGAAACTCGGACGTGGGTTGTATGCAAAACACAACATCACCCCTAGACACACATTGTGACCAAGTAGTATCGAAATCGACGAAGCGATTCATAAGTTGTTGAAAATTTAAGGGCGTTACTACGTACGCACGCGCACATGTACGCACGTACATTGACTAACGGTATATCGCCTTTTGCCTATCGGCAAGGGTATGATACGTAATAAAGGCACGGGATATTGCTTCAGACTCCACGCACTTTAAACAGACCAAATGTTTGTAATACTACAGTAAACGCAACAGCCCATTACTTTATTCCGTAATACAAAGTTATGCATTACCACGTCATACATACACGTGAACATAGCGAAGTGCACGTATGTTACACGGTAGGGTGGTTATTGTAAAGAAGGAAGCACAGTACAGTTGTCCTAATATATATACTGCATAAGACCAGGAAGATTTGGTGTACATTTGCGATGTTGACTAATCAGCAAACGAGTGTTTATCCATTTAAGTGGGTGTATATTTCAGACATTAATACAAACTGCAACGGACGCCATTATTTATAGAAATGGCCAGACACGTTTTGATCAACCGTCATCCAATTAACTACGGATTTGTTTTTATCATGATTTGTATGTTTGGAGAAATGGCAATTGGACTGTTTGGTATCAACCCGACTTTAAATGGACTTTAAACAGTGTCATATATGAAGGCAGCAGATCGACAGGACTCGTGTTATAATTATGTGGAGGCCTATATGGATTAACTAGACATGTACGTTACACGTCTGCTTGTTGTACTGGTGAGTGAATACTTTACTTCGTTAATATACGACGCTGGGTCAATAAGTAGTGTTACTCGAACCTTACCTTTCTAACACTTAACAATTGCTTCCTACAGTTATGAGAGCGCAAAACATATGTACAAGTACAATATCAACTGTGAACAAACATGCAATACAAGATATGTAAATGCAGTTTAATCAAATGTAATTATAGTTATTTAATCATAACCATTGTTAGTGTAGCATATAGTAGTGTATCCGGAATTAAAAACTTATGGATGTTGTAAAGAAGCCGGAGAACCAGTGGGAATCAGTGCCCTCCCTGTTGATATGTTCATCGGAAGGTCTGCAATACGCCATTTCCTTGTTGATCTGTTCTTCTATGGAATTAACTTCTTTTAAATAGTTCACTCGCTTTAGCTTGTAAGAGGTAAAGGATACCCGGATTATGTTCCACCAATTATTACGAACGTGACTATAATATTAGTACACGGTTGAAGTTATGTTGTTTTAAACTTTTAATATGTTCTAAAATATGAATAACAATAAAGCACAAGTCTATACAATTCTAGTGACGGAAATTCTGCATAAACACTGGAAACTCCAAGTGTTGACACTACAATAATGTTTCATTAACTGCCAGTATAGTTTTCACAATGTTAGTATGGAAATTGAAAACATGTTAGGATTAATAATTTGGTGGGTTTCCACCAATGATATTTGTCTGTTCAATGACAATCCAGTCGGAACCAGATTTCATGCAGGAACATTCAGTCTGGGCGGAGACAAAAGGTAGGTGTCTGGATCATTCAGGCTTTGTAATATCAATAATAATATCAAAAAAACATATTACTGTCCAAAGCGGTTTATATTGACAAGGGCTAATTCTGCGAAATTGCAACCGCGGAACAAAGAAGAAACGAGGACTATTACCTGGCTTGTATAACATATGTAGAGATGCAAACTTAGAGATTATATGTGGCATTGTTATCACCACATATTTGAGACCCATTATCAATATTACACCTTCATAACTTTATCCAGAATGATATTTGTTTGATCATTAATAATAAAATACACATCTACAGAAACCTATTTCGACAATGTAAACACAGTATTTGAACTGCACATTTCCTGCATGTTAAAATGAATAAAAACATCAATATGATTGGATAAGTATGACTATTCCAACTGTCTACATGCATTTCCCGAAATATTTATAAAATAATATACAGACCTATAATTATTTATACTATAATATTAATATACGCATACATATTCAAATTGTAAAATGTGACACATCATCTAGTTAAATTATCATCATAACATGTACCAACAGGCTCCAGTTTTGTTTGAGCAAATCCAGTTGCTCAAAATAGCGACCCCATATGCATAAGGAGGGTTATGAAAAATTTAGACTGCACTTGACTATGAAAATTACTCAGCAATCACCAGTGCAACTCACATATTGAAGTCACTATGAAAATTTTCATAACATTGTTCTGAGAAAAACAATAGTTATTATGAAAATTTTTCATAAACCGTACTATCACTATGAAAATTATCATAAGTCGTACAATCGATCTCACTATGAAAATTTGCATAAACCGTCAAATGCCCTCTCACTATGAAAATGTTCATAGACCGTAATATTCCCTCTCACTATGAACATTTTCATAGACCGTCATATTTCCTCTCACTATGTAAAATTTTCATAACATTGTTCTGAGAAAAACAGTAGTCATTATGAAAATTTTCATAAACCGTACTGTCACTATGAAAATTATCATAAGCCGTACAATCGATCTCACTATGAAAATTTTCATAAACCGTCATATTCCCTCTCACTATGAAAATTTTCATAGACCGTAATATTCCCTCTCACTATGGAAATTTTCATAGACCGTCATATTCCCTCTCACTATCAAAATTTTCATAAGCCGTGATATTCCCTCTCACTATGAAAATTTTCATAGACCGTAGCCGTCATATTCCCTCTCACTATGAAAATTTTCATAAGGACAGTAATATGCCCTCTCACTATGAAAATTTTCATAGACCGTCATATTCCCTCTCAGTATGAAAATTTTCATAAGCCGTAATATTCCCTCTCACTATGAAAATTTTCATAGACCGTCATATTCCCTCTCATTATGAAAATTTTCGTAAGCCGTAATATTCCCTCTCACTATGAAAATTTTCTTAAGCAGTACTATCCCTCTCACTATGAAGATTTTCATAAACCGTCATATTCCCTCTCGCTATGAAAATTTTCATAAGCCGTAATATTCCCTCTCACTATGAACATTTTCATAGACCGTCATATTTCCTCTCACTATGAAAATTTTCATAAGGACAGTAATATGCCCTCTTACTATGAAAATTTTCATAGACCGTCATATTCCCTCTCACTATGAAAATTTTCATAAGGACAGTAATAGTTTCCATGGAAATGTTTATTTTTTATAACCCTCCTTATGCATATGGGGTCGCTATTTTGAGCAACTGGATTTGCTCAAACAAAACTGGAGCCTGTTGTACCTCGTTTTCTTTGGCTGTCAGCGGGGGCATTCCTTCAAGTTGCTCGGTATACTATCAAAGCCTGTACACGTTCGACCCTATACATACGTCATATGTCTTAACCGTGTTGATTTTATTTGGTAATCTGGTTTGATTTTATAATATCATCTTAATTACCAAATTATATGACCACTCACATTTAGCACACACTTCATACATACCACAAGTCCTTTCACATAATACGCATGGTTTCAAGTGACTGTTTTTTACCCTAAATGTATGTATTGCACAACATGTTGAGTGTTTGTCCCGCTCGCTTGCGGACAGCGCGATATAGTTGGCCCATAGGCGTACGTACGTACCTACGTACATGAGGTGGACATAAGCAATTTCCTACCTGTCGAAGCATGAGACACACTTTGAAAACATATACATGTATTGTTTAATCATGTTAATTGTTAATAACTATGACTGCCATGAACTTTCAAAGGTCACTATTTATTTGATCAATAATATCAATATCACATTTGTGCGTGAATCTTCATGCTACATTGAACTTAAAATAAAATATACTTGGTTTATGTGACTGTAACTGGAGAAATGGGACTTGTGGGTTTGACGACCAGTATAGATCCAGATCAGCCCGTGCATCTGCACAGGATCTGCACTGTTCGTCTTTCAGCAATAAAACATCCGTCATGCTTGTCACAAGCAACTCAGATTGGCATCAGGCAGCAAGAGTGTGCTATTTGATCAGGAGCTACTCTGGTCATGAATTCTATAAGCCCCGTTTGTTCAGTCACAGCCGCATATGTTTTCCTTGAGGACCCAGCACCAGATCAGGTTATTATAACTTCAGGTCTGAATATATTATATAGTCATTGTAAGTACGTTTCATTTTTCATGTTTCATTTTGTGAGAAACAGACCATGTCATGAATACATCATGAATTCATATTTTTTACCAAAACCATTGTCACATGCCCCAACATATGCATGTACTGGCTCATGTTTACCTATGATAACATGTATATAGATTAACAGTTTTAGTTTAACCAGCATGATTGCATACTAACCAAGTGTGTCGATATCCAGATAAATTTTACCCCTTTTTCCCCAAGTTTATACAGTGGTTTAGCAATTTTGTTAAAGTCTTGTACATATCGCTTGTAATAGGAGGCAAGACCGATACATGACTTGAGATTTTTCGAAGAGGTGGTTATAGGCCAATCACATACAGCAGCTATCTTATCGGCATCGGTGGCCACTCCTTCAGCTGACACGATATGACCCGATACCTTCAATGTTTTTTGGAGAAATGTACACTTGCGCGGCTTTAATTTGAGATTTGCAGACTGTAGTCGTTGGCTAACACGCTCGAGTCTCTGTATATTCTCATCGAAACTCGAGCTCGGGACAATGATATCGTCCATGTATACGCAGCACTCGACCCACTGTAACCACGGAGTACTTCGCCCATCAACCTGCTGAATTCGGACGGCGCCGTGACGAGGCCATATGGGAGCCGGGTGAAATGGTACAGCCCCAAACTGGTAGAAAGGGCTGCTTTTTCCTGGTCCCATCCATATAAAAAAGATATGTCAACCCCACAACCCATCAATAAAATTACTGACCCACCTGATAAACGAAGGAAAGTAATGCCCATAACGAGCGACCATACGTACTTAGAATAACAGCTGACGTAACGCGCGGTAAACTGAAATTGCCTGAACTGAAACGTGACAATTGACATTTACGTTCAAACAAGATTTTCACGGTGTGTAATCGATCGTATTTCCTCGCCACCATAAGAAACCCGACTCGAGAAACACAAATTAAGTTGTTGATTTCTGAATTTGTCAATTGTTTGCACGGTCTAAGAAATCAAACAAATGTGAAAACAATTTTGTTTTTATAAAATATTAGACTGGTCTAAGGAGACGATTCTTATGTGTTGCCAAAACATGTTTTATTAAGTCATCGCACAAATGTGAAAAGAAAACCTGTATATATTGGTATTTCTTTACAAAAACATATTTTGACAAAATATGACAATCGTCTTACTTAGGAGACGATACTCATGTGCTGAAATGTGAAGCTGCACAAGCTAATGCGTCAATTCCATGACGTGAGCGACTACAAAGCGTGGTTTTGGTGTGTTGGTTTCCGCCCAGTTCTAAAGGTCAGTCACCATGGTCACACTTTGCACCTGAAAATGGATTACCGACTGATGATTGTAAACACCATCAGGTTTGCAGCTAGACCGAAAATGATATGTCGCAAATGTGCTAGTTGGGTGGGTACGGCTGTATATTTGTTTATGTTACAGTCTCGCGTATTTGCGATCTCGAATTATTTTACTACTGGCGTTTTCATGTTGGACAAGAAAATCGAGTCATGTGTATGAAGGTAATAACGAGATGGTGCCTACAAAGTAGTATTACTATACATGTAAACACAAAATCATATTAAATTTGTTAACAATGTCATTGCTACAGCTTTTAAACGAGTACTAATGTACATGTACGTACTATTAAGATTACATAGTACTATTCCTTCTTTATCCGTTTATTATAAAGTCATTTTCAAAAATAAATGTTCCACTATAATAAGTCCAGTAGGAAACAAGAGTTATCTCCCCTGAGTCAGAACAAGACTACTGTCACGTACGCACATTTTGGTCTAGAAAGTTCGTTTTTTGTGCAAATTTGTATAACTTCGAACTCCTTGTTTGGTGTGTAGAACCAGAGGAAGACCAAATCAAACAATTTATAGGAATGACACAGTATATAAGACAGTAATCTGTGCTGGGCTAATGTTAAACCGGTGATATGTTTTTGTTATGCAAAGTCATGCTGTTAACGCGAATGGGGACACATGATGATTCACAACAGAAATTGGACGTCCGAGATTACTCGCTACATGTATTAGTCATCTAATTGTGGCGTGTTTATTCAAAATATTTACTTCTGTCATATTAAAAATTATGTTTTGAATGATTTTGAATAATTTTACACTATTATTTTAAAACAAGATGGCGACCGAGAATATGGCGTAAATATCGCGATACGCGAAAACCGTACCGCGATACGTATCGTCAGGATGACATATCGCAATATACCGGTATATTGTTGCACCACTAGTAATTACCGATACCACCATTAATTGTTTGCAGTTTTACACTGCGAACCCACAAGTTCCATCGCATATTTTTTCGCTCGAATGGACAAAAACGCGCGGGACGTGACGTATGGTAATTACCGATACCACCATTAATGTTTTACAATTTTACACTGCGAACCCAAAATTAAATAATTGCCGTGTTTCACTCGATCCCATAATTAAATAATTATTGTTATTCACTGGCCCCCACCATGCATCAATTAGAATTTCCTGTGGACCCAACCACACATTCATTTTAATTACATGCAGACCCCACCACCCATCAATAAATAATTCGGATGCCGCCCACCCCACCCCCTTTCCCCCACGTTTAATTTTGGAATCACCCTTATTCTAACTTCGGGGCTGAATATATTTGTTCTCGATGTAAATATTCCGATCTGATTTTGGATCCACCCCCCCCCCCCCCAGAATGTAGCAGGTTAAATGCAGGATCGAACCCGTTGAATAACCGTAGCTGTTAATAGGCTGTTAAACACCAATAATCTAATCAATCATTTATTACTTGTGAACCGATTTTGATATTTGGTCACAATGTGCGTATATGGATGATACTTTGTTTTGCATACGACCCACGTCCGACCGCCCAAGGTAAAGGTTACTGAGGATTTTTTATTATTATTCTCGAGGTTGCCATGCCAGTGAGGTGATTAGCCTCATAATAACGATGCTCTTGTTTCGATTTAAACAGTTTTGTCTCGCCCACGATAGTGGAAAATGAGACTGAGATAATACTGTCAACAATTTGGGATGTATATTTCCCGATCTACTTCTGGAATGTGCGCCAAACTTCGTTAATAAATAATGTACCTAACCACCTAGGCCATTCGGCCCCTTGGCTCGCATCCGTCAACTTAAGATGTACAACGTTAATTGTTCTGTAGCCTATTTCACTAACATTGCAAAGTATACTTTTCTAGCAAAGTATACTTTGAGGGAGAAATTTTCAATTTTAGGATAAATGTATTAATTATTATTATACTGATACCGTTAGTCGGATGTTTGCTGTTCATTCAAAGTGAGCTTCCTCACATTGCTAGCTAATCACCCTGGGTCGTTCGTGTAATCTTAATCCATTGATAGTGGGCGAGACACTGCCTGACGATCGCCTCGTTTAATTGTGTTCATCAACGTATGATGATCTGGATCTACATTGGTTGTAAATGACATAAGCTTTGCTGAGTTTACGACATCATATTCTGATCACGACTGGTGGAATATACTTGTCCCACACCAGTGCATATTTGGTGGGTGGCAGGTGGGAGCACGCGATGGATAATTTGACGATCAGGGTTAATCCTTACTGGAATCCCGACCGGAGACCTGGTTAAACACTAAGAAAAATGATGGATACATTTTTCTCGCCTCTATACTTGAGGATTTCAAAATATTTATCTGAACTAGAATGCGACGACTTTTATTCACAGAATTTACTCACCTTGATGCGTCCAGCGTGTTATACATGTCATCAAATGTGTCTTAAAACTGTTTTCTCCCTCGAATTGGACGTTAATGCCCACATTAATTACAAAGTATCATCCCATTAATGTTCAATGTTGTTACCATGCAACCTGATAGAGGGGATCGTTTTCACACAATTGTGCGTTTAACAGCTGCCAGCTAACGAAGGTACCTTGAAATGTTCACCCCAGATCAGTCTATGCATCCAAGTAGTCTAATCAAAATCGGTGCATTCTGTTTGTCACTTGCTGAGACTGGTACATGTAACATGGATGAATGTCGCAATCTAAAAATTTGATTTGCATAAATGCACTGCATGGCACTCGTTGAAGGCCAGAATGATTGGAGTGTCGCACCAGAACTGAAATAAGGCTGCAAAAGTGAGTCTGACAAGGATCTGCACTGTTTGCCATTTCATCAATCAAATGTCTGTCATGCTTACAATAACAGGCATGATAATCTTCAGCGGATTTCAGACCATTTTGTCCTAATTTGCGTTTTAAAAATGATTCAGATTCCATCTGGTAGGTTCAAATTTGATACTTTTACAAGTGGGGTGAGTGGGTGGCAGGTGGGAGTATGCGATGGGTAATTTAACGTTCGGGTTCATCCTTACATTAATTACGACTGGAGACCTGGTTTGGCCCTTACATATATAGTTGAATCTGGTCATACCCCTTATGTGAGTATTACGATTCTTCACAAGGGGCCAAGTGATTGGTGTGATATGGACCTGGCACCAGGTCGGTTTATTCAAATTTCAGGGCTGAATATATTTTTTCTCGATGTAAATATTCTGTTGGGATTTTCTCCGCAGCAGCTTAAAATTGGATGAAACCCGTTTGCCCGGCCATACATGACCTTAGCTGTTAAGCCGTTAAACACCAATAAAAAAAAACAAGTAGGGTGAGGGATTTTGAGTGGATTTTCAAATATTTTTAGCGACATCCATTCTCATGCTTGTAATCTAGTTACAGGGCAGCTACTTGAAAACGCTACACGAGTGCTATTTGATATGTAGCTACAATGGTCAAAAAATAAATCACATTTAAGTCACTTTCTCCAGGACACCCCACAAAATATCCCAATGTGGCACCATACATCCTTGCCACACAAGATCGCCCGTCAACCGCACCCTAATATAAAACTGCATGTTACCAATTTTCGTACTCTAAATAGGGGGTGCGATGGTTGGCAGCATGCAATGGGTCATTTACAGGTACATGCCCACTCGGTAGGCACAAACTGTTCTTTATAGGAATTAAACCAGCATATACTTGTGTCACTATTCTACCAGTTCTAAAAATTACGAGTTCCAGCTATACAGATATATTAAATCATTTAGTAATATTTATTTTAATGATAGCGACTTGCGGTGGTATAATATTGTCGAGAGATAAAGTATGATCATTGAAACACGGCTATTGCCCCTGCTATCGGTGTGGAAATTTAAGTCTGATATAAAATAATGCCAATCAATATGTGGGGAAATGGTGAATGAATGTTTCTCTCAGAAAGCTTATTTTTTTATTCATTTATTGATGCTTTTAGGCATATTTAATGTATTTATAGACCTCGGTCCGTTACTTTAACTTGTGGCCCTCAGGTACGTCTTTGACATTTGCATGTGATAGTTGAATCTGGTTATACCCCATAAGATTAATACCAATGTGAATACATAATGAGGGTGATGCGGCCAGCCAATCAAATTCGTTGGAGGTGTTATTACAGTGTTGTCACTTTTATGAAATTGGTTAGAATCCGACATAATATGGTTTTCATGTGATAGAGAATAGTAGGTTAGTGCCGTGAATGGGAAAAGATATCTGGCAAGGCTCAGGAAACGGGACGGGCGAGGCTCTGCCGAGCACATCCCGTTTCCGTGCCGCGCCAGATATTTGTTTCCATTCACTGCACTAACCTTCTATTCTATTTATCCCGTCAACACCTACAAATGGCTGTAAAATGCAAAAATTGTATTGACTGGATATCAAAAATGTTTCACGGCACCGTGTTTCACGGCACATACGCACTGTGTTGACGGGATAAACAATATTATTTCTCAACAAAACAACAAACATTGTTTCCTTAATACTGGTACATGTGAAAGTGCCAAATTATGTTAAGCCAACTTATCTCCCCTGCTGATCATAGTTTCTGATATAATGTACTTGAATTACAGAATATAATGCATATTTTGGGGAATGTGATCAATACAAGAATTTCGCCACGGAAGCTGTGTCGCGCCTGCTGGCGCATTTCACCGCAACATGATCATGGGCATGTGCTAAAGTAAGCATCACAAAAATCGTCGGAGAAGTGCATGCTTAAAACATGAAAAAGGTCTATGTGGAACAGAAACATTTTAACATAAAGAAATGGCTATGTATTTCCACAACCCATGTGAAGGTCAAAATGGTCACGGTCATGTTAATGTTGGCATGAGTGTGTTCCAAATGCTTACATGCGTCACGTGTCCAAATATTGAAGCAATTCATCAAGTAATATTAATGTTATATGATTATGAAGAAACTTGTACAAACTTTTTGACGCAAAAAATGGCTATTAAAGTGTTTGCGCAAAAATGTGAAGGTACAAACGGTTCAGGTCAAGTTAATGGCGGCATAAGTATGTTTCAAATGCTCACATGTATCAAGCCTCCAAATGTTGAAAAAATATATCAAGCAATATTAGTCATACGATGATGAAGAAACTTCTAAAACTGTTTGATGCAGAAAATGGCTATGTGTTTCCGCAAACATGTGAAGATAAAGGTCATGGTCATGTTAATTGTGGCATGAGGGTGTTCCGAACGGTCACATGTATCAAATTTACATGTTACATGTATATTAAAGTTATATCACGATGAAGAAACTTGTACAAACATGTTGGCGCAAAAAAGATTCAGATCATGTTAATGGTGGCATGAGTGTGTTCCAAATGCGCATATGTATCAAGTGTCCAAATATTGAAGCAATCTGTTGAGTAATATTAAAGTTATACAATGATGACGACGACATTTCGGACGACAACGGAAAAAGCGGCTACTATGCTAAGACAGGCGTGACAAAAATGGTGCAATGGATTTATATATGCAATTGACCGTGCATGAAGCGAAAAACCACATATTGGATATCCGAGACACAGTCACTTTAACGTGTATGCAGCAGGAAATGGGATATAAGAGGTCACTGAATTTGGAAAATGAAGAATAACTGCATAGAATAACTTCCATGGCAGCATCGACATTAGAATTGGCGGAATTTGTCGGTTTGACGTTGCGTTAGTTTAAACCAAGTATCGTGATGTGAAACTGACAAACTCTGCAAAATATTGTGTCGATGATGGCTCTGAAGTAGTCATAAGGGCAGTTACCGTTACTCTTGATTTTCCAAGTTCGGTAACCTACTCATAAAACTGGTACATAGAGAATAGTAGTTTAGTGCCGTGAATGGGAAAAAGAAAAAGCCGAGCCGAGCCTGATAAACTTGATTATCAAAAGACGATAGGCTGGTATTCTATTAATCAGGTAACGTTTTATGCTCGAAAATGACCACAGATGACGTTATCTATGATATCACAATCTCATGCATCTCGTGTTTTGGTGCAGTAGTTGCAGATTACATTAAGCATTAAAAAACATTTTACATCAGGTTTTTAAACATACTTGTTCACAAAATATTAAACCATTTATATACTGTAAAGTTTCTTTTGGCTTTAAGTATATAAGGCAGTTCCGTGAAAGGAAACAGAAATTATAAGAAATTTACCAGGGCCATTTTTCTCAAAGATTCTGTTAGCTTATAACAGACTGTTAAATCTTAGCCAACAAAGGTTTTGAGCAACTGGGCCCCGAGTGTTAATGTTCTGAACTAGCTAAGCACGTGACCTTGTGTCTTGTGGGGGTGGCCCGAGGGGTCATAGATTTGTCACAGAAACATAGAGGACCATCAGAGGAATGATGTTTGAAATATGATGTAGTTACATCAAAGGAAAACAGAAACTTATGAGATTTATTTAAAGTATGCAACCTTAACTTTGGGCTAAGCGGGGGACCGAGGATCATGTATTTGTCACAGCATGATCGAGGAGCATTAGAGAAATGCATGTGTGGAAATATGAAGCAGTTATGTGAAAGGAAATGGGAAATTACAAAACACTTACCCGAGTGTTAAGATTTTGAACACTCTGAGAATGTGACCTTGACCTTAGGGTTATCATGAATTTTGTCGCAGTAGACAACCAACAGAGGAATGCATGTGTGAAATATCAAGCAGTTACGTGAAAGAAAACAGAAAAATGTAAGAAATTGAACTGAGCGGAACGTACGTACGGATGCCGGTAACACAAAAAAATGTCCCCCTCACCATTCGATGGCAGGGGCATGACAATAAACACAATTTGTGATATGGTGATGTTTTTTGTTTTATTTAATGACAATTACATCAACATTTCTCTTTCTTCTTCTTTTTCCTTGACATGGGTAATATACTCGTCGTCTTTGAGTCTTGTGTTTCACGTCCGATTTTTGTGAGATCTGGTCTGAAAATACAGATATAGGTTACAAATCTGGTCCTGTGATTATAATTTTTTTATGAGCATGTTTTCAAATTTTATACTACATAAGTCATGTATATGTCAATATATAAGTCATGCAGTTTGATCGGGCGAGTATATGGTCAGAAACTTTTATAATAGCATACCTTGTTTTAACCCTTTCAACACCACAGGCCTGTATAGTGGTATTGGCAAAACGTGTAGATCCAGATGAGCCGGCTCGTGACAGGATCTGCACATTTTGCAAGTAATTTTCACATTTTTGAGAATAAAAACACCCCCTTTTCATAAATGGACTAGTCTGAAAATCATTATGTGGATTGGTTGTAAAATTAGCATATCAAAATCTATTCCAGTTACTTTTAATAGGAATGAAAAGGTTAATTCATAGACACAACAGGGCCCGGTTGCTCAAAACCTCTGTTAGCTTAACAGACTGTTAAATCCTTAGCAATGCTAATGATTTAACAGTCTGTTAAGCTAACAGAAGCTTTCAGCAACCGGACCCAGACTGGTAACAAATGACATAAGCCGCATTTCTCCAGTGACAATTTATTTTATCTAAACAATGGTTGTTGTTATAATGCCCCAATAGCAAATACACTGCAGTGGAACCTCTATAAACCGGACACCAAAACACATGTGAGCTTATTTTTGATGGGGTTTCAGTGATTTATCTCGGGTTATTATACCTGTTGTTGATCGCATAGCACACAACTATGGCTCAGAATGATCAAATGCCTGGCTTACAGTGAAACGTCTTTAAACTGGACACCCTGGACCTCCCAGGGTGTCCGGTTTAGAGAGGTTTCAATGTACATAAATGAAAAACCATTTTAATCATCAATATATAAACAGATGTCTGTTTCATACGCAATAATAAATTTCAGTACATACATTGGGGTCAGCGTGTAACAGCACACACGAATGAACACGAAAGGTTGGAACCAACCTGTCATGTTCGTTCGTGTGTGCACTTACACGCTGACGCCACTGTAGTCATATAGGACAAACATACCAATAGTGTTTAGAAAATATAAAATGTATCCCACAAGTGTATATTTTTCCACTACTGGTCCCTATATCTCCGGCTGTCACAAGAGAATGAGGTCAGTGTAGTCCAAGACCAGCATGTGCATCCGCACAGGCTGATCAGGACCTGCACTGTTCGCTGTTCAGGCAATGAAACGCCTGTAACGCTTCTTCTAATTTAGTTTTGATCCTCATCAGGCTTCAGGAGTGCGATATAAGATCAGAAATTTGACTATTCACAAGGTCATGCCCATTATAAAACTAGTAAGATTAGTACTAATTGTATTACTTTTGGGGAGTGGAGCTAAGTGACTAACAAACTAGGTGAACATACGTCCTCAGTGACCTTGTCAAATATTATAAAAAGTGGTTCACGAGTTATTCAAAAATGAAAAGTGTTACTAACATAAATAGGTAAGCACGCATGCACGCACATACGTATGTACATGGACTAACGCTATATCCCCTGTTGCCTATAATAAATTGACTATTCACAGTTTCCATAAGTAAGGCCCATTTCTCCAGTCACATATGAGACAAGCCATGCGATTTTGTACCTTCTGACAACTGCATTATTTCATGAAATACAGTTACAAAATTTAACAATTTTCCATAAATGAAGTCACAAGTTGACAAAAATTTCAGAGTACATGCGAAATTATATTCCACATGTTCTCTGAAATTTGCGTCAACTTCTGATGTCATTTACGGAAAATGTACAAAATCTCATGGCTTGTCTCATATGTGGCTGTGACTGGAGAAATGGGGCTTATGGGTTTTGCAACCAGTATAGATCCAGATCAGACTGTGCATCCGCACAGTCTGATCAGCATCTGCACTGTCCGCAATTACATCAATGGAATACCCGTCATGCTTCCAACATGGTATATAGATCACATTCAGGCTACGGCAGTGTGCTATTTGATCAGGAGCTACACTGGTCACATATATGTCCACTGACCTGCCGTGTGAGAGGCCGAGATCCTCCTGCTCCGCAGTGTATGTTGTCTCCTCCGCACTCGAGTCGCCCACGTTTCCACCTGCCGGGCAATACATAGAGGATCTTACACGAGTGATGATTTAATATGACATTTATTGAACAAGTTTACAATTAAGAACCCTGGCTATGCAAGTTTAATAAATCTCATCAACTCAGCACAAATGTTAGCTTCTATTTATTGCATAAGCACAGTACAATATGTTGAAGCTGTAATGGCCACCTACACAGGCTACTGTCTGTTTCACGAAACCTGCCCAAATTTTACAGCCATATAAACAATGCAAAAACAGTATTTTTTTTATATTAAATTTTATCAAAATTTAAGAATGAGACTTCTTTTTATTTCGTGAATATTGGTCAAATATTGATTTTATTACGAAAAATAGATTTGTCTATGGGAATTTAACATGGGGGAAAAGGAGGTGGAGGAGTTGTGGGAGGAGTCAGAAAACGATTTTTTTTTGGAAATTGACTCCGAAACCTGGCTAGATAGCTTGGATATGATCTAACTAAGAAAACAAAAGTTAAATTTTGAAAATCGGTCCAGTATTTCTGAAATTCAATATTTCCCCATGTTAAATCCCCATAGACATCTTCACTCTGCCTATGGGGATTTAACATGGGGAAATTGTTTTTTCGCAATAAAATTAATATTTGACCAAATTTCACGAAATAAAAAGAAGGCTCATTCTAAAATTTTCCTTTAATTTAATATTATCGAAAAAAATATTGTTTTTCAATTGTTTATATAGCCGTAAAATTTGGGCTGGTTTCGTGAAACGGACAGTAGTGTGTTTCTGTAGCGGCTTTATTTGCATTTTTATTACACTACTGTCCGTTCCACATTTTGTTGCCGACAAACTTTTAGCTATTACAGACATCAAATCTAAACAAGAGGGCCATGATGGCCCTAATTCGCTCACCTGACTCCATGAACACCAGAGGAGAATGTGACATCGAGTTCATGTTTTAAAAAAATTGTGCTATTTTTAGATGGCGGTCATCTTGGATTAAGCGATGACCAATTCTGAAAATGCTTCACCCAAGGATCTTAACGTACATAAAGTTTGGCCAGCATCGGTCATGTGGTTCCTGAGAAAAAGACGTTAAAAATCTCGAATAAATGGATATTTGGCGACCATCATGGATGACATAATCATCCGATTCCGACAAATATTGCACCAGAGAAATCGCCTCATCGATACCTTCAATTTGATATATGACATGACCATATTCGATCGAAAATAATATTTGACCCCATGGGCCACATCCATTTATGAACCCGGCGTCATCATTTTAACACCTTTGAAAGAGTATTCTACATCGATCATTCCTACCAAGTTTCGTCGAAATCCGGCTGGCGGTTCAGGAGAAGATTTTTTAATTTGTGCTATTTTTAGACAGCGGCCATCTTGGATTAGCGACGACCTCCGTTTTAACAAATCTGAATAGGCTTCACCCATGGACCATAACTGTGCAGTTTGGCCACCATGGGCCAAGCTGTTCGTGTGAAGAAGAATTTTCAAATCTCTAATAAAAAGTACGACCTTTTGACCTTTCGGCGGCCATCTTGGACGACGTAACAATCCGATATCGACAAAAAATGCACCAGAGTGATGGCCTCGTTGATACCTTCGATTCGATATATAACATGACCATATTCGGTCAAAAATAAAATTTGACGCAAATTTACGTCACTGGCTACGCCCATTTTTGACCACGGGGTCACCATTTTAACATCTTTGAAAGAGCATTGTACATCGATCATTAATTCCTACCAAGTTTTGTCGAAATCCGGTTGGCGTTTCTGAGAAGAATATTTTTGAAGAATTTGTGCCATTTTTAGATGGCGGCCATCTTGGATTACGTAATGACGTCATTTTAACAATTTTGTAATCCCCCTACCTAAGGACCATGACCATGAAGTTTGATGACAATAGGCCCAATGGTTACTGAGGAGAAGACGTTTAAAAATGTTCACGGACGGACGAGCTAAAAATATTTAAAAGCAAGTACTTTTTCATCAATAACAAAAAAAGTCACCGTCCCCCCTAATATATGAAATTTTGATTTTATTGCGAAAATAAAATACCTGAATTTTATATTTGTTTAACCTCTGAACTGGATGAAATGATATCAGATCTAGACCAGAGTGATTTTAGATCGAACTTTGTCTGAATTTTATATTTATTGGTGGTGGGGTCGAAAAAAGGAGAACTCCTTAAAAACTCAGAAAGTCAATTTAATTACATGGGTAGTGTTTCTTTTTTAAGAAGTGCCTTCCACTCCCCATATACATTGTACAGTTAAATCTAAAATTGCTTATATATAAAGTTTCAGTGCTGAACTTGGCTATGGTAAAATAATACAGCCAATCAATTTCAAAATGTTCAGACAATTTTACGATCACGTTCATAGCTCACCAGTAGCCCATTTCACTTCGAGGGAGAAA
The DNA here is from genome assembly GCA_029237695.1 of Conchocele bisecta. Lineage (NCBI taxonomy): Eukaryota > Metazoa > Mollusca > Bivalvia > Lucinida > Thyasiridae > Conchocele > Conchocele bisecta. Next base: position 56,451,150 of record CM055275.1, on the reverse strand, counting down.
TTTTCAATTTTAGGATAAATTTAATATTTTTTATTATACTGAATTTATTACATTATCACAGCCATTTTGGCTGTGATAATGTAATAAATTCAGTATAATAATTCTGCATACTTTTAATCATCAAATATATGCAGTTGTAAGTTCTATATGAAATAATTAATTTTGGGAAAAATCAATGATTCCTCCCTCAAAGTATACTTAGATAGGTAAGTATACTTTGCAATTTTGATGAAAGCGGCTACTGGATGTTGAGGCAGCCTCCTGTGACCTTGACCTTGTTTAGTGGTGGCTGACTCGGCGGTCAATTCGGTCATTTGCTCGTCAACTTCCCAGGAACTGGTCTCGCCCATTCCTATCACCCCAACACCACCCTGTTGGATAGAAAGGTAAATAAATAGAGGATATTCATATTTTTGCAACGAATATGACATATATGTTCATCGAGTGCCGTTAGTGAAATATGGACATTTCACACCATGAGATGAACATATATGTCATATTCGTTGCAAAAATATGAATATTCTATTTTATATTACATACCGCTCCATGGAAATTAGCAGTGTTTTAGACTGTGTACGGTAATGAATGTGTGTTTGCAGCCCATTTGCAGTGCGGCACTGCAGGTGCACGTTATGAATATAGATACATTGTAGCGGAAGTAGTCGTATTTTCACATGAAGATATTTATTTCATCGATGAGAACATATGACTTTTATTTACATCGTATTTCATGGGTAGGTATATAATAAAGCTCAGTATACTTTGAGTAGTAATTTCTTATAGAACATATGACTGTTCAAATTTGTTGATTAAAACTGTGCAGAATTATTATACTGTATTTATTACATTATCACAGCCATTTTGTTTTGGTTAGAAAAACAAACAAACAACCGATACGCATCAACTGAACATTTCTCCATGAAAGTATACTTAGCAAGATCAGTCTGTATACTTTGCAATTTTCGTGAAATCGGCTACTGAGCCCGTATTCATAAAGAATCGTAGTCTCGTCTTAACTTAAATTTGATCATAATTTGCTACTTGGGCTTAGTTACGACTTACAGTTGTCTTAAATTTTAAGAAAAACTTACCATATATCCTATTCATAAAGGTATTTTACCCGCAGTCAGCTTTATTTTCAAAGGTAAATACTGTATGAAACCTCTATGTGGTTAAATTGTAGTTCTATTAACAGGCTGCCAAACTTGGACAATCACAAGTCACTTGCCGTAGAGGTTCCCAGGGTGTCCGGCTTAGAGAGGTTTCACATCAAACAGATGATCATTCTGAGCCATAGTTGTGGGCTATGCGATCACGAACAGACATTATCACCTGAGATAAATGGCCAAGAAACTCATCAAAAATAAGATCATGTGTTTTCTAGGTGTCCGGTGTACAGAGGTTCAACTGCATTTTTGGCAAAAACAATTGGCAGACTTTCTCAGTTTGACATCACAAATATCAAAGCAACACATTCTGAGACATATCCAGAGGCTCGGTGCGTAAAGTGCGCGTGACTCGTTTCATAAATCTCATATCAAATGGAAACTTGTTTGCGATCCTCTATTAATGCTTTTATCTGAATTAGCTGACACCCATATCAATACGATTGCCTAATTCCACCAAGATATTTCTTCATATGAACACAAATCACCTTACCATAAATTTCACAGTTGCATCCACACCACTGATACATCGTTAAGGTTGTTGTTAATGGCGTTTTGTAATTGCTGGCACACAAACAATTGTTGTATTCTGTAATGATTCCAGCACAAAAATATTTACACAATTCCCTAACATTTGGCCCATAGCAAGTCTCTGTCTAAAATTTATATCCCAGTAAACTCCCAAGCCGAACTACTTTCCGAAACCCTGTGAGGCGCAGTTAAAATAATTCTTAAGAAAACGGAAAATAAACACATTTTCTTGATGAATTTATTTCAAATGCTGTTATTATAAGGAATGAATGGAACTCTGGAAAGCTACTCAAATTTTACATGTTAAATTCCCGTAGACAAATAAATTTTTCGTAATAAAATAATTTTTTTATAAAATTTCATGAAATAAAAAAGACTCATTCTTAAAGTTTGATAACATTTAATATTGTCAACAAAAAATAGTTTTTGCATTGTTTACATAGCCGTCAAATTTGGGCATATTTCGTGAAACAGACAGTAGATATGCATATTCAGGTTACAACGGATTCACATGATGCTGCCGAATCAGTGTAATGACGCAACAAAAACAAGTCTTTCAATGAAAATTAAGTCATATTGGCTCACTCTGTAGCATAAAACTTTACCTGATAAATCAGCTCAGAAACAGTTTCCAAGATAAACTTGATACTACACTAGCGTGGTATTTTTCTATATTCAAGTTGGTTTGAACTTGAAAACTCACATTTTAATTCAAATGAGAAAAGCAAAAGTGAATGGGTTTAACGTCCCAACAACAGCTAAGGTCACATAGAGACGGGACCACAGTTTAAAGCCTCATCCGACAGACCAGTGGGATGAAAACTACTCTATTTTTCTCGCCTAAGATGACGATTGAACTCACAATGTTTTCGGTATTGGAAGTCCAATGCCATATCCCCTAGGCCATCCCTGACAGCACTAAGTCTTGAGAAACATTTCCAACAGAAAGTATTCTAACTTGCTGTCAGATCATGTTTTAATCAAGAAATATGACAAAATATATAACAGTAGCAATTTCCAATAACCTCCGAAGGGAAGCACATTTAATACACATTGTTTTAAAGTCACCCTTTTTTCGACCACATGGTCTTTATCAAAATAGTGTGAAAATGTTTTGGCAGTCCTACATGACGGCCATAGTCTAGCAGTAAACCGGATGTATCATAACATCCGGTTTACTGCTAGACTATGGACGTCATGTAGGACCCCCCAAAACATTTTCACACTATTTTGATAAAGACCATGTGGTCGAAAATTCAATAAAAAGAGTAACTTTAAAACAATGTATATAACAGTAGATGTCAATTTTCGTTTCCCGCATTCTAAGGGTTAAATGATCAATGGTATATGCCCCGGTCAAAGTGTATGGATGCACATACTGATCAGTGACAACTATTTATCAGGTAACCTGCCCTGTATTGATCGAATACGTACTAACTGATAACATATTGTTGTATCACGCATTGCCCTGATATCAACATCCGGGTTACAACGAAGTGAAAACTGTTTTGTTTGTTTGTTAACAGCTAAGGTCATGTAAGACCGGGCAAACGGGTTCGATCCCATTTTAGCCTGCTGCATTGGGGGGAAAATCCCAAAATCAGAACGGAATATTTACATCGAGAACAAATATATTCAGCCCCGAGATTAGAATAACCTGACCTGGTGCCAGGTCCATACCACACCAAATCCACTTCCCCTTAAATTGCATTACGAATAATCGTAATACTCACATAAGGGGTACATGTATAACCAGATTCAACTGTCACATACAAAATGCCAAAGACGTATGTGAGGGCCAAACCAGGTCTCCAGTCGGAAATTCCGGTAAGGATGAACTCCGATCGTTAAATTAACCCATCGCTTGCTCCCACCCTGACCTGCCACCCACGAAGTGAAAACTGAAGTTCCATTGGTCGGTTGATGTCACGTGACGTTACCGAATGACGTCAGTGTAAGGACGCAACGTAAACAAGTCCTCGTTCTGTCCATAGATAACGACGTCATCTGATGTCATTTTCGAGCATAAAACGTTACCTGATAAATAGAATACCAGACTAGTGTATTTTGATATCAAATTTATCAGGCTCGGCTCGGAAACGGTAGGTATTCCTTGGCAAGCCTCGGAATTCCTACGCGTTTCCTAGCCTTGCCTGATAAACTTGATATACAAAAGACACTAGCCTGCTATTATCTATATCCATTATAGGAATGAATGGTATTGTTATGGAATTTATCGGGTATAAACTTGGAAAAGTCGCGGGAATACTCGACGAAGGCCGAAGGCCTCGTCCAGTATTCCCGCGACTTTTCCAAGTTTATATCCCCGATAAATTCCACAAAAAGGCCATTCATTCCTAATAATTGCAGCCCATTTGAAATAAATTCATCAAGAAAATGTGTTTATTTTCCGTTTTCTTAAGAATGTTACTGAAAGTAGTTTGGCGTGGGAGTTTACTTGGATATAAATTTTGGTACGGCCAATCAAATGTTAGGGAATTGTGTAAATATTTTTGTGCTGGAATTATAGTCATTTGGCCAGATGTGTTGATATGATTTGAGAAATGGTACTTATGGGTTTTATTACCAGTGTAGATCCACACCAGCATGTGCATCCGCACAGTTTGATCAGGATTTGCACTGTTTGCCAGTCCATCAATGAAACACCCGTCATGCTTCTAACAAACAATACAGATCAGGCTACAGGAGTATGCTATTTGATTGGTCGCAAATCCCATAAGTCCCATAGCTCAATTCACAGCGACGTATGTCTTTGTCAAATAATAAAGTAGAAAGGATACGGCGACTGAACTGTGTCGCTATCTAGAGACTCGTTATCCAAGCTGTCTTCTTCCACATCGGAGCCTTGCAAACATGCCGTCGCCATTTGTTCCTCTATGGTATCCATGTCAACTGAATCTCCCGTCATCTGATTGGCTATCACCTTATTCAGGCTTGATGGATTCCGCAAACCCAAACTTTCCACCTTTGGCTCTGCCAAAAACAACATTTGGTAGGTAATTCCATAAAGTAGAAAAGATATTTACAGAGCTCCAGTTAAGGTGCGTAATTTGGCGGTAAATTTCTTATTTCTCTCCATCAAAAATGGCAAGTTGGGAGTGCTTTAGAATCGTCTCAACGAGACGATTCTAAAGGACCTCCAACTTGCCATTATTGATGAAGAAATAACAAAATAATCACACCCCAAGTTGGTAAAATTACGCACCTTAACTGGAGCTCTATACATACATCAGTGACACTGATTGATGTACCTGTCACAAACTTTAACGTAAGTCATGTGTTACAGATGGACGAATGAATGGTGAGACCAATTGACGGAAATTGAAAACTATATTAGGCAAAACCCAGGGATATAAACATTATTTACCAAATTTCACGAAATAAAAATAGGTGCAGTCTTAAATTTTTCTGAAGAGTAATAATAGTGACAAAATAAATGTATTTGTAATGATTATATAACAGTGAAAAGTGGGCAAGTTTACCTGAAACAGACAGTAAACATACGTGATTATAAGGTATGACAATGTCCAGCCGTGGTAAACGTTTGCCGTGGCATGAGGGAACTGTTTGAACTCCAAAGGCCGTAGGTTCAAGCAGTTCCCGGTGCCACGGCAAACGTTTACCCACGACTGGACATGGAAGAACGTAATTGTTACATTTCCGTCGGAAATATGCAATTTGAGCATATACATGTATACAGTATTTTCGGTACTTTGATAATCTGCTCCATTCAAACATCTGATTCACACATACCTGTACATATTCCGGTGCCGCAGTACACGTCGCTTGATGCAGGTGTCCCATCCTCCTTATCAATTTCAAAATTTTAGTGCGACCGTTCTGAACTGGTCTGGTGACGTAATAGCGCGTTCTAGTAACTTGATGAGACACTTGCATTATGTAGGCGTTGCCTTGGACCCGAAATGAGCATTATCTACAGCTATGGTCAAACTGCACATGCTGTACGTTTGAATATGGCTGTACGTTTGAACACGGCTGTAAGTGATGCCAAAAAATGGCAGTCATGTAACAATATAAGGTTTGATCATGTCCAGCCGTGTGCAAACGTTTGCTGTGGCCCTCGGGAACTGTTTGAACCCCAAGGTCGCAGGCCGCGGGTTCAAACAGTTCCCTCGGGCCACAGCAAACGTTTGCACACGGCTGGACATGATCAAACGTTATTGTCACATTTCCAACAAAGAACTGAGTGTTAATTTTTGCATTATATTCAGTATTTTCAGTACTTTTATAAATCGTCCCATTCACGTAAATAATTTTCGGTATGCATATTCCGGGGCCGCGTCATGAACATCATGAAGTAGTGATGTCGTGAAGGCACTTCCGCGTATTGACGTCATGAAGGCACTTGGTCTACGCGCGGCCCCGGAATGAACATTGCATAAAGCCATATGCAAACAGCACGCGCTATATATGTGCAAACAACGGAAACCATGTAACAATGAGTAAATATACCAATGGATGCACAGACACTGAGACACGATCGTGGTCACTACATCGAGACATTCACTGACGGGCTGGACAAAATCCTCACCTCTCCTGTCTCTCGTTCGCCAAGGCTTTGTGCACGAGTTCTGTCAGCTCTGCCACCTTGACGACCGCTATATTGGAGCACCGCAACACCTAGGCACAGAATAGATTGTATGGTGGTGATATTTATGATTGACATATGTCGTATTTGAAGAGAATGTAAATGTAAAGTCAACACTCGTTTTACTGAAAATCCAAGGGACTGAGAAAATACTTCGAGTTAACGAAAATTTGAGTTATCAATAGTTTTGACTTTAGAGAGTTTGAGGTAACGAGTGTAGACTGTGTAGACTGTTTGTAGGCTGTCTATTTTTTTATCTTCCATTTTTCTCATTAAAACATGTTTTGAGAACACTTTAGAATCATTTTCCATTGGAAATGATTCTAAATTGCTGTCAAATCATGTTTTTCTTGAGTGTTTTGTGTTGGTGGGCCGTTAAGAACAAATTCATTCTCGAGAAAGAAGACAAATTGTAAAACAACAGCAGACGAAAATTTACGTTTCCCACATCTAAGGGCAAAAAGGACAACACAAATGGGTCGCAGCTGAACAAAGTTACCTATATTTACATTTAGAAGTGAACTGGGCCTCATGTGACCCATGTCTGCCACCTGGGATGACACACTAAACAATTCAACGCACATTTGGCAGCACCAAGGCCATCCATAATTATATGTCCGTTTCCTGTAACCCCGACCGACCCGCTAAAAACGGTGAGACCCGACTTTTTTTATTGCAATTTCGTTTACAATTTCTTTTAATTTTTTTTTACAATTTGTTTTACAAAGTTTTGTTTTTTTCAATTTAGTGCTACAGTGAGTTAAAAGGGTTAATATAATCTCTGGCCCTAAATGGCATACATGTTCATACAACAACACATACAGCAATTGACATACTTTTATTGCAAGATAAATTATTAATATTTTAAATTATTAATATTAAAAAGGTACAATATCTTAACACTTGCAATTTTTAAATTCAAATTGTCATGTGACAGAAAAAAAAAAAAATTGCCTACTTCTAAAATTCTGGGTCGGGTTACAGGAAACAAACAATTTTTTAAGGACGGCCCAATTATAAACACACATTTTTTAGTTACTTGACATTGACATAGAGACCTTGCACTTGTGGTAGATAGCACTGAAAATGGATGATGATAAACAAGTACAAATGTACTTAATCGCAATCTAATTTATAAATGCACAAATATGAGTTAACAATTTGGGCATATGGACTTTGCGGCTGGGAGAGACCTGCATCAAACAGCACATCTGTCTACATGTATATTTACCTGGTCCTTGAGTAGGAACATTTGACCGGTGATCTGTAGTGTACAGATCTACCGGTGCTTGTTCATTCCGATCACCATCCGGCCATCCATAACTTTCTCCTCCCTGGATCTACCAGCAGGTAATTTCTGTAATCAGAGCTCCAGATAAGGTGCATATTGGCGTATTTTACGCACTTAATTTAGAAGAATCCGCACTGATTATAAACAAGAAACGAGGCAAAGCCACGAAGTTTTTTTTCGTTAATGTTTTTCCATCTACTATCTCATTTATTAGTGTCCATGCCTCGCCCCAAGGTGCGACATACAGGCCACGGCCATCTAGTCTACAAAAAACATGGGTATAATTAATGTTATCCAAGTGTCTATGCATAGACACTTGGATAACATAATTATACCCATTTTTTGTAGACTAGATGGCCGTGGCCTGCATGTCGCGCCTTGGGGCGAGGCATGGACACTAAACAAATAGATATAGTAGATGGAAAAACTTTAACGAAAAAAAAATTTAACCGGACACGGACACGGACGTACGGAC
>CM055275.1:56392390-56442557 GCA_029237695.1 Conchocele bisecta | reverse complement strand
TAATCATTGCAGATCAAAAATTAAATACAGAAAATAAATAGTAATGTCCCTTAATGTTTTAAGGAAACACGGTTGTCGCCCCTGATATCAATGTGGAAATTTATTTCTGGTATAAAATGTATTATAATGCCAATCAATACGTGGGGTAGTTGTGAATTAATGTTTGTTTTGCCAGAACATGTATCAGGCATAGGAGTCATATTAATATATGAGACACGCCATGTGATTTTGTACCTTCGGACATCTGCGTAATTTCATGAAATACGTTTACAAAATTGAACATAGTTTCCGTATATTGCGTCAAAAATTGACAAACCTTTCGGAGTACATGCATATTCCGACTCTTTCACTTTATTCATGAAAACTATTGTAAATTTTGTAAACGTATTTAATGAAATTGCGCTAATGTCTGAAGGTACAAAATCACACGGCGTTTCTCGTATAAAAGCGGATGTAAGCATCCTGATGGTGAAAATACACCACTTCATCACATGAATGTCACCAATATCCTGCCTTCAATGGCCCTTGGTAATGTACGTTTGCCCTGCCACATTTCTGCCTTACATCCTGGTGGAAGACGCCATATCCTGATAAAATGGGGAGAAAGTGATCCGAATTTCAGCACTATAACATACACCAATTTGGATCAATATGAGCCGAATTCTAACAAAACACATACAGTAGAACCACAGTAGCAGCCCGCGCATGAGTGCGGTCTGATCAGGATCAATAATGTACGCAACCGGGGGTGGGTTGGTTATGCATGTACAGGGCTCGTTTTGTCAGAATTCGGATAAATTACATGTACATGTAAATACATTTCATATGATTTAATACCCATTAGTTTTAATAATTCCGATTATTTATAGACACTCGATAATGATCCGTGTTGCACTTGCACATAGTCCAGTCCGATTATTGTTACATTAAGATCGTCGCATGTACGCTTGATTACACGATTGTGGTACAACCCACAGGCACCTTGTGGAATGAACGATAAATGCCTCTTTTAAGTCATAGCTTATTTTACTCTGATAGTAAATACCTACAGCAGGGTCCCGGCTTTCGCGCGCGTTACAATTAATGAATAAGCTACTATTAATGAATAAACGAGCCGGGGTCCAAGGTAAATAATCAACTTCCGTTGGTTGAAAACATGGCGAGTGTCTTACCTTGTAGATATTTAATTTCGGCTTTTGTCGTTCATTCCACAAACAACTTGAAAGTGCATAGAGAATAGTAGATTAGTGCCGTGAATGGGAAAAAAATATCTGACAAGGCTCATGAAATTGGATGGGCGAGGCTCGGCCGAGCACATCCCGTTTCCGTGCCGCGCCAGATATTTTTTCCCATTCACGGCACTAACCTACTATTCTATTTATCCCGTCAACACCTAAAAATGGCTGTAAGATGCAAAAATAGTATTGACTGGATATCAAAAATGTTTCACGGTACCGTGTTTCACGGCACATACGCACTGTGTTGTGTTCTTGCTCGTACATTCACATCCATAGTTAAACGTACATGCCCACTCAGTAGGCACAACATGTTCTTTATATCAGAGACATCACCTGAGAAATTGACTGGCAAAACAAACATTCATTCACAATTACCCCACATATTGATTGACATTATTATACATTTTATGTCAGAAGTAAATTTCCACAGTGATATCAGGGGCAATAACCGTGTTTCCTTAAAATGTTAACGGACATGACTATTGATCCTCTCTAAAAAAAAATACATCCTACTTTATAATCTGTCGAAATATTTTTTCAGGTGATGCATTTAATTAGTATAAATAATTAAAAGAAATACCATGCCTCATTAGCATATGAAAATAGCCTGATACCACCGCGCGTGACTATCAGTAAAATAAAGATTACTAACTGATTATATCTGTATAGCGGGTGGAATAATGACACATTTATACACTTAATTAATTCCTATGAAGAACATGTTTTGCCTACTGAGTGGGCATGTGCCTTTAATAGGTGTCACACAAACAAGTAGTCCGGTCGATATGTGGCCATTTCGGGCCTGACCTGGGGCCCGTTTCACTAAACTTCGTAAGACTAAAATGTTCATAAATGCAAATTTAGGATCGTCTGGAAATTTCAAATGATGGATTTACATGTATTGAGCAATAAATGTAAATCCAATAATAGTTTACAAGAACACATTGTTAATGTGGCATTTACAGACAATCATAATGTTGCACTTACGAACATTTTAGTCGTACGAAGTTCAGTGAAACGGCCCCCCGGACTGTGTGTACAGTGAACATCTCTAAACCAGACACCCTGTGAGATCCCAGGGTGTCATGTTTAGAGATGAACCACTGTACATGTAATACAGGCGTATGAACGCTCAAATACATATTTTTATTTGTCCTATACAACCATGAACATACAGTATCACTGTAGATGAATGATTGTGAAACCCATCAAATCAATCACGCGGTGATATTATGTGTGTCCCGTTTAGAGACGTTTCACTGTAAATACAGTACGTTTTCGGTGAGTTTACATCTACAGCCGTCATCACATGTATATTTGAATCAGACTGATGTTCCTCTCAGACCTGGGGGCCGTTTCACTAAACTTCGTACGACTAAAATGTTCGTCAGTGCAAAATTATGATAGTCTGTAAATTTCACATTAACAATGTTTTCTTGTAAACTATTATTGGATTTACATTTATTGAGCATTGGCTGCATATGCAGCTAATGCTCAATACATGTAAATTCATCATTTGAAATTTCCAGACGATACTAAATTTGCAGTTACGAACATTTTAGTCGTACGAAGTTTAACCCTTTGAACCCGAAAGCCCGCTATAGCGGTTTATGCAAAAAGTGCCGATCCAGATGAGCCGGCTCGTAACGAGCCATCTCATCAGGATCTGCACTTTTTGCAAGCAATTTTCGTATTTCTTAGAACAAAATCACCCCCTTTTCATAAATGGACGAATCTGAAAATCATTTTGTGACCATTGGATTGGTCGGAACATTAGCATATCACAGTCCATTCCAGTTAATTAGGGGTGAAAGGGTTAATGAAATGGGCCCCAGATTGGTGTCCTTGAGTATTTTCGTAAATCCACGTGGTCATAACAACAACAACGTCGCCCACTCCAAAGTATTATTTGATATTTTCCTTAATATGCAACGGATTTTTATGAAATATGGCGCAGCAAACGCGTCTTCATGAGATGCATTTGGTGGCCTAGGGAGTTCGGCACAGACTTATGTCGTTTTTTTACGAAGAATTAAAATCGGCTCTTCGCAAAAACGACAGAAGTTTGGGCGAAAACCACCGAATGCAACTTAACAAGACGCGTGTGATGAGCCATATTTACGTAATAAGGACAAAATAAAAGAATACGTACATTGAATCAGATGGATTCTGGAAGTTTCAGTACTTGTTGTTGTTGTTAGTACCACGTGATCATACACCTTGGTAAATATCCGACCAACATATAACGATATATGTAATATTATGACGTACGGTACGTCCAAAATTCATGATGCCCAAGACGTAATTACAGCACTCTGTCATCCTTCGTGTTTATCGAGCAAATTTCTATCGATATGCCAATCTTCAGCCGGATCGGACGACGTTGAAATATTGGCAACTTTCTGAAATATATTCGGATGAAACTCGGCACACGGGTAGATATTTCCTGGCTGAACCAGAATCCGTTTACAGAAGTGCGATATCTCAATCAGTAAAGCTGTAATCACGATACAAAGTTTTAAAATTTCGACGTCATTTACGGCGTCGTTACTGACGATATCGATTTTTCTTGAACGGCATCGTGTTTAGCGACACAAATACAAGCCGGATGCCAATTATCAGCTTAATCGGATTACGGCATTTACGGCTTTATTAATCAACATATACAATTTACGTAAACGGCATCGTGTTGTGTTCAGCGATCCGGTTTTATTTCACATTTCAACAAAACGTGGTTTGACAGCAATGGAAAAGATTCTAAAGTTCTACCAAACCATGTTGTTGATGTGAACAATGGAAAATAGAACGAAAATAGCAGACGACAAAACCATGTTGTTGATGTGAACAATGGAAAATAGAACGAAAATAGCAGACGACACAATATAATTCAGTAACGTATGCTTTAATGTATGATTTAAAACGGCCTACAAAACCACGCGTTCATGTTTTCATTTATTGAAAATGTGTAATGTGTTCATCATGACGTTTTGAGTTGGTTTCTTCTTGACATATGTTTATCTGTATCCATAGGGTATCTTCTTCTCTGCTTACAACCATTTACTTGTGACTTCCAATCTCCCAATAAATCATTTTCCTACTAATTTCCGGACATCACCTATTTTCGTACGCTTGATGTCACGGTGAAAATACGATTGTTTTCTGGCAAACTGTGCGCTATGCGCCTGATTTGAACAAGTTATCTGATTAGGAAAGTGGCGTACCGTGTAGTACTAGGACCCTTGTAGTGTGTATCTGTAGCTCCCGATGCTAAAGCACTTCAGTGTCTTGACATGGGTCCACGATACATCAGTATTCTCCACTTTATCTGTTAGTTAGTGACGAGTCACATAATTATGTTCAGTTCACCGCATGCCTACCAATGTTAATTCGGGACGCCTTGACAATCGATGAACCTTAAATGCGGCTGTGACTGGAGAATTGTAATTTACGAGTCTTGCGACCATTGTAGATCCAGGTCAGGTCAAATCAGGTCAGGTCAGCCTGTGCATCCGCACAGTCTGATCAGGATCTGCACAGTTCAGAAACTATTAGGTAAAAATGATTTATTATCAGGTGTAGCCTAGTTTTCGTGTATTACAAATGTATTGATAGAGTGCACGTGCCAGCATGCAAGTCACTATAATAGAGCACATGTATCTTGGTGCTCAGAAATAAACATGTATTGTGGCTCAGTGGTATCAAAGTGGGAGAATATACATACGATTGCAGAAATTGTGTTCATCCTATCAGGTCGAGAGTTCGAACCTCACAAAACGCATTACTTTTGTCGATAGTATTGTGTTCTTTTTATGACTTGTTGCTGGAGATGGACATAGGTGAAACGGCGAGGGCTATCACTATGGCTGTATGACCTCAATGTGACATGATCTGCGAAAAAATACTCCCAGATTATTCATGTAGACACATATGAAATATGCATTTAGTTATTAGTTTTCTTCAAATGATACTAACGTTATACATGTGAACTAGTTCATACTTAGTTAATGTAATGTGTAAGAGAAACACATACATGTATATAAAAAAAATTAAAAAAAAATTTAAGCAAATAAAAAATATAGCCTCTCACTGCCAAACTCTGGGGGTGTAAAGAACATCCGGTGACTTTTGGGTATTCATCTACATTTAAACATTGATTGCTTTACATATTTGTTTTCTTTGAAACATGTGAAAACACCATAATAAAATAAATAAACAAACAATAAACATTTCTGACCGCTCAGCTGTCCGCCATCTTGCAGTTGCCCGGGACAGGAAGTTAACCCAACTCCGGGGAAATGGTCTACTAGGCTGACTTTCTTTACTCCACATGGCAAAAGTATCAAAATGTTCACCCCTCTCAAACTTGTGGTCCATCATTTCGCATTTCATCCAAAATTGTTTGTAGTTTAGTTAATTGATTTGGAAATATAAGCCTATGAAATGGAGACAGTATACAAAATTAACTGTTTTTTTTAGTTAAAAAATCCCATACTGGTTTCATGACACAAACTTGGGAGACAGTCGACTAGACCATGTACTGTTCTGTGTTAACATTGCATATCACGTGACCTGGTATCTACAGAAGCTGGGTCAAACTTTGCACTCGTGTGAAATGTTACAGCGTACAAAAACAAAAACCCACGGAGTTGTTCGTACCCCCGGAGTTAGGAAGAAGGAGTCTATATATTTATGAAAAACTAAGATTCGAACTCACTACCTACGGCATTGAAATCCGTCGCTCTAACCACTCGGCTAAATAAGACTTGAATAGAAATATCAAAATTAGTATTGAAAAGGAAAACAGGCACGGGTATATTTTTAACACAACGGTTGACCAATGCCAATTTAACCCTTACACTGCTGAATAAAATGTTGTCGTCTGCTGTTTGCGTCCTATTTTCAATTGTTTACATCAACAACATGGTTTGGTAAAACTTTAGAATCTTTTCCATTGCTGTCAAACCACGTTTTGCTGAAATGGGAGAAAAATGGGTCGCTGAACACAACACGATGCCGTTTACGTAAATTGTATATGTTGATTAATAAAGCCGTAATTGCCGACGATCGATGAAATTTAAATGTGACTACGACTGGAGCATTTGGATTTACGAGTTGTGCTACCAGGGTGGATCCAGATTAGCCTGTGCATCCGCACAGTCCGATCCGGATCTGCAGTGTTCGCCATTCCATAAATGAAATGAAGCAATGCAATTAATAGACTCTAACATACGTAATGATTTAATAGTTAAAGCATGCTGACGTCATGTATCAGTAGCAACTCGGCATCTGACCCAACACCGTGACGGCGTTTTGCTACGCAGATATATGAAGTTGTTCGCTTCTGTTTACAGACTACCTCTCAGGGTGATGACGTGACCACAAGGTTACCACGTGACCACATTTTTCAAATCCACATAGAATCGTTTGCAAGGCTGTATTAATCATATTGTATTTGAAGATGATGTGTCTTGTTGTCAGAATTATTAATTATTTTCATTCGGGTGTTATTTACATAGCCGTGTGAGCAGAGACAAAGTCTGTAAATGCTGCGTCAGTGGGTTCGAATCCGGGTAGCATCATTTTATGTTTTACTTTTTTTTAGTGTTTTTTATATACGCGGAAATAGATGGCTGCTACGTACTCCGCCAGTGAAATCGTCTGAGATCCAGTTGGACTTCGGATCTATATATTGTTTTCAAGGTTGGACACTCGCCATCTTGTCAGTCAAAGTTTTTTTTTCAAACAACGGAAGTGACGTCCTTTACCTTTGACCGGCTCGTTAATTGTAATTTACTAATCCGCGTGATCACTGGAAACCATTTTTCCAACAAACAGAAGTACGGAATGGTGTCGTGATCTACCTTGTGCGCGGCTCTCTAATTGTAAGAAATAGTTTACATACACAATATACAAACACACACTGTTGCTTAGATACACGCACTTACCTTTACTGAGCTGACAAACAGTTTCTACCAGAGTCCGATACTCGCCAGCAACACCACAGCTACATTCGTTGTGCCAGTTGTGCCGTAGACATCCACCAAACCTGAACCTGTGTATACCAGGTTCAGGTTTGGTGGATGTCTACGGCTGAACGGGTTTGATGTCAACATCTCACTTCAAGTGAAAACTGTTGTTAATTATAGCAATTACATTTCCATATGAAGAACAAATACATAGCTTATATTGATGAACTAAACAACACAATCAGAATATTTTCTCTGAGCAGCTCTTTAAGAGATTTATAAACGGAAACCATTTACGTTGAGTGCGGCTGCCATTCTCTAAAATCCGGCATATGGACGATAACTATAGTTTCAAAGTAAACTCACTTAATCGGAAACGGTAAATTCCGAGATTTTCTAGATTTATAACTCCCCTATGATAATCACAGTAACGAATGTACTGCACTATCTCAAAACGGTACTGGCTAAATAATGAAACAGAAACAAAAGTTTAAATGTAGATTTGTATTGTATTTCTGAATCTCATTGTAACTTGTCACATGTAAAAAAAAAAAGTGGATTGCTAACGGTTTTCAATAACTACAATCAGTGATTCTATATTTTATGTACATCTGGTGGCACGGTGTAATTTACTGACAAATCACACAATTTATAAGGAAAATTAATAACTTTCTCAGTAAAGAAACTATGTTTAATAACAATCCATTAAGAAAACAGTATTTAAACTCCTTGTTATGTGTGTTTAGTTAGTATTGTCTGTTGTTGTCATACGTGTGGTGCACCAAATGGGCATGTCCCGGTCATTAACCAGCACAGTCTACAAGCCCGTAATTCTTAAATCTTGTCTATTTGTACGTTACTGTACATTGCATCTGGATTAAAATAGTTTAACATTTACATTAAACTTTTTCTGCAATAAATTTGCCTTTTGATGACAAAAAAACTGACGTTAATGTATCTGCCCCGCGAAATCAAGTAGTTTCCGTTACGCTGAACAAAAACTGTCAAATGAGAGTAACCTCCCTGTCCTACTGTTGGCTACTAATGCAATGAACACTGCTTATGGGCGCGCGATTTATAACGTAACACGATGGTAACATAATGCATCATTACCGTTCGGGGTTTATACGCATCCATATGTAGGTGGGCTGAAACCAAAATTGGTGGACAGACACACTTACAACGTTGCATTTGCATATTCTACCTTAATAATGCATTGTATACAGAGGGGTGAACACATTGAGTTTATAAAGAAAAATAATTTCCGTTACGGTCATTTTCGTTACAAAATTGTGTAACGGAAATGACGATTGTGTAACGGCAATGATAAATTACCAAACTAACCAGTCAGTTCATGCGTCAATTAGATCAAAACCTGGTCCCATCAGTTGTCAGTCAGTAGTGGCACATTTATTGAGACCTATATATCAGGATGTAATTAGTATAAGATCTGAAACAACACTATACAGACACAGCTTCAAGGAGTGTGGGTTTATATTGGCAATCACATTAAAAGTAAACATTTAATTGTATTTTAATTAAATGGAGAGTTTTTACCGTTATATTTTGTCCTTACCGGCACATAAATCATTTCCGTTACGCCCATATTTTTGGACGCTGTGCTATACATTAAATGTAGCTTTATAACGATGTTTGGTACATGTCGTAAAACACGACATTGTGTTACATGCCAAGCTATTTTGTGTTGTTTAACTTTACTAATTCATATTAAATACACGTTGTTGGATTACTATAAAATTTATTGAGAAATTCCACGACTTGCTACTAAATTGCTATGTTTCAAACTAATATAATTAGCTTACCTTATTCTTTACATTTTTCTTAATATATTCCCCTTCATTTGTATGTATAATGCCGTTGAAAGGAAAAAATGTAAATATAAAGCTATAGTTACGTCATGTAAATGTACGTAACGTAACGTACGTTTCTGAGACCCCTGAACCCCTGAAGTGGAAATAAAATATATAAAAGGACGAGAACAATTGGCTATGCTATTATAAATGTAACACCTGGACTGTCATCCAATGGAATACACACAGTTGATTGGATAATTATTATACTCGAACTAGAAAAATGGCGCCAATACGTACATAAAATATAGAATCACTGTAGTACACAAATGTTTTTCAATCGATGGTTACTAAATTAGTTTATTTAAATGAGTTACATTAACGCCAATAATTGAAATTTCTTTATAAATTTGGTACTGTAGTATCATTTCACAACATTTCACTCAAGTGCCCCAAGCATTTTTGTATTAGTTATGTACATACATGTATCTTAGACAAAATATACAGGGGTAGGTAGTGTCACAACGTCTGGAATGTGTGCCTTAGTGCATTTTCTATGCCCATTGCTTCAAATTCTGAAATATCTTTTATAAAAATAAAATATTTTTTGGATTTTTAACCACCGTATCCTCAAGTGCCCCAAGCATTTTTGTATTAGTTATGTACATACATGTATATTAGACAAAACATACAGGGGTAGGTAGTGTCACAACGTCTGGAATGTGTGTCTTAGTGCATTTTCTATGCCCGTTGCTTAACAATTCTGAAATATCATTATTTTATAAAAATTAAAATATTTTTGGATTTTTTTAACCACCGTATCCTCAAGTGCCCCAAGCATTTTTGTATTTGTTATGTACATACATGTATAGAAAATATCAACAAATTTCAAAATCAATATCGGCATAATTTGGTACTGCGATGAGGGTGGTTTTCTGAGATCCGCCTCATTGTAGGGGAGGGGTGTAGTTAGGGGGAGGGGGCGGTCAAAGGACTGCTTATCAAATTTTCTGACAGCATGCAACTGAATAAAAGCAGGGCCTATCAATTAATATTCGATCCAGAATATAACGCATGTTTTGAGGATTGTGATCAAATAAAATGGTGTGATTGATTTGTAAATGTCATTTATTGTGCATGAAGCGAACAAACTCATATTGTATATCTGAGACATCATCTGAGACTCAGTCACTTTAAAACGAAAATGAGTACGTGCACGTGAGGGGTAGTCAGCACATAGTTAAAGGTACATGCCAACACAGTAGGCACATAATGGTATACAGAAGGTGTTGTGCCTACTGAGTGGGCATGTACCTTTAACGTGGTGTATGGATATTACAATTCAATATTTCCCATCATAAAAATAGTTCGCACATACCAATTGTAATGGCTATATATATTTAAAACATGTTTAGAATGTTGTTTAATATATCGTTTCCAAAAATTCAACAATTATGCTTCCATAGCAATTACTTAAGATGAATAGATTCAGTCAAACATATTTACATTTTGTATACATTTACACTCCAGTTTGCAGTAATGTGTCCTTATCAGGCACTCATACAATTACATTATTATGTATCGGTTCGCGATTGCTGTCGCCGCGACGGGAGCATGATATGAAACTTAACTAGAATATTCATAAATTGTGACTGTGAAATTGTGCTGATGAGTTTTACGAACAGTGTATATCCAGATCAGCCTGTGCATTCGCACAGTCTGATCAGGATCTGCACTGTTCGCCATTCCATGAATAAAACACCCATATGCTTCAAAAAAGCAATATTGAACATTGTCAGGCTATAGGAGTGTGCTATTTAATCAGGAGCTACATTGGTCACAAATCCCGTAAGCCCCATTACTCCAGGCACAGCCACAATTATGATATGAGTCGGCACACCTTTTGTTTTTATAGAGTTACCGGCCGACAAAATGGACCTTCCTCTTCCCAACGTTTGTAAACATTCTAAAATACCCGTATTCGGTATGCGTATTCAAGTCTCAGGGCATGGGATCACGTGGTTTGCGAACAACATTTCCTGGCGTGACGTAATACATGTATGTGGCGACAGTTCTACTGCATAATAAAGGACAGCCATTTTCTGAAATATTTGTCATAAAAAATCCTTTTCCCGTTAGAAAGATATTGAAGGAAATACTAGCATACTGTAAACACATCTGAAAACATGAGATCACTCCTTTCGGAAACCACGTGATGCGGGCCGTCTCCTATACATGTCACTGTGATATACTCGATTAGTTAGTTACGTTCTCGCGAAGCACAGTAAGTGAAAATTACATTATTCAGGGAAAAGGCAACGATATAGATACATATGGCATGTGATCGAATCGGTTCGGATCAGGCTGCATGAAAGAGTATGCTGTTCTGAGAACTACGATGTACGAACAAGTCCAGTTGTGTTGCGAAAAGGCACCGTACAACGTTGGCGACCAGCATTGTCCCAGATCAGCCTGCGATGTTCGCGTCTCTGCAAAAGCCTTAGGCCATATCAAATTCTGTTTCGTTCTCTGTTAAGCATCCGCTTGCGGGTAGGTTTTGAGAGTGGTTCATTAACAAAACAAACACACTGTGTTTGCTGTTTAAAATTATTTACTCGTGAAATAATGGGAAAATTGATAGCTGACTTGTCCATTGTTTAGATCTGTTCATGAATAAGTTTAATCGTGTATTTTCTTATTATTTTTTTCAAGTTTGCTGGCGGCAATTTAAATTCATGTCTAAAGCTTCCTCAACCATTTGCACACGGTTGAGAGAGTTTTTAACATAAATTCACCTTTATTTTTATTCAAGGCTTTGATTGGTTGTACCGGATACGTATATAGAGAATAGTAGGTTAGTGCCGTGAATGTGAAAAAAATATGTGGCAAGTCTCAGGAAACGGGATGGGCGAGGCTCTGTCGAGCACATCCCGTTTCCGTGCCGCGCCAGATATTTTTCCCATTCACGGCACTAACCTACTATTCTATTTATCCCGTCAACACCTACAAATGGCTGTAAAATGCAAAAATAGTATTGACTGGATATCAAAAATGTTTCACGGCACTGTGTTTCACGGCACATACACACTGTGTTGACGGGATAAATAGGTTTTGAACATCTGGGTGGACGCTTGACAGAGAAAAAATGGCATGGCCGTATAGCCATTAGCAAAACGAGTAGATTCTACTCGGACTACGCGACTATGGAAGACAATCTGAATCGTGATCTCGAGTTGGTGCTAATGTTATGAGGTACAAAATACAAGCGATCCTAGGTGCGACCGTTGTTAATTAAATTAACAATAACAGAGACAACTGAAATTTGTAATTCCCCAGACATGACTACAATGAGTAAATCACCAATCGTCACCAATATGACTCCCACCCACGGCAATATGTACATGTATAGGTTATTTTATTTGTATGTGGATAGATGCACGAGTTCCGCAGCGTGCGATATTGCGTGACTTTAGGAGTTCGTTGCTCGGCGGAACAAGTGGCATATATCCACATACAAATCAAATAACCTTTTTATTATATACGAACATCACTAGTACTTTGTATGCGCCTACAAAAATATACAAAACATTAACAAAATAAACAAATTAATGGTGATTTAGAAAGAACTATTTTGCGAGGCGAAATGTAGTTCCGGAACTGGTCAATATGAACTCACGAGACGTCTACATGTAGCTCAGTTTTGACTAATTAATGCTAATTATATTCTATGGAAATTTATCGAAATTCAACACAGTGACCATCATATTATAATTGTATAGTAATAAGATATTGCCAAATTCAACACAGTGACCATCATATTATAATTGTATAGTAATAAGATATTGCCAAATTCAACACAGTGACCATCATATTATAATTGTATAGTAATAAGATATTGCCAAATTCAACACAGTGACCATCATATTATAATTGTATAGTAAGATATTGCCAAATTCAACACAGTGACCATATATTATAATTGTATAGTATAAGATATTGCCAAATTCAACACAGTGACCATCATATTCTATTGTAATAGTAATAAGTTATTGCCAAATTCAACACAGTGACCATCATATTCTAATTGTATAGTAATAAGATATTGCCAAATTCAACACAGTGACCATCATATTCTAATTGTATAGTAATAAGATATTGCCAAATTCAACACAGTGACCATCTATTATAATTGTATAGTAATAAGATATTGCCAAATTCAACACAGTGACCATCATATTATAATTGTATAGTAATAAGATATTGCCAAATTCAACACAGTGACCATCATATTCTAATTGTATAGTAATATTTGCCAAATTCACCAGTGACCATCATATTATATTGTATATAATAAGATATTGCCAAATTAACAAAGTGACCCATCATATAATTGTAGTAATAGTATTGCAAATTCTAATTAACGCCGGAACAAAGAAAAGAACACACCATTTAATGTATGAACTCTTGTCATGTGCCCGGATGTGGCACTCGCGTCCAATGGAACTGTTGCCCAATGCTCGGTATAAGTGGAGCCTCTCTAAACCGGACACCCGCAACCCACTGTGTTGGTCATTTTGATGGGTTTATTTTCATATATTACCCATGGTAATGAATTGCAAAACATGCTAACATGTCTTGTTGTGGTCATATGATTTATTTACAGTGGAACATATTTATACTGGACACCCTGGATATCTCCCAGGGTGTCCGGTTTAGAGAGGTTCCACTGTACATCATTTGGATTTGAATTGATTGATTAATATTTTCAGGTCATCGCGATACACAAAATTACAGATCAGTACATTATGAATGATGATTTAATATCATGTTTGTTAAACGAGTTGATTTATTAAACTGTTTTAAGAATCGAGGGTATGCCGAATTTCTTATGAAATCAGTCAGCGAGTTCAATGAATAGTATAGTAAATCAACGCACAGTTTAAGTTCTATCTAGTATATATAGTAAATCAACGCACAATAAGTTCTATAGTAAATCACATTTAAGTTCATCTAGTATATAAGCACAGTTTAACTATCTATTATATAAGCACAGTTTAAGTTTGTTCTATATCGTAGTATATAAGCACAGTGTTTAAGTTTCTATCTAGTATATAAGCACAGTTTAAGTTATATCTAGAATATAACCACAGCAGCATACATTTAAGCTGTATCGATAATTTAACTTATTGTTTACCCTAGTTTTTCGACCAATACAAGAACAGCATTTCGTCTCAATTAATCGAATATGGCGACACTTGCACCAATATATATTAAATTAATCAGTAAATGTTCAGCCGCTATATTTGGAACTGACTTTACACCTTGTTGTTATCGATTCACGAGACGCAAAACATATAACAGCCCACACATTCGCTCACTTCGTGTCACACCGCCTATCACATACTAGTATAGCGATTCGAAATCACGTTTAGGGGCGGAACTTCGCGAGTGTGCGCTGGTAAAGAATAAGTACGTTTCAGTTCACATATTGAATTTAAATATATTAATTTCTCGCTTTCTAGCGCTCGCTACGAAATGAAATTATTAAATATTCAATATGTGAAATATAAGTAGTACATGTTTTATGTAGTACTTACATAATTATTTCGTAAGTACTGAATCGAATTTTAGTAAGTTGTGTTGTTACACTGTTACAAACATTTGTGGATGTGTCTGGTGAAATCAGTGCCTAGTGTAGCTCCTGATCAAATAGCACACGCATCACATTACCTGATAACGATCTATATTGATTGCTAGAAGCATGACTGGTGTTTCATTGATGCAATGGCGAACATCACAAAACCCAGAAACCCCATGTATCTAGTCACAGCCACATGTATATGAGCCGCGTCGTGCGAAAAGGTACATTATGGCGAAAATGACGTTATCGAATAAATGACATCGGAAACGTCGCTTCCATTTGCGCTTTTGACATGGCTGACGTCGTTGTTGACAGTTGGTAATGACAAACTAAATAAGTGTATTCTCGTATGCTAGTCCGTGTACCATTAATAGCGAAACAAACCAATTGCATGTAGTCCATTGACTATCTTACCATTTTATGCCAAAATCTAAATGTACGTTCTCGGGATTGCTATGAAAATAAGTGATCAGAAACGAGTAGTATTCAGTAGCATGTGAGCAGGTGTTGTCGGCAGCCCAGTTCGCGCATGGACCCGATCAATATTTACATTTTGTGTTAGTATATCGTTTACGAGATATTACATACATGTATGTACAGTAGATATGTGATATTATACGGATAAAATATTATTTAATGCTAGTGTGAAAGTTCAAAAACGTACATGTAATCGTAAACGTTACATAGCGTCTCCCTTGCATTATACACGTATCTGTTTATGATTTAATTTCATTTATGTGCGTCAGATTGCATTTAGTGAATACATACAGGATATTCATATTTTTTGCAACGAATATGACATATATGTTCATCTCGTGGTGTGAAATGTCCATATTTCACGAGTGCCTAACACATGCTCCACATGCTCCACATGCATGTGTATGATCCAGCCACCACGGCAATGAGATACATGCCGTTGGCGGCGTTCTAGTTTGTTTCTTTAAAACCCGGGGGTTTCCCGTCGGTCCCAATCCATATAGGCCAATCCGTCATCTATACTCCATTTTAAAGGTGCAAGCCCACCCAGTAGGCATGGAATATTATGTATGTCAGAGAAATCATCTGAGACATTTTCTGGCAAGATAAACATTCATTCACCATTACCCCACGTATAAATTGGCATTATTATTATATACTGTAACAAACGCAAGCGAGCGGTCTTACAATGTGTTGTTGTGTCAGGATGGGTTATGGAGAGTTGTTATCTGAGTGTTATTCTAAAACAAGACCATGACGGATACTGGTTACATGCAGGTGACGACTACAGGTCAATGGCGAGAATACGCCACATAATTATATTATCCTTTGCTCTTATGAGCTGAACCATTCGATCCTACTTGCTTGCTGGCTTGCTTACGTTTACGGCCGCACTGTCTCTATGGACTTGCACGCCGTCATTCGATCCTAGCCATTTGGGTTGTATTTATAGGTTCTGAAACTGTACTACATGACGTCATTTGACCAATCATGGTGCGTAGGCGTCGGGCAAATCTGTCAAAAATGTCAATGTTAGTCTTACATATTAATTAGGATTTACAAACCAAAACTCGTGAATATCTGATTAAATAGCCTTAATTTAGCAATTCTAATGTGCTTCTCAGGATCTGTCAGATTTGGCAGATCTGCCAAACATGGCCGCTGTAAGAGAGAAATCATGAACATGTCAACTTGCCAGACTTGGAAAGTAAACAAATATAGGACACATAGGCATGCAGGATGTGGGTCAAGACTCTCATAAGATATTCCGTTTTGCAAGTAAAAGTGAAACTAGTCATTGAAACACTTCCATCATCCTAAGAAGAAGACTGCCAGACACTGTCAGCAATGTTGCCAGACATGTTAGTCAGTTTTTTTGTTTTTTCCACAATTCTGTCAAGTTGTCAGATTTCTTCCTGTGACCATACAAGCTATCAGGCATGTTTGTCTTAGTGAAATGTGAAAGTATATGGCTGAATTACCATTATATTAGCTACAGAGTGTAGATAGTCAATAATAATACCATATTTAGCTTGTCAAAATGAGTCGTGTACCCCCACCCACTCACTTTATAATTCACTCAGGTTCTATTCTGTTACAATACATAGTATAGGAGACGTAAATTTCCACACTAATATTAGGGCCGATAACCGTGTTTCCTTAAAAGGTTAACAGACATTACTATTTATGCTCTGTATGTATTGTTTGATGTGCAATGATCATCATGATCATACTTTATAATCTGTCGAAAATATATTCTTTTCAAGTGACGCATTTAATTACATGTAGTATGAATAATTAAAAATATCATACCTCATTTGCATATGAAAATAGCCTGATACCACCGCGTGTCACTATCATTAAAATAGGTTTTACTAAATGATTATATTTGTATAGCGGACACAATGTGCAATTCCATGTAATCAGTGCGGTCGTTAAACGTAAGCATCAAGTCAAGTCAAGCGGGCCCTCGTAATTTTAAAACTGATGGAATAGTGACACAATTATACACTTGCTTAATTCCTATAATGAACACTTTGTTCCTCTTGAATGGTCATGTACCTTTAAGGAATATATGCAGAAATGCAGTGATATATATTTACGAACTATGCGACGTTAAATTCTGATAAATCGATGAGAGCACCTGATGAATTTAAATCCGCATCGATGAGAGGAGCATGTGTACAGTACTATAATTCCAGCACAAAAATATTTACACGATTCCCTAACATGTGATTGGCCCGTAGCATGTCTCTGTCCAAAATGTATATCCCAGTAAACTCCCACGCCGAACTACTTTCTACATATCTGCTGTCAGTGCTGTCAATGTAAACAAATGGCTGCCGTCTGTCAAAATAAACACATTTTCTTGATGAATTTATTTCAAATGCTGGAATTAATAAGGAATGAATGGCCTTTTTGTGGAATTTATCGGGGATAATAAACTTGGAAAAGTCGCGGGAATACTGGACGAAGGCCTATTTCGTCCAGTATTCCCGCGACTTTTCCAAGTTTATACCCCGATAATTTCCACAAAAAGGCCATTCATTCCTATAGAAAGTTCCCACGTTTAACAATTTCGGAAAACATTTCCCTAATTTCCAGCGCGGCATCTGACATGCAACGGCATATCTCCCACCTGAATGTTTTCACATACATGTACATGTTAAGTTCTCTGTTCCTCACAAGTTCGCCTCTACGTGGAACATGTATGTTATAGACTACGTGTATTATACATGGCGTAAAACGAAAGACGACTACTCTCAGGGTGTAGGATCACGTGTTTCCGAACGGCGTGACGTCATGATTTTTAGATGTGTTTACAGTAGATTTCCTTTAATGTCTTTCAAATGGAATGACATATTTTTAAGAAATATACCACAGCAAATGCGGTACACGTTGCCCTTTATTGTATAGGCGGCACGTGAATGTAAGAAATAAATGTTATAAAGTTATAAGTTATTGTAAATAACTTTCAAAGCACCCATAAAAGACATATGCCATCGTATTTGGTGCGCTACATATCATCAAAATCCGTCAGTTTGTTAGGAAGATTTTAAAGAAAATCTACTGTAAAAATGACGTCACATAATACGTCACGTCGGAAAATCGGGTTCGGATTTCACGTGAGCCCCCACATTGACTCTGTTCTGAGGTAATTAATGTCACGTCGGTAAAAAGTTGCGACGTCGCCACAATAATGAGCGACGTGGCGCTCAAATCGCATTCCGATATGTGCTAAAAGTTGACTAAATCAGCCGATTTACATCGGAATTGCATAAGACAAATATCAGTATGTTCAGAAATGTTTGAACCACAGTGAACGCTTCCACAACACAATATCTCAGCTTTCATTGGTCGAGCGCTGGTACTAGTATCTCCTAATTAGGAGTTAGTTTCTCCTAATTAGGACTTAATTTCTTCTAATTATTAGTTAGTATCTCCCCATTGCGAGGTTAGTATCTCCTAATTAGGACTTAATATCTTTTAATTTGGACTTAGTATCTCCTAATTAGGAGTAAGTATCTCATAATTAGGACTTACTATCTCCTAATTAGGACTTAATTATATATGTGTCAATGTTAAAACTGCTTTATAAAAACTAGGAGATTCTAACTCCTAATTAGGAGATACTAAACTCCTAATTAGGAGATAGTATTTTCTAATTATAAGTCCTAATTATGAATTACTAACTCATAATTAGGAGATACTAAGTCCTAATTAGGAGCTTACCATCGTCTAATTAGGACTTAATAATATTATCTCCCAATTAGGAGTTAGTATCTCATAATTAGGAGATAAATATAGTTTAGCATTGGCACCAGGACGCTTCCATATGATGCACTTGCTGTCAAAACACTAGCCTGTTATTCGCTATTCCCTGTCCATATGGGCACGGGTCGCTGTCACCGCCTGCATAACTTGGACCTCATGCTGGTCTGGAATAGCGGTGATTTAAACGCGTAGATAAACTGATTTATTGCAAATGTCACAAGGTACAGAAATTCTACGATACTATGAATGGCGTGGTTGGTGTCTTTGCTAACATATGTCAGTATTCCCGTCCATTCCCGAACGCTAAATACGATTAATTTCGGCATGGGCAGTAACAGTGCGGCCGCTAATAAGAAGGCAATAGCGCTTGTCACGTCTCCAATTACATTGTTGGGCTTGCCTTTGCTCGAGGAGTCCGATGCGGCGGCACTCAGCCTGGTCCGAGACTTGTTAAGAGATCGGTGAACTGACAAAACCTTGAGTATAAGCAAGACTGATGTGACGCACAGTGGGAGAAGATACGATACGAACCAGTCAACAATCCCTCGAATCCGACGGATAGTTCTAATATGAGCAGAACGTGTCGTATCGATTGTCACCTGAGAACATACATTATAAATGACGGCCAGGACCATGATTGCGACAATGCTGACTAGTATTCGCTTATTTGTGAGGTGGTTTCTTGTTGCTAACGGATGAGCCAATATGATATAGCGCACTACTGCTATTAAGACCACGCTGAATGTGGCGTTTTTCCGGAGGAGTGACACTACCGTTTCAAAACTATCTATGTTTGTGTAACTACCTCCACGCACTGAACCACGACCAGTAGTACTTCCACTGACTTGACGAGATTGACGGTCATAAACATCGTGTCAGCGAGGGCCAAGCCGGCGATGGCGATACACGTGGGTTTGTGGAGCGTCTTGTCTTTTATGACGAGGATGATGACGAGCAGATTGTCTACGACGCCGACGGTGAGCACGAGCGACAAAGCCGATATCACACATAGTACGTCGCATTTATTACACACTGCAAGTTCAGGTGGCGAATTTTGTCTTACAGGTCCACCACCAGTGCCGTTTGCTGGAGGAAATGATGCATCCAGTGTATTATTTAAAGGAGGCCTGTGCATCGGTACACGCATCGGCGGGATACAAGGACCATCGCGAACATTCGGGACTCCAGCCATGGTATTGTCACATTACTGTTCGAAAGTTAATGCAGAGCCAACGTCGTATATTCACTGTCCATTTTCATCTTCCTGCACTATGATGACACTATGATGCGCCATTTGTGAGTAAATGTAACTACTAAATTGCTAGACGTTTAGTGACGCATTTATTAGATTAGTTTATTCAAGAAATAAGTTAACCAGGCTCGGTACAAGTTTGAATCCGGAAACTGTTGTTATAACATGGGTGTCAGCTGCTTGTTTACCGTAGCACAATTGTTTCTACGTGTAATCTGCTGAAACAGAATGCACGGTGTTCCGTTTAGACTTTCATAATATCGATATCGGGTCGATACTACGATATCACGATACCAATAGTACGATATCTCGATACCGATGGCGATATTACGAAGCCACGACGACGATAGTACGATATCACGATAAAGATAACGCAAGATCACGATTTATCGTATTATCGCCATCATAGTATCAGCGTACAATCGTTATCGTAGTATCATGTTATCGAAGTATCGACCCGATAGCGATATTACCAATGCCTAAACGGAACGCCTTAAGAACATTGTTCTGACGGAAGCGAAGAATTCCGGGCGTGTTGCATGTACACATATAGACCAGTGTTATTAAAGGACATGCCCACTCGGCAGGCACAAACTGTTCTTTATATCAGAGACATCATCCGAGACAGTTTCTGGAAAACTAAACATTCAGTCACCTTTAACCCACGTATTGATTGGTAGTACTATACATTTTATAACAGACGTAAATTTCCACACTAATATCGGGGGCGGTAACCGTGGTTCCTTTTTTGATGCGCAATGCTCATACTTTATACTCTGTCGAACATGTTATTTTTTCAGATGACGCATTTAATTTATACTATGTTAGCTTCATTGGAGCTACCCTGTACAGCAGTCGTAGAGATGGAATGTCAACTATTTCTACATTTAAAACTACCATTATGGGTGTCGAATTCGCACTGTGTCATTACTGCATTTTACTGAATTAGCACATGACTGTAAACTGAAGAATAAAGCACACAGTCTGAATTAGTAAAACAAATTACATTTACATGCTAGTCAATGTTTTGACCTACTGTCCCATTCAACAATAGTTAACTGAACTGTCACCAGAGGTATCGCACCAGTTTAGTGGAAGGATACCTCGCGGCCATTATGGCGACGTGTGAGGCCATACAAAGTTAATTTATTGACTATCATCCGAGTGTTGGGGAAAATAGGATGTGGGTGTGTCTTATTTATTTATGTTTTATTAAAAGTTGTATAGTGTTAACAAACAATAATTAATGATTTATCTTCAAATACATTCAAATAAAAATAATCTGGCATTCAACTGTTTAGGAGCGGATGGGGATTATACACAGTAAATTAATTTGATATTGCCTGATGATCTCTGAACAAAGCCGCCGGACACAAAGGTTGATGTAACGAACCAAGGTATATACATACATTACATATACCTAAAATCATCAATAAGCCATGTATAGGAGGGTGTAAGGATATTTTGATAGCTTATTATTTCACTTATTGATTCTGTTTTGTATATGTAATGTATGTATAGACCATGGTCCGTCTCTTCAACATGTGGCCGGACACACACCACACATGACAGACCGATGCTGTGTATTGATGTCGCGTATTGAGGGAGCAACTGCTGATTAGATTCAACCGTTAATTTGTTGGCTCATTCTCTCCCAGGCACAGAGAGTAGGCTAGTAATGTTGGTTTATTGTCGTCATTGTGATAGTGTGGGTGTTTGGTCAATAATATTTGTTACTTTTCATACACGGTGAAACGTTTGAATAGTAAATGGAATATGTTGATGTAGCTGGGTGTCAGACATCACCATTGTGTGTGTCTTCATAAATATTTAGTTAATATGTCTATATTATTTGAAAATATAATGGAATGATGGTGAATATCAATTTTAAGTGTTAGATTATATAAGTTAGATCGGAAGAGTTTCGGGTTTGCGAAGCCATGTACACTTCCATGTGTTTGCAAAGTGATTCACGTAGTACAACAACAATGGCGGATCCCTGATATCGCGTGAACTGTCTGACATGTGACACACATATTTCCGGTGTTGAGTACAAACAAAGGCGAACGTTATTTGTACAATTGTTCCCGATAATCATCAAAACATAATATGTAAAGTGTGCGAAGTCACGTCAACTGATGGCAGGTGGGAGCATGTCATGCGTAATTTAACGATGTAAATAGTCCGTTCAGATTTTGGGAATTTCCCTCCAATGCAATAGGTTATATACCCGGTTCGAATCCGTTGGCCCAGCCTTAAAATACCTTAGCTGTTGATAGGCCGTTAAACACCACCAACAACAACTTGCACGTTTGTAAAAATGTGCTGGGGGTACAAACTACATCCCTGAGTACGTGGTGTGTGTTCACTTTAATATCACAACTAAATGTAAAAAATATATTTCGGGGCAAAGAAATCTCTGGAAAGTCAAGAAAATTATCCTACCTGATGCAAATGTTGCTATATTTACAGCATTAACGTATACTACTCATTTCAGATGTATTCATAATGTAAATTATTTTATATCTGAAATTGGCGTTCCTGGCATATGGACTAGACAGAATGACGTCGGGTTATCTGGCTGATTCCTCATACCAGAAGCCAGCTTCAGAACCAATTTATTCAGTCATGGCTTACCAACACAGACGTATCTTCTCATGATATTATCTATAGGATGTACAAGACACTCTTTGAAATAGAGCCATATCTCATTAACATAACGGAAACGAAACCATCGAACAGATCTTAAACTTCCAATCTTAGGCTGACAGTCGAAACAGTGGACAGAGACACCGATAGCACACATTGTGTGACAAATGTGACAGTGGTGCTCTCGGTGATGAGTATCATGTCCTTATCGAGTGCAGGCATTGTGAGGAAGCAGGAAAGAGTTTCATCAAGCCATTTTATTATCGTAGACCAATGACACTCAAATTCAAACATCTCATTCAAAAACAATCTGAAAAGCAGTTAAGAAACCTGGCAATTTTCATAAAAACCGCATAATCATTATATTGATCAAACATGTTGTACCAATCGCTGTAACCTGTACCTTTGAGTGAATAAAGGTACATGTATTGTACATTGTTGACATTGAATTTGCACATATGATTGAGGACCATCATACGAATACATACATTTGTGAAATATCAAGACTATTGGCCTGATCCGCAAACGTACTAGTCGAGTACGACACGGGTCTATTGTTTCCTCTTCCAGAACACAATAGCTCGGGTTCCATTGGTACCTAGCATGACCGAATTACGTCTGTGTAATAACATAAAGTACACATACAAGACCGCATTCATTTCAACGTAAACCATGACTTATATTTGCCCATCCTCTTGCATAAAACGCAACGTGATAAATAGAATAACGTGTTCGTGATATGTTAATATTTTGGGAGGCGCGCCTCGGAATTCCTACGTGATTCTCTAGCCAAGCCGGATGCACTTGCTGCAAGACACTAGCCTTGTATTCTCTATTTCCTGTCCTTATGGGCTGTCGCCTCCTGTATAACTGGGATATCATGCTGGTCTGAAATAGCGGCGACTTAAACGCGTAAATGAATTGATTTATTGCAAATGTCACAAGTTACATACAGTTCACTATTCTATTAATGGCGTGGTTTTTGTCATATTTCACTATTCCCGTCCATTCCCGAACGCTAAATACGATTAATTTCGGCAGGGGCAGTAACAGTGCGGCCGCTAACACGAAGGCAATAGCGCTTGTCACGTCTCCAATTACATTGTTGGGCTTGCCTTTGCTCGAGAAGTTCGATACGGCGGCACTCAGCCTGGTCCAAGTCTTGTTAAGAGATCGGCGAAGTGACACCTTGAGGATATGCAAGACTGTTGTGACGCACAGGGTGGGGGTGGCGGGTGGTGGGGGGAGATATGATGCAAACCAGTCAACAATCAATTGAGTATGACGGATAGCTTTTAAATGAGCAGAACGTGTCATAGCGATTGTCACTTTTTACATTTCGACGTTTTCCGATGCAGCTATGTTTTCTGAACATACTGTGACGTTCGTATGATCAATACGTGAGTTGCACCTTGTCTGGAACCTATAATTATACGGTTCACTTGACCTGAACTAACGTACGTCACTACCGAATCTGGGAAATATAACAATACTGATATTTGCCAGCTGCATGGCCTTGTTACAACACGCCATACACCATACATACCAAGAAGTTTATACGTCTACATGCATCCATGTCTTCCCCAACCGGGTTGTTTGTGGGGACAGGCGGGGGAAACCCCGGGTTTTAAAGAAATATATAAAACAGCCGTCAAATGTGTGACTAGTGTAGCTCCTGATTAAATAACAGACTCATGTAGCCTGATAATGATCTCTATTGTTTGTTAGACGCATGGCGGGTGTTTCATTGATGCAACGGCGGACATCACAAAACCCGTCAGTCCCATTTCTCCAGTCAGAACCGCATTTATTGGATAAAGAGGTTTAACGCTGGTACGTAGCGCTACCGAATTACGTCGGTGTAATAACCTAAAGCACACATACAAGACCGCATTCTTTTCAACGTAAACCATGACTTATATTTGCCCATCCTGTGGTATAAAACGCCACGTGATAAATTGAAT
Source organism: Conchocele bisecta (assembly GCA_029237695.1). NCBI lineage: Eukaryota > Metazoa > Mollusca > Bivalvia > Lucinida > Thyasiridae > Conchocele > Conchocele bisecta. Next base: position 56,417,785 of record CM055275.1, on the reverse strand, counting down.
CAAATGGACAATAGCCGACTTACTAAACATATCTTTACTGGGAAATATAACATTAATAGAAACAATTGGTGTAAGGACATACGATCAGTATTTACAACAATCGAAGTATAACATCTATATAAGGACATGTCAGTTGGCGGATTGTCTTTAGATAAGTTGCTTGAAACTTGTCAAACTAACATTTTGAAGTCGAAACAGATACATGTATATGGAAGAATAGCATGATGCATCAACTAAAATTAGGGACCTATGTTTTATTTAAATTTGTATATGATGCAGAGTCGTAAGTAAAATTGAATTTATCTGTTAGACAGCGGTCATTGTTGGCTCGAATGTGATGTGGAGTTCTCCGAAGCTGGTAGATATAAGCGGATACCAATACACGGACGTTTGTGTGTTATTGTAATAACGGTCAGATCGAATCAGAAACTCGCGTACTATTTTCTTGTCCTTTTTACCTAACTATTAGGGAAACATATATGCAATGAACCAGCGAGAAAATGCCATATACATGTACGTATAATTGGATTGTCTTCTGTACATTCATTTTTCGTCTGTGTGAAAAATGTTGCCCTGATCACCATGCTATTATGTTCACCCAACAATTGACATGTAAGGCAACTGATGAACAGGATGGATGTTGATTGACCAGTGTATTCCCACGGGCCTGTCGGGATCCACACTGGTAATCAGGATGGCAAGACATATTAGGTCAGAAGACGATTCAATTCAAATATGTAATCCAAATCTAACAGAAAGTGATTGAATATCTCTAATTGGTTGGATCGTTTCCTGAAACGAATTTTACTAGCCCATGTGACCAGTGTGAACCTGATCATCATGCACTGGTACGTGGTCAGCTGGCACATATTGTTCACCAAACCATGGATATTGAAGGCAACTGATGAACAGGTGGATGATGATTGAACTGTGTATTGTATCCCGTCAACACAGTGCGTATGGTGCCCGTGAAACATTTTTGATATCCTGGCAATACGACCTAATCACCGCGTATGAATATATGCGGTGACTGGGGTTACTTGTTTTGCATTTCAAAGCCATTTCTAGGTGTTGACGGGATAAATAGAATTAGGTTAGTGCCGTGAATGGGAAAAAATATCTGGCGCGGCACGAAACGGGATGTGCTCGGCAGAGCCTCGCCCATCCCGTTTCCTGAGCCTTGCCAGATATTTTTTCCCATTCAAGGCACTAACCTACTATTCTCTATCTATTTTCCTTATTCTGAACCAAAGTATATGTTGTGACCACTCATTTGAACCGTCTCGACGAGACGGTTCAAATGGTGGTCACTACATATACTTCTGATGAGAAATAAAGAAATTCTTGATCCTTGTCAGGGTCCACACTGGTCATCAGGGCGGCAGGACAAATTTTGTCAGGAAAACGATTGAATACTACATGTAAATAGATTGATCAATCTAATACGGAACAAAACAGTGATTGATATTTTACAGTGTCTGATAAGCCAAACATGACTGCGTGCAATATGTACGAACAGTATTGCATTCGTATAACTATGTGAGTTTGACTTCAATTTATATATTGCATGTGACACGTGAATAAATAAATAATACATAAATAAATAAACTACTACTCCTAGAATAACATGCTAGTGATATTTTAATATTGTGATATGCGACACTCAAAATTCCTACGCTTGTGCAATGCCTGATGTACTTGCTGTCAGGACACTAGCCTGATATTCTCTATTTCATGTCCCTATCAGCACAGGTCGCTATCGTCTCCCTGCAGAACTGGGGCTTCATGCTTGTCTGGAATAGCGGCGATTTAAACGCGTAAATGAATGGATTTATTGCAAATGTCACAACATACAGCAAGTCCACGATTCCAGTAACGACTTTATGGGTTTCATATTTCATTATTCCCACAGAACGAACGATAAATACGATGAATTTCGGCAGGGGCAGTAACAGTGCGGCCGCTAACACGAAGGCAATAGCACTTGTCATGTCTCCAATTACATTGTTGGGTTTGCCTTTGCTCGAGGAATCCGATACGGCGGCACTCAGCCTGGTCCGAGACTTGTTAAGAGATCGGCGAACTGCTATGACCTTGAGAATATGCAAAACTGCTGTGACGAACAGGGGGAGAATATACGAACCAAACCAATCAACAATCGTTCGAGTCTGACGATAGGTTTTTAGTATTACGTGTCATAGTGTCTGCCACCCGAAAGGATCCATGATAAATGGCGACCAGGACCATGATTGCGATAATGCTTATTATTATTCGTTTATTTGTGAGGTGGTTTCTTGCTTTGAACGGATGAGCCAATGTGATATAGCGCACTACTGCTATTAATACCACGTTAAATGTGGCGTTTTTCCAGAAGATTGACACCACACCAGCAACATTAATAGTTCCTGTAAATTTCTCCACGCATATGAATACGACCAGTAGTACTTCCACTGACATGACGAGATTGACGGCCAGAAACATCATGTCGGCAAGTGCCAAGCCGGCGATGGCGATAAAACGTGGTTTGTGGAGCGTCTTGTCCTTTATGACGAGGATGATGACAAGCAGGTTGGCTACGACGCCGACGGTGAACACGAGCGATACCGCAGATACGACACACTGGACGTCGCACACACACCACATACTGCATCTGCAAGTGACGTATCTCGTCTTACTTGCCAACCACCAGTGCCGTTTGCTGAAGGAATTCCATCCATTGTATTATTTATAGGTCTTCGGTGCATCCGTGTAGCCATACGCCTGTTATTAGGTATACACATCGGCGGTATGCAAGGACCATCGCTGGCATTCGGGACTCCAGCCATGATAATATCACATACACATTACTGTTACAAAGTTACTGCCGAACCAACGTCGTATTTTCACTTTCCATTTTCATTTTCTGCACTATAATGGTATTATACTGTGCCATTTGTGTCGTACATGTAACTAATAAATTACTAGACCGCGATTATTATATTAGTTTATCCAAGAAATAAATTAACCACGTAAAAGGACTTCGTGATTGGTGGATTTTAAAGGCTCAGTACAACAATTTGAATCCAGAAACTGTTATGAGTACGTCCATCTGCTTGTCTACCATAGCACAATTGTTTGTGCGTGTAATCTGCCGAAACGTAATATTATTTACCATGACACCGTTCTCACGTAAGCGAGGAACTCCGGTTGTGCTGTATGTTCACATATAGATGTTATTAATAGGTTACTTAATGTGGAAGATCAGGAGTATATTTGGCTATGACTGAACAATGGCGTTCATGGGTTTTGTGACCAGTGAAGATTCAGATCCTGCTGCGAATCTGCGCAGTCCGATCAGGAGCTGCAATGTTCGCCATTAAATCAATGAAACACCGTCATGCTTCTGATAAGCAATATAGATCTTTATCAGGCTACAGGATTATTTTATTTTATCAGGAGCTATACTGCTCACAAATCTCATAAGGCCCTTATCTGCCCGTCATCACCACACGTAAGGCTAATATATGTGTTCGTCGTACACATTGGTTCCGTGGCCTGGAACGGGTGAACCATGTGAAGATTGCTGATAAATGACGTCACAGCCTCTCATACTGGGACGAACTCATCGCACCTCGCTAAGTTCGACATGCCACTCCATCAAACCTGGCAATTCAATATCTGTGAACAGAAACGTGTAGTTGAAAACATGGAAAAGGTCGCAATACACTCATGCAATTAACGTCACTATGGTTTTTAAATTTTCCAGTGTGTAAACACACACTTTTTAGCAAGAATAAAAACGTAAGCGACTTTTAGTACGTTTTTAATTCCGCTGCATCCGATGCGAAACTCACGTTTGATATATTTAAGATGTTGTTAAAACATAAGAGAATGTCTGTTCCTCAGAAACCTCTGACTATCTGGCTTGCATTATGTCCCATCTGACATTCTTCAATACCTGGATATTTATATTAAATTAGTGTTATTACTGTATGCTGACGACACGGTTCTCATGTCTGAACCTCAGCAATGCCTACAGGACGCATTAAATGACTTGCATCAATATTGTATACAGTGGAAACTCCAAGTAAACACGTCAAAGACAAAAATCATGATATTAAAAAATAACGTAAATATTTGGGCAAAGTACAAGTTTAGTTATAATGTAGAAAGGATTTAAATAGTTGATACCTTTACATAGTTTGGCCTATTTAGGAAAACAAATAGTTTTATAATTCCCGTAGACTGCCAACTAAAGTTATCTTACCGATGCATAGCGCCAATTCTTTGTTAGTGGATTTGAAAATACAACAATTATAGAAAACATCCATTTGAAATGTTGTAATAATGTGCTGGGGTACCAAATCCACCATAAGTACATGGTGCATGGCGAATTATGAAAGTTCACTTTTAATATAACATATTAATGTACAAAAAAAATCATTTTAGGCAAAATTAATCGCTGGGACGTCAAGCAAATGATTATACCTTTTGCATAGGCTGCTATATTTACAGCATGAATCGAATATTTCAGATGGATTCATAATGTAAAGTCTATTCAATATGAAATTGGCGTTCCTTGCATATAGAATAGCCAGAATGACGTGAGGGTTATTATACCAGAAGCCAGCTTCAGAACTAATGTATTCAGCCAAGGCTTACCAACATAGACGTATACTCTCGTGTTATTATCGAACAGTAACAGGGACACCGATAGTATACAGTGAGGGGGGGTAGCGTGTGAAAGGTGAACGGCAGACTTAGGTTGGCGAATAGGTTTAGTTAAACCTATTCGCCAACCTAAGTCTGCCGACCCCCCACCCCCCCCCCCCCCCGACCCCCCCCCCCCCCCCCCCACCCCCGCAACCTGGTATACAGATTGTGCAACAAATGTGACAAAGGAAGCAAAGAACACTTTTCATCAAACTATTTTATTATAGCAGACAAATCACACTCAAATGCAAACAAATACATATAAAGTAACGGTGAATCAGGATTAGAAAACAAGCTCACGGAGCTTTGGTGAATTCTTCTCCTTGAGTGAAGCATCAGTAAATGGGAATGTGACAAGAATGCATAAAATGTATACATATGTAAGTTTTGTTAAATAATTAATGGAAAATAAAAACATGCGCTCCGAAATATTGCCATTGTTTTGAAGTGTTATAAGGATACATGACTAGCATTTCTCCTGATATTGGTAGTTTGCAAGATAATCATTACAACCCGTTCAGTCGCAGGGTCAATCTCCCGTCATCCAGCGAAATATTTAGAGACAATGATGAACTGTTGAACCCTTTGGAATACAAGGCTGTTTTCATTGTCGTTTAAAATTCGCTGCCGTAAATTAGGTTATTAAGGATCGGTGGACCAGGAAGAGATGACACATATCGTTGTCTTTGATTTGTATAAAGGGGACATAAGATAATGTAGTGATTAGCACTTACGATTGCGCCACATGTGCATGTAGCGCTGTCAACTATTGATTTCCAGAAAAAGTCGTAGTTAAGCGCGCTACACCCTAGCCGGATGCGAGTCAGGAGAATTTGGCCTTGTCGATTAGTAGCTGTGTAGTAGTAGGTTGGTGGTTTACGCAAGTTAACATTTAGTGCATTCTTAAAAGAGTTCACGGTTGTGCTGTTTCTTGCATTCGAGGATAGGGAATTCCATTATTTTATGGTAGATGCGAGAAATGAATCTTAAATTGATACAGTTTAGTACGTGTGTGTATTAATGCAATGTCTTCGTCATTTCTTAGCTTGTATCGAGTTTGTGATTGTTCCGGGATTAAATTACTTGGAGCCATATTGTGTTTCGTTTTGTAGAATAAACTTAATTTGTGTTTTCTTCTTCTTTGTGCGAGGCTTTCCCATTGGGTTTCTGTGCAACGTTTTTCTATACTGCATAGTTTAGTGGCCCCAGTAACAATTCGAGCGGCCTCAATTGGTATGGATTCTAGTTCATTTTTTAGTTATATTGAACAATTATCCCAAGTACTATCGCTGTATTCGAGCAAGGGGCGTATGATGGAGATGTATGCTTTTTCTAGAGACTTTCTATTTAATGTAAATTTTAAACAACGAAGCAATCAAATGCGTTGCCAGGCGCGACTAATGACTGATGAAATGTGAGGCTGCCATTTGCCAGTATCGGAAAATACGATACCTGGTGTTTATGAGTTTCACCTTATTTTATTACGATATTATTCAAAAGAATGGGAGATGAAGTCGTCTATTTTGTTTTCTGGATATCAATATAGCCTTTGTTTGTTTTATTTGGGTTAAAGTTTACAAGTCAAATCGTCGTCGACCAGTTATGTATTTTGGCAAGGTCGTCGTTTAGAGTACGCCAAGCAGTGATTGGTTCCTCAACTATAAAATACAGACTTGTGTTGTCAACGAATAATCGTATGTTGAAATTAATCTCATTAACTAAGTAATTAATAGAGAAGAGAAATAAGAGTGGCCCTAAGACTGAACATAAATTAATTAAACACCTCATACTCATTATACTGATCAAACAGAGTGTACCAATCGTTGTAACCTATATCTTCATGTATACCTCATATGTAACGTTTGTGGCTTTGAATGAAGGTACATGTATTAATATAAGGCTTGATCATGTCCAGTCGTGTGCAGTAGTATAGAGGGATTCAAAATGATACCACCTAACGAGGGTATCATTTCTCCACCCTATATACTACTCCACCACCCCCCGAAAAATCAAAAATTGGTTAACGAGGAAATTGTCTCCCACTAAAAATTGGACGTGAAAAAAAAAAAACATAATGTTTTTCAGACAGTAAATTTAAGTATAGAGGGATTCAAAATGATACCACCTAACGATGGTATCATTTATAACCCTCTATACTATTCCCACCACCCCCAAAAAAACAAAAAAATTAGTTAACGAGGAAATTGTCCCACGAAATATACAAAATTGGTGTCATAAATACATCATGTTTTTTTCACGTCCAATTGAACATATAAATTTAATAGGTTATAATAAAATATTATAACAAAATGGATAATAAAATACACAACGAATTGGACGTTTATAATGATTTGGATGAAGGATTTTACGCTGTTGTTTTCTCACAGTATAAAACACGGTAAAATGACAATACTATGTGATATCGAATACATGAAATATCAGCGTAATTTATTACGCTGCGATAAAAACGTTGCATTTACAATATTAAACCGGCAATTATGTCGCCGGTATAAGTATCAAATTTATATAATGAAGCGACTAAATAGGATCGGAGAAACACTACCGAAACATTATCAAACTAATTTTATAAAACAGTTTAAAATCAAAGATTCGTTTACGGATATGCGTTTCTACAATATCGCTTTTAACGAAGAAATTGGAAAATTATTAGAAGAAATTGAAAATTATTGAACAGAACTAATTTATGTTATAAGCAGACGACAATGTTCCAATTACATGTGTTATGAACATGTAAATTAGGTGTCCATTTTATAGAGAGATTACACGATTACGTCTTCCAGGATGAAACATAAACACACTGTAATAGTGGTATCATTTTGAATCCCTCTATACTACTGTAATATATACTACACACACGTGGGTGTATTACACAACCCGCTATCGATATTCCGGAAGTATTTCATTACATTCTTATTGGTTGTCATGTTTTTTATTTTTCTAATTTTACTTTTTATTTTTTAATAATTTAGAACGTTATAAACCTATATTATTAAATAAAAAAATGAACTTGTTATATATAAACAAATAAAAATAAACGAGTAAATATTTGGTATTGCACAACACGGTTTTAGCTTAATATATGTAAAATTAACAACAATAATTTGTCTGGGGGGACGCCCCTGGATAAAATGAGCGCTCAGTGCTTCCGTGCAGGCACTTGCTTCCGTGCAGACACTTCCAAGGTTGCCTAGAATTTCGACACTGATTCCTAGATCAGCTGATAGATGGGGGTGTACTGTACGGGTAGCTATTACACCCGGCTAGCCATGAGATAGAGAGAGAAAGAGAAAGAGAAAGAACAAAAAAAGATGGCTAGCCGGGTGGGCCCAGAAGGGTTTTGCTGGCGCGGGCTTTCGAGCCTCGGTTAAACATTTGTTTTTTTTTTATTGTTGTTTTTTTTTTTAATTATTAATATTTTCTTAATTAATTCTTTAGAATTATCAAAATTATTAATAATTAATTATTTTTTAAAACCACATTTGTAGGGATAGAAATAAAAAAATAAAAAAATGTTTAGCTCCAACCACGGCGCGAACCCACGACCCCTCGTCTCTATAGATTATCTCCTTAACCCACACGACCATGTAGGCTGTTATGATAAACATACCTAGATGTTGTACAATTATCAATTACGACAATGTTTTCAATTACACGGGTTATGAACCATGCGTAAATTAATAGCAAGGTAAACAGAGCCGAGTGTATCAATTACACAGACGGTGTGTATAGTGTAATCCTCGACTGAATTTATAATTTTTCAGTGTAAATAATTAATAATTTTGATAATTCTAAAGAATTAATTAAGAAAATTAAGAAAAATTAGAAAATTAATTATTTTTTAAAATATCACAATGGTGCTGTAACATTTCCTCCGACTTTATTTCCAAGTTTTACCCTAAATTTATCCCAATCAGTACACTCAATTTTTTGGCATGGTGGCGCGCGCCTTGATCCTTATATCATTTTTTAATTCTTCATATCTCCCCCATTTCTTCCACCACGGATTCAAACTCTAAATTTGATATTTTCTTATCGGCCAACGCTTTGGACACCATAACGTCGATGCTATTTTTCTTAGACCTAGCGAGAACGGATATTCTATCATGTTTTCTACTTTTTTTCTCGAGTTTTCCACCCGCCGCCCTAATACCATACAAAGTGTTCCAGATAAAACGGTAATTCCACTCAAAACCCCTGCAAGTGGAATCATTACAATTGTAGATAGCGTTGCAGCAGTCCCCGCCCCACACAACACAGAAACACTTGCCAGAACCGTACTAGATGCTTCAGCTATGTTTGCCGCGCGCCTATATTTATTAGAGTGCTTTTTCTATTTGCACATTCTCTAACTAAAATAAAATATCCTGCATAGCGACGATATTATTCAACCTAAAATCTGAACTTTTTTTCGTTAATTGATACAGTGTGGTGAGTGGTATTGAGAGTTGAATACAGTGTTGGTGGAGTGGTATTGAGAGTTGGATACAGTGTTGGTGGATCGGTATTGACAATTGGAAGCGGTGATTCGTTCATAAGTTTATTTCAATATATTAGTATTTACACAATAAGTTCAATTAACAATGAGACAATAGTGGAAGAACTCTCTGAGTCACCGATTTTCGTAACAGTTAATAACACTACCTTGGGAAAGTCTAATTCGATCATCACCGGAGAACGAAACCACCGTCGAACTATCTCCAGAGATTTTAGTGACTCCAACCCCCCGTTCTTCCCCATCTACTACAATATTTATCGCGACCGCGCCCACAGGTTTACCACTAGCATTAACCGAGCAGACCGCCATTTGGATAACTTCACCTGCACTGTCATAGTGTATCCCCCATATTTATTACTCGCTTTGGCACCGAACGAATATTCATAGTGCCCCACAACCAATGGGCCCCGCTTCTCAGCCCAAACTGTTATGACACGTTTTGGTGTTTTCATTGTTTTCACTATTCCGGCAAGCGCATTGTTTTGCGTTATATGCCTCAGTACGAATCTCATAAGAGGCCTCCTCAAGAGCTTTGGTCGCGGCTATACGATCATGTTTCAGTTTATCGTTATTTTTTCATCTAGTTCAGTAAGTGTCGCTTCTCTGTTGAGAGAGTCCTCTGAGCGCAACGCATCATAAGCCTCCGTAATGGTTGTCTGGTGGTCTTCTAAGGCTTTATCAATACCCGACCGGGTCTCTTTTTGAAATTCGGTTATTTTTTCATCTAGTTTAGTAAGTGTCGCTTCTCTGTTGATAGAGTCCTCTAAGAGCAACACCCTATAAGCCTCCTTAATATCCGCCTGGTGGTCTTCTAGGGCTTTATCAATACCCGTTCGGACTCCATCAAGATCAAACCGGGTCTCTTTTTTAAATTCGGTTATTTTTTCATATAGGTCAGTAAGTGCCGCTTCTCTGTTGAGAGAGTCCTCTGAGCGTAACGCCCCATAAGCCTCCGCAATGGCCTCTTTGTGATCTTCTCGGACCCCCTCAACCCCCGACCTGGTCTCTTTTATAAATTCGGCTATTTTTTCATCTAGTTCGGTAAGTGTCGATTCTTTACTGTGAGAGTTCTCTAAGCGCAACGCATCATAAGCCTCCGCAATGGCCTCTGCAAGGTTAGACTGGTGGTCTTCTCGGACTTTATCAATACCCGACCGGGTCTCTTTTCGAAATTTGTTTATTTTTTTATCTAGTTCAGTAAGTGCCGCTTCTCTGATGAGAGAGTCCTCTGAGCGCAACACCTCATAAGCCTTCGTAAGGTCCGCCTGGTGGTCTTCTCGTGCTTTCTCAATACCCGACGTGGCCTCATTTCGAAATCGATTATTTTCCCGTCTAATCAGCAAGTGTAGCTTCTTTGCTGAGAGAGTCTTCTAAGCGCAACGCATCATAAACCGCCGTAATGTCAACCTGGCGGTCTTCTCGGGCTTTATCAATCCCCAACCGGGCCTCTATTTTCTAAATTTGGTTATTTTTTTACCTAGTTCGTTTAGTTCCGTATGCGTTCTTCACGACTTTGTGTATTCACAGCCAGGGCATATTCTCTAAGTTGTGATAGAGACTCTTGTGAATCTCGTCCGTGGCCCTCGATATAGTTCTATTAATCAAGGCCTTTGTTTTTTGGGTAGTTAAAAAAGTCGCCCTCTGTCGGGATGAATCCCCCTTCTGCAGTTCCAAATTATTTGAATTTGTCACCCAATCGGAAGAACTACCTGTCCGTATATACTCATAATGTTGATAATATATATTACGAACATGCGTTTAATTCTAATTTTCTTAATTTGAAATTTCTAGGACGACCGAAATCGGGTAATCGTTCTTCAACTCTCGCCCTTTATCATCATGAATATAAATCTTCAACTCGTGGATGTGTCCCGATTCCAAAACTTTCATCTCTGGTGTGGGAAGTCTAACGTTACAGTCTCACCATAGAAACAATCGCTGGCGGGCACAGTTTTCAGTAATGTGCTGGGGGATCCGTCTATCGTGTTGTACGATGTGTTCACCCGATCCAGGTGCACCCTGAGAGTTTTCGTGAAGGAGAAGTTTACTGGGTATCGCCGTGCCAATGACCCACGGGGAAGAAACAAAGTGCAACGGGTACGCTCGCCCTTCATCCTCGTTGTAAGGGGGTGGGGGTTTAAATTTAAATCCTAACATTGAGGCCAACCCGGAGTGATCATTATTTTTTTTTTATCAACGTCCAATGTCGCAATCCCCGTGGCTTTTGAGACTGTGAGAGTGACATTATCAGCATATTCCTTGCGATTAAAGCTTGGACATCTCTGACACCCCAAAGGCCGGGACGTAATGCGACAGCTGCTTCCCGCAAGCGTCTCCATACTTCTGCAGGACTATCGGCGGTCTCTAGATCTACACCATCTCCGGAAAAGATAACCTCTTTCCGTCCTTCTATTACATAACCCTTCTGGGTTGATATCCTTATACAGTTCAATGTTTTTCCACCCGACCGTGAAGGTGATTGATCTAAGGCCTACCCGGCGTTTTCCGCAGCAGTTGTCTATTAATTTTTGAAGTTCACAACTCCCTTTTTGAACATTAGTTATAGTAGCAAACATAATAATATCTTTCAATGGATACCAAAGCATTTAGCTTTAACTCTAATGTAAAGTACGCGGTCGGAGGTAAATACACACAAAAAGACGTTGTTAACCGCCTTGTACACCCAACCGTAACGGTTAGAACCGGACAGTGGCTTTGCCACCAACTTCCCTAACATCTTTGAACAATATAGGTTGCCCAAGATTACTACGATGGAGGTGGTAAACGGCTGGAAAGCAACACCGATGCAGTTTTGGCAGAACCAAATAAATTTCGCTGTATGGTGCGCAAACAGCCGGGTGTGGAGTTTCATATAAAGACCATCTGACATCCAAGAATGTCATGCTCCGAAGTGTCTACAACTTTCACGTGTATTATACTATAGGAGGATTCTCAAAGAACTAGGTATTTCACTACCTCAAGACGACGCCTGGGATCCCATTTCCAACACATATAACCGTATGGCCTTTGAAAGACTGTGTAACGAATTTTACGTTTCAAAAGACGCGGACTGGAGACAGAAAGCATTTCCTACCAGCACCGGCCTCGGGGACGTTCTCATTCACGGCCAGTCCGGGAATTGGACACAGACTGATTTTGGTAGACACGATCACTCCGGTGACCACATCGTCAGTCGGAACGCCGGGAATTTTTGACCCCGCGACTATGACTTTCGGGACGGAAGTGTCTGGAGGTCGACACTGTGGCGTGTTTTTCTTGTAAAATGTTACCTCCGAAACTGGCTCACGTCGATTACATACAGCAGGCTGCTGAGGTTCAGAACGCGTGGGGTACATTTATGTTAGATACGGGTCTAGGGTTTCACGCAGGCCGGGGTTACTCGCCTCAACGACTCCATTCGCACGTACGTCTGGGCCATTCTCGGCGCACAGAAGCAAACTCGCAGTTCTATACTGGGCATGGGAACAGCGTTTGATGCACAAAAACAATTTTTGGCACTTGTAGAGGACGCCATCTCAGCTAGGGTGGACCTGGAGAAGGCAATCCAGAATTATCAAGACGTTTTGCAGACTGCCAGCACCCCAGTAGACTATGTATTTGGAATAGGTCTTTATATGGCGCCGAGCAATATGATACTACGAGACGACCCGGTTGACGGTTACAATAATCAGATCGTAATCGCCACCGTCAATCAAAAAATTGGCCGCAACGGGAACGTGAATACGGATATCATCAAGCGCACCCCCAACAGTGGAACCGATTTCATAAAACACAAAATGGATACACCTCCCCCAATTCGTAAATCGAACCCAGTACCCCCAATTCGTAAATTGATGAACCATCGAAATCCATCAACAGACCAATCGCGATTGGAGAAACACCAATCAATCGTAGATTGGATGAAATTGGAAGCACAACACACGAGGAGGAGAAATTGGGTCTCGTCATCGCCCTCGTGGCGATCGGATTATTTACGCTTTGGTTGTAGGAACTCTCTGACAGAGAATAATAGGAGACCAGCGATTGCCACGATTAAAGCCCAGGTATTTTTGGCTAGCCATCCGGCCGTTTTTGATAATATAGATAGCAAGTAAGAAACGATACTTCCGATCAGTCCAGGTAGTGCGGCAGCCGCCTTTCCAGCTAATTTAGCTAGAAGACTGGCGAGGGCTTTTAGTTGTTTTTTTATCCACTCCTTGGCTCCACCGGATGGAGAGGGTGCTGGTGCTGGTGCTGGTGCTGGAGCGGGTGGTGGCGCCGCACCACCAGTGAAAGTTAGATCTATGGTCGATATAGTCATGCCGATAGCAACGAGGATGCTTGCTATCGTGACGCCCTGCTCTCTGAACAGAGTGCGAAGACGCTCACCGAGTGTCGTCTCCTCGTGCAGGACCCTCGAGATTGATTCGCGGATCCGACTTATTTGTGTGCGGAGAGCCTCACGGTTAGCCGAGGCGGCCTCCAAGCGAGCTTCTCTTTCATCCCGCAACGACCGCAAGCGTTTGTTGATTCGCTCGGTAGATTCTCTATCACCACCAGCTTCCTCCAGTTTTCTTTCTTCTAGCGCGATGATATCCACCGCGCCGTGAGTTTGGAGAGGTTAAGGACCAGTTCGCCCCGGACCGTTTGTAGAGCCTTATCGAGGCCCCGGAGTTCGCGAAGAGGTAACGGTGGGTCATCGTTGAGTATTTCCCCCAATTGTGATTGGACGCTGAACGTGTCTCCATCGTGTTAATAACGTCGGTGGCATTTTAGGGACCTCGCTGAGATCAACCGTTTCTATCGCGGTGGCCGTCTTCGCTATAGTTTCGTCGGTAGACTGTAGGGCCTCTACAGCGCGGGCCGGCACAATTGTTTTAACCACGCGTCCAATCTGGAAATCCTAGTTCGTTCTTTATGATTTCGCCACCGCCCCGGTTTCCGGCAATGGTGTTTAGCGATAGGGTTTTACCGGTATTCGTGTTGATTATTGGGAGATTTGATGATTTTAGTCGCAACCTACCATGCATATCCAATTCGAACTTGGAGTAGTCGCGACCCGACAGACGGGACCAGACCGATTTCTGACAAATTGTTGTAGTAGTCGTTTACAGCTCCCTCAAGTAATTCCTGACTTTGACCAACGCTGCTGGTAGCGCCACCTATTTCCCCCAATTGCGATTGGATTGGAACTGGAGTCTCTATGAAGGACGTTTCGTTATCATCATCATAATCATCGACGAAATCGTCTCTGCCTATTTTATCCATGTTAATATCGTAATCAGCCATCTATATAATTTTCTTAAAATTAATTATCTATTAAAGACAAAACCATACAGGTTTAATAGAATTTCAATAATTTTGAAAAAATTAATTATGTCTTCGAGTCAATAACGTCGCAACTCAATCCATACCGCAGACTGCGTGAGCCCCTCGGGGCAAAAGGCGTGAGACAGAGTGTCGTTATTACGAACAACCCATCGACGATCGACCAGAACCAGCAGCTCTTAGTCCGCTTCCCCAACCTCGGAGCTAACGACGTCATTGTTCCGGGTACTGTTCGCCTCGCTTTCACTATTTCGCTAACGTCGACGGACGCGGACCGAACCGTCGTTCAGAACTTGGGTCGCGCCATAGTCAAGAAGACTATGATAAAGATTTCTGGTAATGAGGTGATGTCGATCGATGACAGCGACGTCTACCATTGCTATCAGGACCTGTGGAAGACGTCACACGAGCTTGAAAACGCTGTCTATCAAGGTATTGACACCAGCAAAAATAAGAACGTAACCAAACTTAGAATCGGGGCTGCTAACAAGGCAGATAACAACGCGAGTGACAACGCGGTCGCGGGCGCTTACGGCAACCGCTTCTACATTCCGCTCGACTTTGAGTTGCTAGAGAGTCACATGCCCTACTATCAGAGTGCTTTGGCTGACCGCCTCGAATACGAACTAACGTTCAACGACTACGGCCGAGTTCTCATAGCCACCGACCAGTTATCGACGTATACGATCGATAATGTTTCGCTGGAGTACGACATGGTCACGATGCCCGAACTAGCGCGATTGATCGAACCCAGTACGCGGGCGCGTTGCCATACTTTACGACCGAGTTCTTCGCCATCGCAAGATGCCGAAAAACAAAAGCGACACATTGTGGAATATTAACGTCAACGTACCCGCCCGCTCGATGAAAGGTATACTGATGTTGTTCGAGGATGCTCGGTTCGCGTTCGGTGCTAGAAAAACCGACAGATTCTATAACCCCAAAATCACGAGGTAGAGGTGACGATCGAGGGAGTCCCCAATCAACTCTACAGCGCGGGTCTTCGCGCGCACCAGCAGTGGGATGAAGTAAGAAAGCAGTGCTGCCGGATCTAAGCGCTCTCGGAGGTTGCATGCAGGTTGCTAAAGACCTGCATCTCTCGGCCGTCTCCCTCGCGGAGTTCCTGAATACCAAATACGCGTTATGGCTAGACAATGCGAGCCAGCGACGATGACCAAATACACGGTAGCGGACGCCAAGTTGAGAACGCTAGTGAGGGTGTGACGATCCAGATAACCAAAGAGGCGGACGAGCCGGGCCATTGAACGTGTACTTATATATAATTACAGACGCACAATCAACATCGAAGATGGTCGATACGTATCAGCGATCTACTAAATCTAACGATTTATTAATACATAATTTTGAAAAAATTAAGAAATCATCTAACGATTTATTAATACATAATTTTGAAAAAAATTAAGAAATCTAGCAATCAATACCAATTCACGATTGGAGATGCTCACTCCGCCATAATATGTGGGCAGACAGGATGTGGAAAACGGTTTTCATCCTCAACTTACTCGAGGGATCCTACCGCGATGCCTTTCGTCACATTGTGATCCTATGTCCCACTGTGCGACACAACGATACTTATCAGCGGTGCCGTGGATATGGACCGACCCTGAGGTATACGTTATTGACCCCGGTGATAGGCTTCACGATTGGTTGCGTGGTTTATACCATAATTATTTCAGGGCGAGCCCACCCTATACGTGATTGACGATTGCTCAGCCAAGGCGGCGATGACCAAAAAGAAGGACATGCTCTCCGAGCTCGCATTTTCTGGCCGCCATGCGAGGCAAAGCGTATGGATATCCACTCAAAAATACAACGCCGTCCTCAAGGATCTGCGCGAGCAAACGAAATGGGTCGCCCTCTTTCACTGCAAGGACCGAGACTCATTCGATGACTGTCTTCGAGAGAATGACGTTATCCCAACGCGCGAGGAGCGCCTGGAGGTTCGACAGATACTTTCGAAAAACTAAGCACGCCAAGCTTCTGCTAAAGACTGATCAAACCAACTGCTTATAAAGTTATCAACTAAATCTAACGATTTTGAAAAAATTAGGAAAATTGCAAAGTAATAAGCTATTGCAATGCTTAGCAATTGCTGAACAAATACTGAACAATGCTTAGCAATTGCTGAACAATGCTTAGCAAATGCTGAACAAATGCTGAACAAATGCTGAATAATGCTGAACAAATACTGAACAATGGTTAACAATGTTAACAATTGGTGCTCCGCTGCGAGCTTTGTTGCGAGCATAATGGTGATCATAAGTACGGGTGGTGCGCATTTATTATTTTTGAAAAAATTAAATAAATATGTTAAAGTGATGAGACTTGTTAGAATAGTTAAATTACTAATTTTGAAAAAAATGAACTGCGACGAACTTCTCGATCAGCTAATAGAAGAAACCTCAACTCCGACTGCCAACAATAATGATCCGACAGAGCAATCGGGATCTGGGTTGAGTGCAACGACTCCGAATGAAAATGAAAATGCGGCGCGACGAGAGCGGCTAGCTGCGCTGGTTGCTGGGGGACAATCGGAGCATTATCTCGGTAGGCGTCTCTCAGTTTTTCAGGTGGATAAGATGTCAGATGCGGAGATCGATAAAATGTATGCGCGATACGAATCCAAATTGGGAGCAGAGATGACAAAAACTCTTGGATCGGCGGCTATTCATTTGTACGCTACCGCCGTTAGTAGACTTCTCCCTATACCAAACACCGAAGGGTTGATTCACGATCTAGAGACTGACCCTTTTATAGGACACACTCTTAGAACGGCATGCTGCTCAATTTATCACAAGTTTGGAATGTACTTAGCTCCACTAACAACCGCGTTGACCACGGGTAAACACTGTCAATTTGGACATATATGCCCACGAACTATAAGCTCTAATATTAATACAAAATATAATTTTGAAAATGATGACACAAGACACACCCACGAGAGTGACGGAGTTGAACCAGATTGCTCCAACACAATCGAACCCAGAGTGTTACTCCGCCACTGGATGACATACCGCATATAAAAAATCCCAAAGACAGGCAGCTGGGCGGGCGGCGGCTGCCACCCGAAAGTTAAACAAGATAAAATACTCGCCGAGCTTCGAGAGGCTAAACTCCAATCGAGATTGGGGACGGAGACAGCAAAACATCTGAATACAGAGTTGAGTACAACAACACCCCCAATTCACGAATTGGAAGCACACTCAAATTCAAAGAATTTGTCACCCAATACCAACTACCGTTGGAGTTGGGCGAATCCGATTGAACCCAAATTCGTGAATTGGAGTTGGGTTGTTGGTGGTGGTCTGGCAGTTGTTGGTGCCTGTGCGTGTGGAAATACCAGAAAAAACAACCAGCCAGTGTTCAGAAGGAAAGTTACTAAACACCAATCATCAACAATGTTGAATTTGGATGCGCCCCATTTAAACATTGATCGCGACCCATTTTATATGCAATAATTATAACAATGGCTGAACAAGATGGTAAAATGTTAGTGAATGCGCTTTATCAGCGTGGTGATATCGGGTTTCAGTATCGGGTATGCTCGACTATCAAAGATGGCCCTAGGAGGAACCGCTCCCAATTGGACTTTACTGTGAGAGACGTAGGGCTCGCGACCTTAGATGTAGCGGCCGCGCAGTTTGACCCGAGATTATCTAGTTAAGCTGGAATTCTACCAGTTAATATATGGAAATAAATGGCTTCAATCGCAGTAATAGTAGGTGGTGCGCTTGTAAACGCATGGCGTTCAGCGGTAGCAACTTTATATTCTCTAAAATGAAAAGCTCGAACGTGGATGAGGAGCGTAAGCGTCATGATTTAGCTGTAGAACAACTCAATAGCGCAAAGGAAGCATGGTCGAAAAAACGAACCGCCCATCTGGACTGGGTCAATGAAGAGCTTCGCCGCGAAAATCACGCCGCGCAAACTTTTCAGAACGTTGAAGAAGCCAACCGCGAGTACGCGCTGGCATATCCGCACAAAAGTCTCGATCCAATGGATCCCGAGCCCCAACTTTCAGATTTCTATGTACCGTCAGAGCCCCAAAAGGACCGCGAGATCGCGTTCATCATCGTGGGAATGGGTGTGGTGGGTCTCGCCGGCTATTATATTCAATCGAGATTTTAAATTAATTAATTAAAACATTTTTTTTTTATATATATATATATAGAACGATGTTAGTTGACGAACTTTATAACGCTATGATTGATGTAGGCTACACTGCCCAAAAACATCGTTTACCTGTGCAAAGAGTATGATTCGTCTGGCCCGAGATTGTCTCGAGGACGAAAAAGCGGCCACCCTTTTCGCAAAGCGGATGTTAGATTCCTCCACCAATCCTGGGAGATTGGATGAATTAGATTCCCCTCTCCTGTTCCAACCCAACGCGATTGGGGCTGCAGCGACAATCGCAATTGTACTTCCAACAAAGGTTTATTATTAACGACGCAGTTACCGGACGAACTGGCGAGGGCATGTTGGAGATTGTCCGATATATTAGAATACTTCGCATACGATGAACACGCGCAAACTTGATACCAAACTAACGCGCAAGCTGTCGAATACATACTATAGTCCACGCGGCTACTGGAAGGGACTCGCGGCCATCAAGAACCTCGCGGCGGCGACCAAGGAATTTCAGAAAACGCTGTCAAGGAATGGCTCAAGAAGCAGGCCATCTGGCAGATCTATTTACCCGCGCCTCACAATATTCCGCGGCCGAAATTCGACGTGCCGGTGCCGAACCAAGTTCACCAAGCGGATCTCCTGTTTCTCCCTCACGATCGCGTCGGTCGCAAAACGTACAAGTACGCACTGACAATCGTTGACGTAGCGAGTCGTTACAAGGGGGCTGAGCCGTTGGCCACTAAAGAGTCTAAGGAAGTGGCCGAGGCTCTTTCCCGAATATATAAGAGGAGTCCTCTCAAATGGCCGAATCTTCTCCAGGTCGATCCCGGCCGCGAGTTCATGGGCGCGGTCTCTCATCTATTGTCTAAGCATAAAGTTTCTATCAGACGCGGCCGCGTCAACATCCACCGGGACCAGGGGATCGTGGAACGCTTCAATCGAACCCTGGCTGAGAGACTGTTCGGACACCAATACGCCAAAGAACTTGTAGACCCCCATCACGGTCGACCGAGTGGGTGGCCAGACTGCCCGCCGTGGTCTCCGCACTGAACGGAGAGGTGACCAGATTGATAGGTAAGAAGCCTGTAGATGCTATCAAGTTTAAAAGGGTGACGAGCAAGCCCTCTGCCGTCTCGCGCGGGCGACCCGTTGGTTTAGAGGAGCAGCGGCTTCCATCAGATATTGACGTCCGGTACCTCTATCAACCGGGAGAGCTCGAAGGTGGCAGCCGCCGCGCGACTGATCCAGTGTGGTCTCTCAATGTATATCATCTAGATCGATCTATTACCAAACCGATGAGCCCGTGCTCTACTATTTGGATGATGGGCCATCTCGAGGGTTTGTTCGCGAAGAACTTCTTATAGTGTCTTCTGACACCCAGCTACCCCCGATTACTTAAATCAATAGAGGTTCTGTATGTATTCCGTCTGGTAACACGCGTCTTTTATCGTAGTATGCCGAGAGTCCTAATTTTTGTTGACAGTACGTTTTCATAACGCCGTCTTTCATTTTAAATCCTCTATTTTGTGCTACATCTATAATGTGTTTTCCATCTTCTGTAGTTTCACTTAGTACTCGTTTATATCTATCCCAATTTAAATTGTTAGTTCTCTTGGACATTCCTTTCGCAGAGTTTTTATTAATTTTAATTTGTTCCAAATTATCTTTAGTGAAATTAATTTTTTCTACAAAATAACACTTACTAGATAACGCTATCGCCCTATCCCCGCTAAATTCCATTTTGAAAAGTCCGGGCTCTCTTTCGCTCCATTTATCCCAAGCCAACCATTTATTTTTTTCTTTTTCAAACTCGTCTAGTAAGTTAGGTCTAATCAATTCCTCTATCGTTTTTCCACTAACTCCTATATCATACTATCTGTATCCATCTGTATTAATTCAAAGTCTTCTCTTTTTATGTATTTATCTAGAAATTCGTAGTAAAATTCCAACATTCTCAATTTAGCTAGTTGATAAACCGCTATTCCACAATGGAATGGTCTCTTTAGCGCACACCTGGGTTTTCTTGAAGATATTTCGTACGCATATCCTATCTCTTCCAAATCATCAAAATACGCGGATCTTAATGCTTTGT
This sequence comes from Conchocele bisecta, assembly GCA_029237695.1. NCBI lineage: Eukaryota > Metazoa > Mollusca > Bivalvia > Lucinida > Thyasiridae > Conchocele > Conchocele bisecta. Next base: position 56,397,008 of record CM055275.1, on the reverse strand, counting down.
CAACACAGGTTTCGTCTCGCGTATATGTCGTATTTAAATGTCTCTCCGTTGCCTCTATCATTTTTCCACAACACGAGTTTCCTAATAATTTCATTATGTCGGCTACTGGTTTCTTATTTGGTTCTACATCGCCTGTTCGTCTTGCGGCTGTAACTTCTTTTGCGAACCATTCGAAGGGTTTACCACTAATATAATCTATAACACGATGAACTCCCGTTATTTCTAGGCCGTGTTTTAAATACCATTTCAACAGTGGCGCGTACAGCAATACTTTAGTGGCGGTCATAGATCCCACCAATTTTCTCCATTTCCTCTAGTTCTTCCAGTATCTTCCAAATATTTTAACATGTGTGTGGGAACTTCATCAACCTCTACTTCTCTGTTTATAAATATTGGGGACATTTCAGAAAACTTATGTTTTAATGTTGTGTGGAACTTCTATATCCACCTCCGCAAACCCAAACCAGTCTCCAGATAAAACTCTTTTACAAAACTTTTTAATAAATTTAGGGTTATGTGGGGTATCTATATGGTGTATAGTTTTCTCTCCCACACGGCATCTCTTTATTTAACGTAGATAAATATAACGCGTTTGCATCGTACCCCAAAACAGCCTTGCAAGGTTTGTTACTTTCATTTGATCTAATATTGGAAACACCGACTTCTGCATAGCGTGTAAATACTATTGATGGACCACCAACTAGAGCGTCCTTCATCATTTCGTATGTTTCTTCTTTTGGTGCATATAGAGCATCCTCCGGTATAATCGTCTTTGAAGATTTTTGTTCTTTAATGGTTCCTCTCAATAAATATTGTATAGCTACTCCAGGTAGTGTTACCGCATCTTTGAAAATATCCACACCTCTGTGTTTATAAAATTCACACATTTTTTTCCACCGCTTCTAGGAACGGTGCTACATCTAAATCGTTATAATATTTCAATTTTCAATCAATCTGAAAGTTTTCATATTATTTTCTTCGAAAATTCTACGACATTTACTTAATTCTGTTTCATCTATTAACATTTTCCCAGATAGTTTGGAATACCAATTCTCTATATCGGGTAGTCCTGGGTAATCCAGTTTGTCTGGAGAATCGAACCACTCATAAGGAAAGAAAGATTTCTGTCCTTTGCAGTCGTAGGCTTTTATCCAACTATCGTAACTTACACCAGGTCCTAGATAAAGTATTACATCAAGAAATCTAAATTCGGAGTGTAAATAGAAATATTGTTGCGTTTGCACGTTTTCCGACCATTACTTTCTTTGTTGTTGAGCAGATAGTTCACACTACTAAATATTTCTTTATTAGGTTTATATCGTACTTACTGCTGTTAAAACCCATAACCGGTACTTGCTCTATCCACTGTTCGATCTTAGCGATTTGGTTTTTACTTAAATGTTCTGTTATTAAACCCATATCTTGACCACACTTCTTCTCTTATAGCTTTTCCCCTGACTTTCAAATCTTCTACAAATTTTTCTATAAGTTTTGCAGGATCTTTATCACAAATATGAGTTACTGTTCCTGAGAAATTATCTCCTATACTAACACTTACCGGAACGTGCTCAGCTTCGTACTCTAAACTATTACCGGTAGTTTCAACTTCTGACATGGAGATATGCCTCAAAATCGTATACTATCTGATATGGATAAAGAGTAGTGTCGCAACCGATCTTTATATCTTTACCCGTTCTTTGGAATTCACATTCCCACATAACTACTAGGTTGAATTCTTTGCTTTTTCTAATAAATGTATCTCTTCTCATAGTGGATGCGCGTTCTTCTTTTCTATGCTTTGCATGAATCTCACACCCGTGCCAGTAACAGCCGTGATATTGATATACGGTATTGGTTTCTGGACAGTATCCATCTACCGGAGCTCCTAAAATCCATCTTTCACCTCCGTGTCCGCACTGTTCGTGGTGAATGTGAATTCCCTCCCGCTTTTCCACAGAATACATCCAATCGATCGCCCCATAACTGTTTAGAACCTTTTGGGTAAAAACGCTTTCTCGAACGACGAACGCGGGCGCTCTAAATAATTACCATCACATATTACTTTTGTCTCACCTCTCATACATGTGGTCCGTGTCTCTTCATATTACTCGCTGTCGTGAATTTCTGTTTGCAATTATCGCAGGCGTAAATTTTTAGATAGGTTTTTAAGGTTTTTTATCAGAAATGCGTGATTATTAAACAGTCCTATTGTCATTGGTTTATTACCTATTTCATTATAGTGCGCGGTACCCTTTTTCAACCACCATACATTACATTCGGTGGGTTGATATACTTCTATACCGATTTTAAAAAAACTCTTCAACCTTTTTCAGATCTGAAAAAGGAATTGGTGAAACCACATTACTACCAAATATTGCTACTAAGTTCTTTCGCCTTTTCTGTACATCTGTCGGGTCTTTTATCTGTCATATGCATAGCTAGACACCTGAACAGACAAAGGTCGTCATTATACTTATCTAAAGAATACATACCTTTTTTATTCTTCAGCCATTCTGGAAGTTCTCCTCCTGCCGCTTCTTTGGATTGTAGTCCCAAATCTATTACCCCTACTACCCTGTATTAGCTTTACGAAAACCTCTACCCATCTTACAAACTTCCACTTTGTATTCGGTCTGTCTATTTTATCGGACATTATTCGTGTTTGCTCCTTATCTGACAGCCATTTTTTTAACGGTTTTCATTGATGATAGTGGTTCGCTACCACCGAGATTTTTGTGAAATATTATAGTTTTAGGTTTTCCATTTTTAATTTCCTCCATATGTTCTAGCTTGTAAGAATATGAATATCTCAAATAAAAATTGGTTGTTAGATACGGAGCGAGTTTATCGGACATGCGTTCAGACTCGTTAATGTTAATGTTTTTACGAAAGGATAATGTAACTACCCGTCTTCCATTTTCTACCTTTTCCAATGTTTCATCGTGAGCCCCCAATATTTCTCACCTTTTTCCACTATCGCGCTAACGATAGATTTTTTCTTATTATTATTTTGGCGTCTAATTTGGGACAAATTATTTGTGCTTGAAGGTTTGATTACACTAGCCCTTAACCCCGCAATACTTTCTTTTTGAATTCTGTTACCAACTTCCTCCGCTTTGGATATGTCATTAAATGCTCTTTTATAGGCGCGTAAACCGCTTCATAAACGCCTCATTCTTTGTGGCATTTATCAGCTTTGTCAACCCCCTAACTCTCAACCGTGTACTATAAGTAATCCTAGAGATTCGGCTTCTCTTCTCAAACTTTCTATTTCTGCTCTAGTTTCTGACGTTATCATATTTTCTGTAAACGCCTCATTCTTTGTGGCATTTATCAACTTTGTCAACCCCCTAAACTCTCAACCGTTTACTATAAGTAATCCCTAGAGATTCGGCTTTTCTTCTCAAACTTTCTATTTCTGCTCTAGTTTCTGACGTTATCATATTTTCTGTAATATACTTTTGTAATAACCTATAAAATTTATATGTTCAATTGGTCTTGAAAACATTATGTTTTTTTCACTTCTAATTGAATATAAACATAAACATATACATATAATGGAGTGTGAGACTTGTTGTAAGACGTTTACGCGTAAAGAATATCTACGAAGGCATCTAGCGAGACGTAGAAAAATTCCTTGTGTCCCCCCGCAATTTCAATGCCCCAGATGCCCTTGTAAATTCATTAGTGCCCAAACTCTTTGTAGACATAAGCAACTACACTGTCAGGTGGCTACAGGTGAACGTGGTAGACTAGAGCTGGTAGAATTAATTGCTGATCTGCGAAATAAATTATCTATATTGGAGGAGAAAAATGGGGTGTTGGAATATAAACTATCACTCGTGGGCACATTTAAATCAGAAACTTATTAGAATAAATTCATAAAATTGTGTCAAAAATAAATCCTTTTTAAGACTATTGTTTTATCTGGTCAATTGGACGTGAAAAAACATGATGTATTTATGACACCAATTTTGAATATTTCGTGGGACAATTTCCTCGTTAACTAATTTTTTTGATTTTTTGGGGGTGGTGGGTGGAATAGTATAGAGGGTTATAAATGATACCATCGTTAGGTGGTATCATTTTGAATCCCTCTATACTTAAATTTACTGTCTGAAAAACATTATGTTTTTTTTTTTTTTCACGTCCAATTTTTAGTGGGAGACATTTCCCCTCGTTAACCAATTTTTTGATTTTTCGGGGGGTGGTGGTGGAGTAGTATATAGGGTGGAGAAATGATACCTCGTTAGGTGGTATCATTTTGAATCCCGCTATACAACTTGTGCAAACGTTTGCTGTGGCACTCGGGAACTTTTTGAACCCAAGGCCTCAGGCCGCGGTTCAAACAGTTCCCCGAGGGCAACAGCAAACGTTTGCACACGACTGGTCTGATCAAGCTTATTGTTACATTTCCTACAAAAAACTGATGTAATTTAGCATTATATTCAGTAGTTACAGTACTTGTATAAATCTTCCCATACACAGATAAATGTTCGGTATTCAGTTTTCCCGAGGGCCGCGTCATGAACGTCTGCACGTCAATGAAGTAGTGACGTCATGAACACTTCCGACGTAGTGAGGTCATGAAGGCACTTCCTCCATTACACGCGGCCCC
>CM055275.1:56106700-56391890 GCA_029237695.1 Conchocele bisecta | reverse complement strand
ACATGGCGTTAGAAGTAAGTGTAATGACGTAATCGACCTGTCGTTCTTTACCATCACAATTACTTTGATTATCGGCTAGCGTAAAAAGTTGCCTGATAAATAGATTACCAGTATAATGTCTGTGGATACATGTATCACGTTTATCAGGCTCGCCTCGGAAACGGTAATAATTGCTCTATTTTGACTGCACGTGATCTAGATCTTTGAGAACTACACGTCGCTCAGTAAAACTACATAGATAATACCGGGATAGTGTGTTGTGTTATCAAGTTTATCAGGCAAGGCTAGGAAACACGTAGGAATTTGGAGGCTTGTCGAGGAATTCCTTCCGTTTCCGAGCCTGATAAACTTGATATCAAAATACAGTAGCCTGGTATTATATTTATCAGGTAACGTTTTATGCTCGAAAATTACCACATATATCACGTTGTTATCTATGGACAGAACGCGGATTTGTTTACGTTGCGTCATTACACTGGCGTCATTCGGTAACGTCACCTGACGTGATAAAACCAATGGAACGTCAGCAAGGGGAGATAACTTATTGACAGCCAATAGGATTATACATCTTGCCATGATAAACATATGTGACAAACGTGGTTATGATCCATCAATAGGAACTCGTGTCGAGCGGACAAGGATACAGAATACCACAATTAAAAATAGACAACTCTTAGAGTAAGTCATCATCAAATAGAGAATTGTAGGTTAGTGCCGTGAATGGAACAAAATATCTGGCAAGGCTTAGGAAACGGGATGGGCGAGGTTCTGCAGAGCACATCCCGTTTCCGTGCCGCACCAGATATTTTTCCCATTCACGGCACTAACCTACTATTCTATTTATCCCGTCAACACATACAAATGCCAAAACATTATCCCAGTCACCGTAAATATTCATACGCAGTTATCATGGTTATTAGTTCGTATTGACAGGATATCGAAAATGTTTCACGGCACCGTGTTTCACGGCACATACGCACTGTGTGGACGGGATAAATAATGTTCTGCGTCTTGCCGTGATAAATATGTATACCAAATCTGCGATTGCTCCGTTAAGTAGAACTTGAATTATTGTGGGGACAAGGGTACAGAGTGCGAAAGTTAAAAATGGTTGAGTATTGTGTTTGAAATTAAGCCGTTTGATTGCTGAGTAATCATTTAGTTTTCCCGAAATGCATTATTGCATATGAAAATAACGAATGCACACTTTGATGATTAAAAGTATGCAAAGCTATTATACTGAATTTATTACATTATCACTGTCAAAATGGCTGCGATGATGTAATAAATTCAGTACAATAAAAATTAATAAATTTATCCTTAAATTGAAAAAAAAATCCCTCAAAGTGTACTTAGCACGATAAGTATACTTAGCAATTTTGGTGAAATAGGCTGCAGGTTAAGATTAACGCAGGCAGTTATATAGCCGGTCTACACGCTCCGGTGTTCGTCAGTACATGGCCCCGTTTTACTCATGGCGATTACCGCAAGTATACGGACATCCTGATTGTAAGTGGGTTGTAAGTGGTTGTTTTGTCATCATAAGTGGGACATCCCGGCATTTTCAACATTAATTATAGATCTATAGTGTTGCTTTTGAGTATTCACTTGAATATAATGTACATGTAAGTCATATTGATGATTCTATGAACTGAAGTTTACTGCATGTTTCCAGCTTTCTATGCGATTAATTGCTCTAGACCACTAAGCTTCTTTCAACGGTATTGATTTCCATAAATTCGAGCGCCATAATCTAGCTAATATCCGCTGGTCGTTGAACATTCATACTTCTCTATGTTCTTATTGATACTAAAGGCAACACTATGATATAAATATAGTATCATACATTGAAGGTGCATGCCCCTCAGTAGTAGACAAAGATAGTATCATACATTCACATAATAGAGTGCGTATTAGTAGGGAGCCCCGCAGGGGACATGGATTTTGTTCGTTAATTATTCGTTCACATGCCCTAAATGATACTCTTTTGTGTTGATGGGCCGTTAAGCACCATTCCATTCCATTCTCAGGAAATGACAATTCGTTCCCTCAATTGAACAATTCATTCCCACGAAATGACAATTCGTTCCCACGAAATGACAATTCGTTCCCACGATAAAACAATTCGTTCCCATGAATTGACAATTCGTTCCCTTAAGTTAAATTGTTAAACGAACGAATTGTTCATTCGTGGGAACGAATTGTTAATTCGTGGGAACGAACTGCTCAATTGAGGGAACGAATCGTCAATTCGTGTGAACGAATTGTTAAATTGAGGGAATTAATTGTTATTTCGTGGGAACGAATTAATATAAATAAAATCCTACGTCCCCTACTGGGCTCCGTGTATTATCAAGTGTCTCATTGTCACGTCTCTACGAAGTTGGAAGTACACACTAACTCTTACAACGCAAATACGACTCCATTATAACTCTTACATATATGTAATGTAATGTAATGAAATTAGATATATGTAATCAGAACAGTTATGAAGCCTACTTCAGCGGCTGAATGACGAACATCGTGACACCTGAGCAGTCTGTGATTGTATGAGCAAGAACTTTTCTAGCAAAATATACTTTGATCGAGTAATCATTTATTTTTCCTGAAATGCATTATTTCATATAAGAACTAACAACTGCATATATTTGATGATTACAAGTACTATACAGAATTATTATACCGAATTTATTTCATTATCACAGCCAAAATGGCTGTGATAATATAATACATTCAGTATAATACAAATTTTAAAAAATATTCTTAAATTGAACATTTCTCCCTCAAAGTATACTTTGCTAGAAAACTATACCTTGCAATGTTGGTGAAATAGGCTACTGAGCAGTCTGTGATTGTATGAGCAAGAACACACTTTCCATGAATATTCTACAGATTAACAATTCAATATAGCAATTCGTTCCCACGAATTAACAATTCGTTCCCTCAATTTAGCAATTCGTTCCCACGAAATAACAATTCGTCCACACGGGAACGAATTGCTAATTCGTGGGAACGAATTTTTACATCGTGGGAACGAATTGTTAATTCTAGGGAACGGATTGATAAATTGACGAATTATTAAATTGAGGGAACGAATTGTTAATTCGAGGGAACGAATTTTTATATCCTGGGAACGAATTGTTAATTCGAGGGAACGAATCATTAAATTGAGGGAACGAATTGTTATTTCGTGGAAACGAATTGTTAATTCGAGGGAACGAATTTTTATATCCTGGGAACGAATTGTTAATTCGAGGGAACGAATCATTAAATTGAGGGAACGAATTGTTATATCGTGGAAACGAATTGTTAATTCGAGGGAACGAATTGTTAAATTAAGGGAACGAGTTGTTATATCGTGGGAACGAATTGTTAAATTCAGGGAACAAATTGTCTTTTCGTGGGAACGAATTAATAACAAAAATTCCATGTCCACTGCGGGGCTCCGTACAACATACAGGTTTACCACATCGACATGTACATGATTGTGATCTATACACAGCATAACATATTACATCACCATGGTAACGGAATGCTCCTGACGCTGAACTCATCATACGGGATCAAAACATACATGTAGACATGTGTATGCTTCTCTACATACAATGAATGTTACATTACCTTGGGAAAGATCATGTGTGCACATGTATTGAGCGTAGTCAAGGTGTGTGATCACGTGGTTTCAGAACCCGATTTTTCGAAGTGACGTAATCTGTGACGTACTTTTTACAGTAGATTTTATTTAAAAACTTCTTAGCAAACGAACGGAGTTTGATGATATGTAGCGCACCAAATACGATGACATATGTGTTTTATGGGTACTCTGAAGGTGATTTACAATAACTTATAACTTATAACAAAGAATCGAGTACGGTTTGTTTATTACATTCACGTGCTCTAGTTTGTATTTACATTTACGGTAATTGATACTTCGTCAAAACGACAGAAATATGAAATTAAAGCCGCCAATACAATAAACGGCAAACATGTCATTCCATTAGAAAGATATTAAAGAAAATCTACTGTAAACACATCTAAAAACATGACGTCACGCCTTTCACAAACACGTGATCCCACACCTTGATAGTTATGGGTAAGATACATCGTGTACTCTACACTGGTAACGGAGAACGACTGTATATGTACTCAGTATACGTGTTAACTGACAAATACGTGCTCTATATATAGAGAATAGTAGGTTAGTGCCGTGAATCGGAAAAACTATCCGGCAAGGCTTAGGGAACGGGATGGGCGAGGCTCTGCCAAGCAGATCCCGTTTCAGTGCCGCGCCAGATATGTTTTCCTTTCACGGCACTAACATACTATTCTATTTATCCCGTCAACACATACAAATGGCTTTAACTGACAAATACGTGCGCTATATACAATTTTACATGTACTTTACCTTGGTAATTTAAAAGCTCCTGACGCGGTGCTTAGAATGCGTGCCAGACAAATCGACACACAACGTACTATATTACGTTACCATAGTAACGTAGACGCTTCTGACGGTGTACTCAGCATATGGGCTTGTACAATGTATATGCTCTCCATAGAACGTCCAATCTTACGTTACCTTGGTAACATAAACCCTCATGACGTTGTATTAAACACTTCGACATGTGCGTGCTCTATATACAACACACAGCGTCAGGTTACACAACCTCCCACGTTAAACTTGTCCAGATGTGAACGTTTCTGAACATCTATTAGCAAGCTCATATCGCAATCAAACATGTTGATTGGCTGAGCGTGGGCTGCTGCACAGCTCACGCTCAGCTAATCAAGCTGTTAGATTTCAAGCACGATATTAAACTATTTTGAAATTAAAAAAAGTGAGACAGAATGGTAGGATTAGCGCAGCCGGTGGTGTTTATCGCCTACTGGACAGCTTGCGAAGGTTGACCGTTTTGCCCAGCAATATTCAAGTATTTTGAAATAAAACAATTGACAAAGATTGGCAAGATTACCACAGATAGAGGTGTTCCATGGTAACGGAAAAGTTGCCCAAGATGCTTCAGCTTATGGGTTCGATAAATAGTGAATACCAGGCTAGTGTATGTTGATATCAAGTTTATCAGGCAAGGCTAGGAAACGCGTAGGAATTCCGAGGCTTACCGAGGAATTCCTACTGTTTTCGAGCCGAGCCTGATAAACTTGATATCAACATACGTTAGTCTGGTATTCTATGTATCATGTAACGTTTTATGCTCGAAAATGACCACAAATGACGTCGTTATCTATGGACAGAACGAGTAATTGTTTACGTTGCGTCCTTACACTGACGTCATTCGGTAACGTCACGTGACGTCAACCGAACAATGGAACGTCAGTTTTCACCTTGTTGTAACCCGGATGTTGATGTCAGGTCAATGCTTGATACAACAATATGTTATCAGTCAGTAGGTATTCGGTCAATACAGGGCAGGTTACCTGATACATCGACATATCACGTATAATCATACGTTACCTTGGTAACGGAGAAGCTTCTGACGGCGAACTCAGCATACGAGTCCTCGGTGTGACAGGCCACGCGCACGTCGCCATAGTTATCCGCGGTACCACGGTTCGGCCAGTACTGCTGACACTTGGTGTGCTGCAACATACACACGTACATGTATGTTTAATTCATTGTTTGGTGATTATTGGTGAGTGATTGGTTGGTTGTTGGTTGATTGATTGATTCGGTTGAGTGATCGATTGATTGAATGATGCATTGACTGATTTGAATAGTTTATTGAAACTGATCGACTGAATGGCAGGTTGCTTTATTGATTGATTGATTGATTGATTGATTTTTTGAATGATATATATATTCACTGACTGAATGATTGTTTGATTGGATTAAAGCGTCTAAATGACGGATTGCCTTATTGACTGACTGTTTTTCTTATTGTTTGATTGATTGATTGTTTGGATGATGTATGTGTTGACTGATTGAATGATTGAATGATTGATTGAATTAAAGCGTCTGAATGACTGATTGCCTTATTGACTGACTGTTTTTTCTTATTGATTGATTGATTGATGGATGGATTGCTTGAAACGGACCAACTGAATGACAGATTGCCTTATTTGCTGATTGATTGATTGATTGGTTGAAACGGACAGACGGAATGACTAGTTGCCTTATTGACTGATTGATGGATTGATTGATTGAAACGGACCAACTGCATGATAGATTGCCTTAGTGTGAGGGATGGATTGATTGATTGATTAATTAATAGCCTTGATCGATTGGATTGATCGCCTTATTTGATTAGATTGATTGATTGTTGCGATTGTGAGGAGTGGGAAAATATACACCATCGCAGTGGTCACTCACCGCGGCCTCGACCAGCCTGGTCAGCATGACGATGACCTGTGACCCCTCCTGCCAAACCAACCTCCAGAAGTCATCGATGGTCGTCGTTATCGGACCTACATGTACACGCATACATATACAAGGTGCAAGATCACGTGGTTACCACAACAACAACAATGTCTGACAGTGTTGAAAGCGTTCAATGCGCGTCCACTCAAATGTAAACATTATTTGGATTTCGATGAAATATGGCGCAGAAAACGCGTCTTCATGACCTGCATTTGGTGGTCTCGGAACTTTGGCACATACTTAATATGTTGTTTTTGCGAAGAATCGAATTCTGTGTCAGCATTGACATTAAACACGGAAATCGATTCGTCGCAATAATAAGGACAATATAACAGAATACGTACTTGGAATCGAAGGCGCTTCTGGAACTTTCAGTAATTGTTGTTGTTGTTTTAACCACGTGAGCATGCACCTTGAACACATAATACATAAACACTTGCATTAATCTTGCCCAGATTATCAACGTGTCTGCCAATTCGCAATCCAGAAATTGTATTGTCTGAGCATGAGCAGTAGCACAGTTCAGGCTCAGACAATCAAGCTGCTTGATTTCGAGAACTATAATATTCAAATATAATAATAATTATGAAATATATGTAGAAGGTATTGTTCCCATATTGGATTTTTAAGGAATTAAATGCGAGGGGCGCTATCATTTAGTTCCTTAAAAATCAAATTTGTGAACAATAACATCAAGTGTACAATGCAATGTCACATACGAGTATTGATTTTTCATATCCTGACCAACAGTTAATAATTGAATCTGGTAATATAACTTATTTGTGTTAAACGTTGCAATGTATGAAATACGTGGAGAACAATACTGCCCAGCGATTGGCTTAGAAAGTGGGGCGAACTATAAAACAAATGAATATTGGCAATATTAGCATAGGCGGTATTGTATACTGACGTTCCATTGGTCGGATGACGTCACGTGATGTTACCGTATGACGTCAGTGTAATGACGCAACGTAAACAAGTCCGCGTTCTGTCCATAAAATACGACGTCATCTAATGTCATGTTCGAGCATAAAACGTTACCTGATAAATAGAATACCAGGCTCGGCTCGGAATTCCTCAGCAAGCCTCGGAATTCCTACGCGTTTCCTAGCCTTGCCTGATAAACTTGATATCAAAAGACACTAGCCTGGTATTTTCTATATGACGTGTGGGATAATCCTTATCGTATTGAGGGGAGACATATAGAGAATAGTAGGTTAGTGCCGTGAATGTGAAACAATATATGGCAAGGCTCTGGAAACGGGATGGGCGAGGCTGTGCCGAGCACATCCCGTTTCCGTGCCGCGCCAGATAGCGTTTCTCATTCACGGCACTAACCTACTATTCTATTTATCCCGTCAACACCTACAAGTGGCTGTAAAATGCAAAAATAGTATTGACTGGATATCAAAAATGTTTCACGGCACCGTGTTTCACGGCACATACGGACTGTGTTGACGGGATAATTTTGTATATGCAACTGTATAAACATTTTAAACCATCATTCGGATATGAAGAGTATCTTAACACAATGGAGAAAAAACACATGAGGTATAGAGTTACCCAGTTGCGACTTTCAGCGACATCAGCTAAGAGTGGAAGCAAGGTCGCTATGGTCGCAACAGACTGGAAGGTACTGCACTCAGTGTGATATGCGGGATATTGAAGACGAGTATCATTTTATGTGTGTTTGTCTTGCGCATTGCGAACTTATGTGAGACATATATTCCCACTTACTATAGGCGTCACATTAGTGTGAATTAATTTGTAAATTTAATGAAGTTTGATAGGAAAAAATATATAAATAACTTGACCTTATTCATTGTTAAGGCTTGCAAGGTACGGACTAGCATGCTTCTGGGTTAAACTCATTCATCATCATTATATCGTACATGTTTCACATAGGAATCCACTGTCACCGTTTATAACTTCATGTATGCGGGTCGGTGTTGCCGTATTGTCGTGGTCATGCAGTGTATAATACGCTTGTGTGGATATCCTGTGTGAAAACTGCTGTATAATTCAGTACAATCCAGTATATATTGTTGATCCATGTATAATGTGTATTGCATGTATGTTGTATAATATAGGGTTAACTGTGTTGTAATTTTCAAATTTGCTGCGTATATCAGAAAATGATAGGTCGGAAAATCTGCTTAATGGCGACGGGCTAGCGGAGCCATTAAACATGTTTTCCGATCTGTCATTTTATGATATACGCCGCAAATTTGAAAATTACAATGCGGTTAACCTATTTCTAATGCACTCCTTTACTACTGGCGTAGGAATACATATTGAAATAAATTGCGACCGTTCATCAACACTGATATACCTGTAATGTATGACCATCAGCCAATCAGATTGCGTGTTATTTACAGAGGGCATTAGAAATGTCCTTGTCGACGAGAAACTATTTAGTTTAAGTCAATAAATAGTACTCAATTCTTATAGACATAGGACACATCGGTATCGTTCTATGGTAGGCCGCTACCTTGATGTTTTACTAAATATGGATGGGATTAAAGAAATCGGGCTCAGGAATTTTTTTACCAGGGTAGCACCTGTAGTTGATTTACGATTGCTAAGTATACTTTGAGGGAGTAATCATGTATTTTCCCAAAATGCATTATTTCATATTGAACTAACGACTGCATATATTTGATGATTAAAAGTATGCATAATTATTATAATGAATGTATTACATTTCACAGCCAAATGTAGAAATGGTGAGGTATATTACATGGGTCAGAAAATATCCTTAAATTGAAAATTCCTGCCTCAAAATGTACTTAGCAAGATAAATATACTTTGCAATTTTGGTGAAATCGGCTACTGATCAACTACAGCGCACTATATACATGTAGCCTCATAACGACATGATTGTGTATCGCCTGTTAGAAGCATAACGGGTTTTAAGTTGATGGAATGGCAAATAGTGCGGATCCTGATCAAATAGACTCAGTGCCGATAACAGTTTAATATGATTATGTCTGATTTCATGGTCAACCGTGAAAGGTTCATTGTAAGTTTTAATTAGCTACTGTCTGTTCCAAGCTTGTTTGCCGACAAACATTTGGCTGTAAAAATTAAATCTAAAATATATTTACACGTAAGTATTTTTATCCCGTCAACGCAGTGCGTATGTGCCGGGAAACACGTTGAGGATGCGGCTGGGTTTATTTTTGCATTCTAAAGCTATGTGTAATGTTGACGGGATAAATAGAATAGTAGGTTAGTGTCATGAATGGGAAACATATCTGGCGCGGCACGGAAACGGGATCGGCTAGGCAGAGCCTCGCCCGTCCCGTTTCCTAAGCCTTGCCAGATAGTTTCCCCATTCACGGCACTAACCTACTATTCTCTATAAATCTAAAAGTAATTTTTCATTAATAACTGAAAAGTAACCCTCCCCATTTGTTTGTATATGATGTTATTCCATCAAATATTGATTTTATTCCGAAAACACAATTTTCCGATGGTAATTTGATATGGGGGCTAAAATAGAATGTTTCATAAAATAATTTTGGAATTTGTGGACCGCTTTTCAAAATCTACTGATTGTTTTCCTAGTTATATTACACCATTTCCGAGCTATCTAGCCAAGTTTCGTAGTTAATTTAAAAACAAAGAAGTTGTTCGACCCTCTAAGCCACTCTCAACCTCTTGTTTGCCCCATGTTAAATGGTCATAGGAAAATTGATTTTTCGCAATAAAATATATATTTGATAATTTTAATCAAATAACAGAAATGGGTGGTACAACTTTTTTATTGATGAAAAAATACTTCCATTTAAAAAATTTAATTCAGAAATTTTAGTTTCATCGGGAGAAACAGTAACTGAGAGTAATTATAGACCAGTAACAGTTAATTACAGTAACCAGTTTAATTATAGTTCAGTACCAGTAATCATAGACGTACCTAGTAACTTATAGACCAGATAACACGTAACCATTATAGACCAGTACACAGTATTTAGTCAGTTTTACCCTGTAATTATAGACGTTATAACAGTAACAATTAATTATAGGAACAGTAACCAGTAATCCATAACAGTACCAGTAATTTCTCTGACAAGTAACAAGTAATTATAGACAGTACAGTAATTATAGAAAAACAGTACCAAATAATTAATAGACAGTAACCAGTAATAAATTATAGACAGTACCAGTAATTAAATTAGACAGTAAACAACAGTAATTATAACAGTAAGTAAATTTATAGACAGTACCAGCAATTATAGACAGTACCAGTAATTATAGACAGTACCAGTAATTATAGACAGTAACAGTAATTATAGACAGTACCAGTAATTATAGACAGTACCAGTAATTATAGACAGTAACAGTAATTATAGACAGTACCAGTAATTATAGACAGTAACAGTAATTATAGACAGTACCAGTAATTATAGACAGTACCAGTAATTATAGACAGTAACAGTAATTATATAGACAGTAACAGTAATTATAGACAGTAACAGTAATTATAGACAGTAACAGTAATTATGGACGTAACAGTAATTATAGACAGTAACAGTAATTATAGACAGTAACAGTAATTATAGACAATAACAGTAATTATAGACAGTACCAGTAATTATAGACAGTAACAGTAATTATAGACAATAACAGTAATTATAGACAGTACCAGTAATTATAGACAGTAACAGTAATTATAGACAATAACAGTAATTATAGACAGTACCAGTAATTATAGACAGTAACAGTAAGTATAGACAATAACAGTAATTATAGACAGTAACAGTAATTATAGATAATAACAGTAATTATAGACAATAACAGTAATTATAGACAATAACAGTAATTATAGACAGTAACAGTAATTATAGACAATAACAGTAATTATAGACAGTAACAGTAATTATAGACAGTACCAGTAATTATAGACAGTAACAGTAATTATAGACAATAACAGTAATTATAGACAGTAACAGTAATTATAGACAGTACCAGTAATTATAGACAGTAACAGTAATTATAGACAATAACAGTAATTATAGACAGTAACAGTAATTATAGACAGTAACAGTAATTATAGACAGTAACAGTAATTATAGACAGTACCAGTAATTATGGACAGTAACAGTAATAGACAATAACAGTAATTATAGACAGTACCAGTAAATTATAGACAGTAACAGTAATTATAGACAATAACAGTAATTATAGACCAGTCCAGTAATTATAGACAGTAACAGTAATTATAGACAATAACAGTAATTATAGACAGTAACAGTAATTATAGACAGTACCAGTAATTATAGACAGTAACAGTAATTATAGACAGTAACAGTAATTATAGACAGTAACAGTAATTATAGACAGTAACAGTAATTATAGACAATAACAGTAATTATAGACAGTAACAGTAATTATAGACAGTAACAGTAATTATAGACAGTAAACAGTAATTATAGACAGTACCAGTAATTATAGACAGTAACAGTAATTATAGACAGTAACAGTAATTATAGACAGTACCAGTAATTATAGACAGTAACAGTAATTATAGACAGTACCAGTAATTATAGACAGTACCAGTAATTATAGACAGTAACAGTAATTATAGACAGTAACAGTAATTATAGACAGTACCAGTTAATTATAGACAGTAACAGTAATTATAGGACAGTAACAGTAATTATAGACAGTAACAGTAATTATAGACAATAACAGTAATTATAGACAGTAACAGTAATTATAGACAGTACCAGTAATTATAGACAGTAACAAGTAATTATAGACAGTAACAGTAATTATAGACAGTAACAGTAATTATAGACAGTACCAGTAATTATAGACAGTAACAGTAATTATAGACAGTAACAGTAATTATAGACAGTACCAGTAATTATAGACAGTAACAGTAATTATAGACAGTAACAGTAATTATAGACAGTAACAGTAATTATAGACAGTAACAGTAATTATAGACAGTACCAGTAATTATAGACAGTACCAGTAATTATAGACAGTAACAGTAATTATAGACAGTACCAGTAATTATAGACAGTTCCAGTAATTATAGACAGTACCAGTAATTATAGACAGTACCAGTAATTATAGACAGTAACAGTAATTATAGACAGTAACAGTAATTATAGACAGTAACAGTAATTATAGACAGTAACAGTAATTATTTAGACAGTACCAGTAATTATAGACAGTACCAGTAATTATAGACAGTAACAGTAATTATAGACAGTACCAGTAATTATAGACAGTTCCAGTAATTATAGACAGTACCAGTAATTATAGACAGTACCAGTAATTATAGACAGTAACAGTAATTATAGACAGTACCAGTAATTATAGACAGTAACAGTACTTATAGACAGTAACAGTAATTATAGACAGTACCAGTAATTATAGACAGTACCAGTAATTATAGACAGTAACTGTAATTATAGACAGTACCAGTAATTATAGACAGTAACAGTACTTATAGACAGTAACAGTAATTATAGACAGTACCAGTAATTATAGACAGTAACAGTAATTATAGACAGTACCAGTAATTACATTATATACTACTCTAATCTACATTCAATTGCTTTCAGATGAAAATATATGCCGGTCATTAAATAACTAAATAGTACGGAGCCCAGCAGGGGACGAAGAATTATTGGAGGGAACGAATTGTTAAATTGAGGGAACGAATTGTCATTTCGTGTGAACGAATTGTTAATTCAAGGGAACGAATTGTTATATTGTGGGAATGAATTGTTATATCGTGGGAACGAATTGTTATACATGTATCGTGGGAATGAATTGTTATATCGTGGGACGAATTGTTATATCGTGGGTACGAATTGTTATTTTGTGGGAACGAATTAATAGAAACAATCCATGTCCCCTGTGGCGCTCCGTAAAATAGACCATACTCACCCAGAGCAGCGATGTAGTCCCTTTGGCTCCTATGACCCTGGAACAAATATGAACATGGAACAAATATGAACAGGGAACAAATATGAACATGGAAATGTACTCATCACGTATGTTCTCGTCAATAGACATTTACTGAAGACATGTTATTGACATGCCAACTCGCAACGTCCATTTTGAATATAAACTAGTGGCTGTTACACAGCTAGAGAGGTGGTCGCTATGGGAGGTCTGATTGTTGTTCTGTTTACTGAGGTAAGCCAAGCAGTTTGTATGTTTACACCGGACGATCATGATAAAAAATATTCAATTTTACATGACAGCCGCTGTTTGACACCGCTCACAGCCGTTTTCAAACGAACAGCGCGTGCTGTTTGACCATGGTTGTAGAAAATGCTAATTATGGGGCCAAGCCTACACCTACGTAATGCATGTGTCTCATGGCGGTACTAGAACGCGCTATTACTTCACCAGACCAGTTCACAACGGTCGCACTGATATTTTGAATTTGATGCACCTGCATCACGCGACATGTACTGCGGCCCCGAAATATGTGTAAATCAGCTGTAATGAAACAGGTTAACATGGTTAACAAAGTACAGAAATTACTGCATATATATGCTCAAATTACACGATATGTCCGCCGGAAATGTAACAATAACGTTCGACCATGTCCAGCCGTGGGTAAACGTTTGCAGTGGCACTCGGCAACTGTTTGAACCACGGCCTACGGCCCTCGTGTCGTAGCAAACGTTTACCCACGGCTAGACATGGTCGAACCTTATAGATGTATATCCACTTCTACCCATATTCTGGATTATGTAATATTTGGAGACCTAATGATGATGACCGTATTACCCGTCTACCCATATAGTACTCGTGATATTAGTACATCGTAAGAATAAGGGCGTGGGTGTAAATTACGTGGATAACGATAGATTACTTAGATATTAGATTATCTCCTCGTACAGGCGGACGAACCCAGCTCGAAATTTCACTTACCTGTATATATGAGGCGTTAATGTAGTCCGGGGCCCCATCTGTCAAAAATACGCGAGTGTCGTCATCTGCGGAAGAATATGTTCGTTACTTACATGTACATATAGTTATATGATTGTTTAAACAGAGATCCAGATAAGGCGCGTATTGGAAAAGCGGGAGTACAAAATACTCACAGTAAAGTGAAACTATGCATTGATTTTCAAATTGAGTAGGGAAAATGCCGTAATAAAGTTGAAAATGTAATTAGTTCAGCTAAACACTATGTGCTTCTTGCAGCTCAAATAAGTTAATTTTTTTTTTTTTTTTATTATTTTTATAATTTTTCCCTATTTAATATATTTAATAAGAGACAAATTATCAACAACATATTTGTAAAATTAAAATAAGCATTAAATGTGAAATATGGTGGTATAATACTCTTTAGATACAAAATTTATCTGGAGCTCAGGATTATTTGATTTGTATGCGGATACGTGTATATACAAGAGTTCCGCAGCGTGCGATATTGCGCGAACGTAATGTCGTATTTATATAGCGCGGCGGAACGAGTGTCATATTTCCACCTACATCAGTCGTAATTTATATGCGTCTCACAAAATATACGAGCTATAAATACAAAAATCAAATTAATGATGACATAGAAGGAACTATTTTGCGAGGTGAAAAGTAGTTCCGATCCTGACCAATACGAACTCACGAGACGTCGTCAACATGGATAAGTATAGACGGCTTGACGAAGTTTTGATTACCTTGTAAACATACCAATAACAGATCAAATGCTAGTCGTGTACCGTTATAACACTTCAAAACAACACCAATGGTTCGGAGCGCATGTTTGGGATAACTTTCTTTGTTTTCCTTCAATTATTTAACAAAACTTACATATGTATACATTATATGCATTCTTGCTACATATGTACTGATGTTTTACTTAAGGAGAAGAATTGAGCTTGTTTTCTAATCCTTATTCACCGTTACTTTATATGTATGTTGATGCATATATACATGCATGTATTATATACCTACCCATGAAATACATAGTTATACGATGTAAATAAAAGTCATGTTCTCATCGATGAAATAAACAACTTCCGGTGAAAATACGACTACTTCCGCTATCTATATTCATAACGCGCATCGGCAGTAAAACAGCGCAAATAGGCTGCAAATACACATTCATTACCGTATACAGTCTAAAAAACTGCTAATTTCCATGTAGCGGTATATATTAAATATAATAATTATTCATATTTTTGCAATGAATATGACATATAATATTATGTTCATCGAGTGGTGTGAAATGTCCACATTTCACTCGTGCCGTTAAATGTGAATATCCTCTATATATCAATAGACACAAGCGCCGGCTCAAAATTACCCATGAGGGTGAGAGGCAGTATGTAGAGCTAGATGAATGTATTGTATATATTTCAGTGTTACTTACACGGATGTATAGACTTGTATCTATTCTTGCCATCATTCCGGGGAAGGCATCTTTTTTTAATTAATCCGTTCCCACGAAATAGCAATTCGTTCCATCGAATTAACAATTCGTTCCCAAGAAATAACAATTCGTTACCTCGAATTGTTATTTCGTGGGAATACATTGTTAAATTGAGGGAACGAATTGTCATTTCGTGGGAAAGAATTGTTCATTCGTGGGAACGAATTGTTAAATTAAGGGAACGAATTGTTATTTCGTGGGAACGAATCGTTATTTCTTGGGAAAATTGCTCCGTAGTATGTAGTGGTAAGTGAATGTATTGTATCTATTTCAGTGATACTTACACGGATATATATTCTTGTATCTATTCTTGGCGACATTCTGAGGCTGTTGTGCGTCTCTATACGGTCGTGTTAGCCCTGGTGGTAATTTCTGAAAAATAAAACTAGCACAAAGTAGACAACACTGGACAAATCGCCTTAGCGACATACTTAGAACCAAAACAACATTGCTGTCGTCAACAAGCGAATTGAACCGTATACGAACCACTGTATAATTACGCGAAACAAGAAGCTGACAGTAAATCTGTCTTTGAAAAATTGATAGCCACATAATTGATTGGTTTACATTTTGTTAAACGTTCAATATACTTCGGTCAGAGACTGTTTACAACTCAATACACACAGATACCTGGTAGCACTAGGGAATGTACAGTCTGTATTTGTCTCTGGTTCAACAAACGAACGATTACCGATCGTTTACACGTCGTTGTTACATCGTTTTCGGTTTGATAATTATTTAACGATATTTTCGTTGGTTTAAACGAGAATAGTTTAAACCAACAAAACCAATCCATTTCCAATTAAAAACAACGAAGTTGTTGTCAAACGATACGTTAAAATAAACATATATATGCATATCGTTGAACAAAACGATCGTTTGCACAGCATTTTCCATTCATGTTCGTTTGTTTGTGAACCTTCAGGAAACCTTCGTTGTACATTAAAACTACTGTCTGTTTCACGACTCCGGCCCAACCTTTGAGGCCATATAAACAATGCAAAAACAATTATTTTGTTCGATAATATTAAATTTTATAAACCTTCGTTTTTCGCGAAATTTGGTCAAATATTGTTTTTATTATGAAAAATTGATTTGTCTATGGCAATTTAACATAGGGAAAACGAGGTGGAGGAGCTGGGGAAGGAGTCAAAACAATAATAATAGGAAATTGACTCTGAAACCTGGCTAGATAGCTTGGAAATGATCTAACTAAGAAAACAAAAGTTACATTTTGAAAATCGGTCCAGTATTTCTGAAATTCTAAACATTTCCCCATGTTAAATCCCCATACACATATTCACTCTATCAATATTTGACCAAATTTCACGACATAAAAATAAGGCTCATTCTTAATTTTTACTTTAATTTAATATCAAAACAAATATTGTGTTTGCATTGTTTATATGGCCGTACATTTTAGGCAGGTTTCATGAAACAGACAGTAACAGTTTTGTCGGCAACAAGGGTACCGCTTACGTAGCATTTTATCGTTACGAGAATAAGACCCCGCGGCGGATTGACACCGGCTAACATACCCTACGAATAAAACAGTTGCTGGGGTAGGGCAAATGGACAGTACTTTACATGTGTACATGTACTATAGAGATAGGAATGATAACACATCAATATATTCCAATTATGTGCAGTCCATACGACTTACATCAAATACAGTTTTTATATATTATCGTATTATAGACGTAGCACTATGACCCAATCACTCCCGTTACCCTCGAACGCCGTTTAATACCATGATATCAGCAAAAGAATCAGATTAATACAAAAACAAGAGGCCCAAATGGCCCTGTATAGCTCACCTAAAAGCCTACATAGTGGTCATCTTGATTTCACAAAGACTCTTCACTTACAACTTCAAATGTTCCACATAATTTGTTGGTACCTTCTGATCTAACATATATTGCGAATGTGCATGTGTCGGTGGCCATCTTGGATGACGTAATCATCTGATTTTGGCAAAACATGCTCCAGAGTGATCGTCTCGTCGATACCTTGGATTGGATATATTATATGACCATATTCGGTCAAAAATATAATTTGACCCCTAGTTGACCCCTCGGACCACGCCCATTTTTTACCCAGGTGCCACCATATGAAAAAATCTGAAACAGCGTTAAATATCAATCATTCACACCAAGTTTCGTCGAAATCAGCCTGGAGGTTTGTGAGAAGAAGATTTTGTTGACAATTTGACATACTTTTCAACGGCGGATATCTTGGATTTGGTGATGACCTCCATTTTAACCGAAATGGACAGGTTTCACCCACAGACCATTACAGTTAAGTTTGGCCAATATCGGCTTAGCAGTTCACAAGAAGAATACGTTTGAAATCTTTAGTAAAATAACAACTTTGTTACCTTTCGGTGGCCATCTTGGATGACAACATCATCTGATTTAGACAAAAAATGATCCAGAGTGATCGACTATTCGATACCTTCGATTTGATATATTATATGACCATATTCGGTCAAAAATAAAATTTGACCCATATTTGACCCATCGGGCCACGCCCATTTTTGACCCACGGGTCACCATATGCACAATTCTGCATCAGCATTAGCTATCGATCATTCATACAAAGTTTCGTCAAAATCGGCCTGACGGTTCGTGAGAAGAAGATATTTTAAGAATTTAACATACTTTTCCACGGCGGCCATCTTGGATTGTCAATGACCTTCATTTTAACAAATCTGAAAAAGCATCACCCATATATCATCCATGTAAAGTTTGACCAACATCGGCTCAGCAGTTCGGGAGAAGAATATGATTGAAAATGTTCACGGACGACGGACGACGGACGACGGACACTTTGCCATAAGAATAGCTCACATGAGCTTTGCTCAGGTGAGCTAATAAAACGATATTATAATAGAGACATATCATGTTAGTCTAATCGTATTAGTATATACGTACTTAACTTTCCCATTGAAACACAATGCAACACAAGACGTCAATTTTGTTCTATACAGACGTCTCGTGAGTTCATATTGGTCAGTGCCGGAACTACGCTTCACTTTGCAAAAATAGTTCCTTGTAAATCGCCACTAATTTGTTTGTTTTCTTTACATTTTGTATATTTTTGAAGAGCATATAAATTGCGAATGATGTACGTACAGTAGCGCTTTTCTGCAGGTCCACTATACGTACTATACTAATACTATACGTATACTATACCAATACGATATGTTTTCTATACGATATGCATATAATATAAACGTACGGTATGTTTGTACCGTACAAACCAACCAATATCGTATAGATATACCATTCAAATCGTACGTTTATGCGATTTGTATACATGTGTATAATTCTGGTACGTTTGTATCGTACAAACATACCAGATTATGGTATATTCATACCATATCCTTACGGATATATCGTATATACGAACGGATATCGTATGTTTGTATAATATTCGTATAGTACGTTTGTACTATACGATGATACGGTACAAACATACCAATATTATATGATCATACGATATGCTCATTAAATATGCCAATACTATACGATTTCGATATGTATACGATATTATTATATACAAATAGGTAAGGAGCAGAAAAGCGCTACTGTACTATATATGCAAACGAGGCCGAAACAGAAACTACGTTAAGTGGTAATTACAACTTTAACGTATTGTGCCTTGCTTATGCAACCGATAACTGACATCTGTGGTGATTTAATACGATATTTATTATACTTGTCGACTGATGCAATAACAAACTGGGCATAGCCTCGCTTCTTATGAAATCAGTACACTCGTTTAATAAATGACATATTAAATCAACACTCAGTTAAGATCCTCTATTTCGTATACATTACAACAATTATCCAGGTATTGTTGTCAGATATTGGCACATATTTTGAAAATCGTTGCCATGTTTAATCACGTTATTCCGCACATTCTATGTTAAAATTAGAAAAATACCTTAAATTCTGTTACGTAATCTGAATTGATTTTTTTCGTAACAAATGCTGCCAAGTCATTTACTGGTATCCGGCTTTTCATCATCGCCGCCGTGTTGTAGTACGTATCTCCTTCTTCGAATTTACAAACGGGAACCGGTCCTCCCTCGTCGAGAGGTTCCAAAAGAGAGTTCACAGACGCACGGCGGTTGTCCGATTTCTGTTCCCGGCTTGCACTTTGCACAACATCCGGTTGTGGTTGCTGTTGTTGTTGCTGTGATGGTGCGTCCTTTTTACTCGGTCGTTTTGGTACCGGCTTGGGGGGATTCGCCATTGGAGCTGATACATGTACATGTAATGCTTGTATTTTTACAGCAGGTATTGGCTTTTCTGGATCAGGTGAATGTTTTCCGTCCTGCATTCCGTTTTCTTGGCCTTCACCTACATGTACACAACGATCTGCGTTAGTATTGTCCAGTAACCTATTTCACCATCTTATCTAGCAAAGTATACTTTGAGGGAGAAACTTTCAATTTAAAGATAAATTCATTAATTTGTATTATACTGAATGCATTATATTATCACAGCCATGTTGGCTGTGATAATGTAATAAATTCAGTATAATAAATCTGCATACTTTTAATCATCAAATATATGCAGTCGTTAGTTTTATATGATATAAAGCATTTCGGGAAAAATAAATGATTACTCCGTCAAAGTATACTTTGCTAGATAAGTATACTTTGCAATGTTTTATGACATCGGCTACAGATGACAACGTTTCTGAACATACGAGGGGAGTTCAAAAAGTTACGATACGGAGGCTGAATCGCTAAATGTGACCTTTTCTGGGCTAACCATCCAGTTCAATATCAATACCCACATATCCTTCCACAGAGCATTATATTTTCTCACCATGTCAATTTGTATCAATATACCATGTTTGTTTCAATCAAACTTGTTATAGTAATTTCCAATAACCTCCGAAGGGAAGCACATTTAATACCACGCGGTCGAAAATTTAATAAAAAGAGTGACTTTAAAACAATGTGTATTAAATTTGTTATAGTTTGATTGAAACAGACAGTATTTAATGCAGATAAGATTTTTGGTGAAATGCATTCAATCTACCCGACTAGTCATTTCAAAATCAACACTTGCAGATCCGTCAATAGAGCATCCTATTTGATCACCATGTAAACTGTATGTAGGTAAATTCAAAAAGTTCCGATACGGAGGCTGTATTATTTGCAATAATTTTGTTATCAATCTTTTTGATTTCTTGCCTCCATTTCCAATGTGTGTGATCACGTGGTTTCCGAACCCAATTTTCCCACTTGACGTAATCTATGACGTACTTTTTGCAGTATATTTTCGTTAAAATATTCTTAACAAACGGACGAATTTTAATGATAGGTAGCGCATCAAATACGATGACACATGTGTTTTATTGGTGCTCTGAAAGTTATTTTCAATAACTTATAACTTTGAAAAATAATCGAGTACCGTTTATTTCTTACATTCACGTGCTCTAGTTTTTGTTTACATTTACGGTAACGGATTCTTCGTCAAAACGACAGAACTATGAGATTAAAGCCGCCTATACAATATAGGGCCACGTGTAACGCATTTGCTGCGGTAAATTTCCGTTAGAAAGATATTAAAGGAAATCTACTGTAAGCACATCTCAAAAACATGACGTGACGCCGTTCGGAAATACGGTAGCTCACACCTTGATTTCAATACACATCTGATTCTAATAAATGGTTGTCAATGTTCGTCATTGTATGACGTACACCAAACCCATACCACACTACCGCCTGCGCTATCCTTGGCAATATTTCTCAATTTCCTTGCTTCAAAATACTTGAATATTGTACTTGAAATCAAGCAGCTTGCTTGAATGAGCCTGAGTGGTGGCTCAGGCTCAGACAATCAGGTTGCTTGATTGCGAATTTGCTGCATTTACAACAGATATTCTGAAACGTTGAAAATCTGGGCAAGTTTAACGTAGGCGGTTGTGTACAGATTTATGTCAAAAAAAGAATTACATTAACAATGAATACACGTCTGTCGAAGATGTTCCCTAGGCATCACGGGACGGTTGAAAATAGCCAAAAGTTACCACTTTTCTGACGGCGGTGGGTGACATATAAAAAGCACCGCCTCTCGCAATCATTTAAGGAGGCTCTTACGACAAAAGTTGAAAACACTCGCAAATGAAGTACAAATCAACCGGAAATACACGTTACGGTAGTCAAGCCTAACAAAGTCAAGAAATATTAATAAACCTATGTTTGTGGACAGACTGGTCTAACTTGCAGGGTCGGTACTGAAATACATAGAAAATCTACCATCAGCCCCCCCCCCCCCACATTTTGTACCGCTACCTCCGCACTGTCCCGTGATACCTTATGTTTCTCGGAGAATAGACAATACAGGCGTGATACATCGTTACTGTAGCAACTGCTGTTTGGGCGCCGTGGTACAACTTCAGTCAAAATTTATATTATAATCAAAATCATTTATATTGATAATGACACATAAACTTACTAGCGTGTATTCAAAATGTGTAAATTATTGTGATACAAGAACAATGACGTCATGATGGACGTCATAAAATGATGACGTCATCTTTTTGTGCACAATGTTTCTTCTGTCCTAAGTCGGAGTAGCTACAGAGCTGATCACTGGCACGTAATTGTTTGTTGTGATATGCGATACAGTGAAACCTCTATAAACCAGACACCCTGGAAGGTCCCCAGGGTGTCCGGATTAGAGAGGTGTCACTATAAATCAGACATTTTATCATATTCCCAGCCCTAGCTGTGTGCTATGCGATCACGAACAGACAGTATCACCTGATATAAATGACCAAGAAAATTTTCAAAAATAAGATGACAGTTGTTGTCTTCGTGTCCGGTTTAGAGAGGTTCCACAGTATTTATCAAGTGCAGTCTAGATTTTATTCCAGGTTCCACAAACGAACATTTGCCTATTGTTTACACATCGTTTTCATTTTTTTTACTTAGAAAACGATGTTTTTGATGTTTTCGTTGGTTTACACGTGTAACGTTTTCGTTTAAAACAACTAAACCATAGTTTTCTAAATAAAAACAACGAACATAATGTTAAGACGATGCGTTGAAAGAAACGTCAGGCGTTTAAATGATTTAAGGCCGGGTATTTAAATGACAGTATTGTTTTATTCTGCCCTAAGTCGGAGTTTTACAGAACCGATAGTGGGCACGTAATTCTTGTTTGCGGTTCCAATATACATGTATAGAGAATACAAGCTAGTATTTTGTTAAATCAAGTTTGTCAGGCAATACTAGGAAACGCGTAGGAACTCCAACCGTTATCGAGCCGAGCCTGATAAACTACTTAATATCAAAGGACACTAGCATGGTATTATATGTATCAAGTAAACATTGTTCGGTTACAGTTGTTTCTGTCAAAATGTTCCGGGTTTATACGTGTACAAAGTGTTGTGCGTTGCGTATCCGTGGAGTTTCCGTTAGTTGCGTTTCAAACCGTGTGTCGTCTACGTGTAATACGTTTTCGGCCATGCGTTGCGTTTCCACACTCTTGCGCATGCGCGAAAGTCGAACAAACCGTGTTCAACGCATTGAGTTTCAAAAGCGTGTAATCCGTGTACAACGGTTGTAAACGTATACAACGGTTGTAAACAACGTATTGAGTTTCAAAAGCGTGTAATCCGTGTACAACGGTTGTAAACGTCTACAACGGTTGTAAGCGTATACAACGCTAAGGTAAACCCTTTAAACGATTTAACGCTTTCGTTGACGAACGGTTACACGCATGTACACAGCACCGTACAGATTAAACCGTGTTATACGTATAACACGTTTCCACGGGTTTTAACGCATTACACGTTTTGGTATGCCAACCTTATATCGCGTAGAATGCGCATGCTCTGATCGTTCTTCGTATGTGTATATATACTTCTAGACTCACTGCAGGGCTTCTAACATTTTCAGTTTTCCGGTTCTGGACCGATTTTTGAACTCTCAGACCGATTGAGATTTGAAAACTAGTCTTAAAAATCGGTCCGAGAAAAATTGCCAGTCGGCTGCTATTTCGCTATAAACCTTGTAAATTTACCGGTTTTGACCACCAAGTAATTTATGACACATATCCGCGGGCCATATCCGTGTTAAACCAGTGTGCAGCTCGCTGTGTATTCAGTTTCCCCAAATATCGATTAATCTTAACACACGCGTGGGACAGGTGTATAGCGGATTAGTGACTGAAATAGACAGGCTTCGGCGTAAAGATAATACGAGAGTTCCTAGACTCGCCATTTCTGATGATGTTAAAATAAAATAAAGAAACTATGCACTTTGTTTATCTGTGTTCGTAATATTTCACCCCAATTAACTGACACGGACTATCGGCCCGGGCTATTCCATATTAAGTTAGGAACTGTTACATTACGCTGTATTAGGCGTCATTTTTGTGATATAAAATGTACATAGGAATGCCGCAGATCCTGATGAGCCGGCTCACGTGATCTACAATTCTCAAACATTTTGATAAACGACAAGGTACATCTGTCGTGTTAAAAGCGTGACTCATTAGTCATCAGGGATTAGGGATCAATTGAAGTGCTAAATCACACCGCCGATGTACTTTGAACTCGATCTGAGGGTATGTATTCGCGATATTTTAAAAGGGACGAAACAAGGACGCCTCGAAGAGATCGGGGCCGAACAGGTATTTGTGTTAAAACGTGTAACCGTTGTACACGTTTCAACGCTTTCATATAGCTACACACTTCCAGGTAAAGCGTTGTACACGTTTCAACTCTTTCACCTCGCTACATATGTATACGCCAAAGGGTGTTATACGCCTTGAAGCTAAACGTATTACACGCTTTAAAACTAAACGGTTTGACAATGTGTATTACACGTGTACGAACCGTATTATACGTTTAAACAACGTATACAACGCTTTTAAACTAAACGGTTTGACAATGTGTATTACACGTGTACGAACCGTATTATACGTTTAAACAACGTATACAACGCTTTTAAACTAAACGGTTTGACAATGTGTATTACACGTGTACGAACCGTATTATACGTTTAAACAACGTATACAACGCTACAGCAAACCGTTGCGTTCGCGTTGCGTTCGCGTTGAGTTTGGAAGTGTTGTCTACGGTCGAACAAAAACGGAGACTGCACTGTACATAACGAGCAATTATGACGTTGCTTTCGTTGAAAGGAGCGCGGATTAGTCACTTGTCACTTAATTAGGTAACGTCATGACACGACGTTTGCGAAATTAAATGTCAGTTTTCAATTCGCTGTAGCCCGGATATTCGTATCAGGTCAATGCCTGATACAGCAATATGTTATCTGTCAGTACGTATTTCTCATAATAAAACGATAACATATCATTTGAACCAAGCGGTACATCCGGGATGGTATTATACCAAGCACAATAGGTGCCCGGGTGACTTGGCAGGTTTATTCAAAGGATAAAGGCAATTTGATCTGTAAATTATGTGTAACGTATGTGTCATTCTGATATACAGGGCAGGTGAGAGCATGGGATGGGTAATTTAACAATTGAGATTCATCCTTACCGGACTCCCGACAGGAGACCTGGGGCCGTTTATGTAAACTTCGTACGACTAATATGTTCGTAAGTGCAAATTATGATAGTCTGTAAATTTCACATTAGCAATGTTTCTTCTAAACAATTATTGAATTTAAATTTCCAGACGATCCTACATTTGCACTTACGAACATCTTAGTCGTACGAAGTTTAGTGAAACGGACCCCAGGTATTATTTGGCATGTGAAAGTTGAATCTGGTTATACCCTATTATATTTAATCCTATTATATTTAGGGGAAGAGGCCAAGTGGCTTTGGTGTGGTTTAGACATGACCCCATATCAGGTTATTCTAACTTCAGGGCTGAATATATATTTTTAGATGTAAATATTCCGTTGTGATTTTGGGATTTTCCGCCCGTATCATACCAAGCACAATAGGTTCCCGGCTGGTTTGGCTAGTTTATTCAAAGGATAAAGGCAATCTGGGGGCCGTTTCACTAAACTTCCTACGACTAAAATGTTTGTAAGTTCAGAAATATGATAGTCTGTAAATTTCACATTAACACTGTTTTCTTGTAAACAATTATTGGATTTAAATTTATTGAGCAAAGGCTGCATATGCAGCCTATGCTCAATAAATGTAAATTCATCAATTGAAATTTCCAGACGATTCTAAATTTGCACTTACGAACACTTTAGTCGTACGAAGCCCCTGATCGGGCCCCTGAACTGTACCCTGATCTAAGCATACTTAGTTTAAACAATATTAATTTCAAATAATATACATGTATATATGCATCAAAAGTAACGGTGAATAAGGATTAGAAAACAAGCTGACAGAGCATATGTGAATTCATCTCCTCGAGGGAATGTGGCAAGAATGCATATAATGTATACATAATGTAAGTTTTGTTAAATAATTGAAGGAAAAAAAGAAAGTTATTCAGTATGCTTAAGCATACTTATCTAGCTAAGTATAGTTTCAGTGAGAAATTATTTATTTTTCCCAAGATGTGTTACTTCAAACGTTCTTCAAAACAAGAGATATAAGATTCAGTTTATCGCAAAAGTGGAAAGTCGACATAGTTTCATGTTTTGCAGATGCATATTTGCATTTACTTGTGCCTTTCAAACGTTTTACGACACCCTTGGAAAAAGCTAAATCTCAATATGTTTGAGTTTAGCCTTTCCAAGGGTGTCGGAAAACGAAAACAACGACATAAATAAATGCAAATCTGCATCGGCAAAATAGGAAACTTTGTAGACTTTCATCTTTTGCAAACAACTGAATAAATGCATTTAATATCCATACTCTATCAGTATCAATTACACTGAATATCACCCGAGTGACGTTGACATAACGACCAGTGATGACCGTGCTAATTAAATAACCGATTGTGCAAATTGCATTGATTGATTGCATATGCAGCCAACGCACAATAAATGTAAATCCAAAAATACAAATTTCCAGACGATCCAAAATGTGCAGTTACGAACACATTAGTCGTACGAAGTTTAGTGAAACGGGCCTCAGGTGCACTGTAGTGTATAATTATGTTTTCTGGTAGTCGTTTTCGGCGGTTATCTTGGAGTCATTAACGTCATCTTGAACGTTTGCTTCTCCCGCCCCACCCCACATCCACCCCCTGGAGTTTATAGAATGTTTCCTTTAATATATTCCTAATGGAAATACTGTTTTCTTATGAAGCATAGCAAATACGGAACATGATGCCATTTATTGCATAATGAGCTTTAATCTCATAATAATGTCGTTGTGACGATGACTCGGTTATCGTCAATGTAAGAAATCAACAGTACTCGATTCTTCGTAAATAACTTTTAGGACACCCATAAAGCACGTACATGTAACTCATCTTATTTGATGCGCTTGCTATCATCAAAATCTGTCCGTTTCTTAGGCCGAATTTATAGAAAATCTACCGCAAACGTGATGTCACAGATTACGTCACGTCGGCAAATTAGGTGCGGAAACCACATGATCCTATACCATGAGTACATATATTCGTTTGTACATACCGTTAGCCCCCACGTTGTAATATACTGGACCTGGTTCCTCCTTCACCCGTTTATTCTCGTTCGTACTCTTTCCGTGTCCTCTCCTGACAACAGTGGATATTCATATTGTTGCAACGAATATATATGTTCATCGAATTGTATGAAATGTCCATATTTCATGAAATATGGACATTTTACACCACGAGATGACCATACATGTATATGTCATATCCGTTGCAAAATAATGAATATCTTAGTATAATTATTACATACCGGCAGACCAATTTATTTGAGTTGCCCTACATATTTTACTAGTTTGCAAATTTGCACGTTCAATATGACGTCAAAGCGTGGTAAAACGTCACGGACGTCATAGAGACAGACGTCACTGGCATATGAATATAGATACCGGATGTACTGATACTTCACCGCAGGGGCGTCTGATAAGGTCCGACAGGTCCGGCCACTGCCGGATCAGTAATGTTAACATATTTGTTATCCATGTATAAAGAAACGGAATGTAAATATATTTCTGCAATTTTCTCTTATCTAATCAAATGTGTATGTTGTTACCACTCAGTTAAACCGTCTCGGCGAGACGGTTCAACTGAGTGGTAACACGATACACTTCGGGTGGGTAGCAGGGGCACCCAGTAGATTCGCCGGAACAATCTTATTATGCTTCCGGCGCCCCTGCACCGGTAGTTGTTTATTTCATCGGTGAGAACAAATTGACATTCAAATGTTGTAATGTGTGTTCATCGTACAGCCATATATTTCATTGGTAAGTAACACGTTGTATCCGCAATTACATTCAACCAGTATTTAACAATTCGTTGCCAGAAACAATTAGTTTCATTGGTGTTATTTGGTGGGAACAACGAATTAATAAACAATAGTTCTACGTCCCCTGCGGGGCTCCGTATATATCAGCCTGTATGTTTGCGCAGTCTGATCGTGACGTATGCTGGTCGCCATTTAACCGATCTAACATTGTTCATGTTCACGAATATCAGTTTCTGTAACCTATTTCACCAACATTGCAAAGCTTTTTATTATACTGAATGTATTACATTATCACAGCCATTTTGGCTGTGGTAATGTAATACATTCAGTATAATAATTATGCATACTTTTAATCATCAACTATATGTAGTCGTTAGTTTTATATGAAATAATGCATTTCGGGAAAAATAAATGATTACTCCCTGTAGGTATACTTTGCTAGATAAGTATACTTTGCAATTTTGATGAAATCGGCTACTGGTACACAACAAAAATAAAATTGGCTGGCGGGCATATTTGAATGTATGCACATTTAACCGATTTTGGACACTTTTTTTAAGCTGGACGAGTGAGCGTATACATTCTTGTCGATATCCAGGCACGTGTCTTTTAATATCAAGTTTATCAGGCAAGGCGATGCCACTCTTAAGAATGTCGAGGCTCGTCGAGGAACTACTATACTTTCCGAGCCAAGCCTGATAAACTTGATTAACACTTAGTTGGGTATTGCATTTTATCAGGAAACGAGTTTTCTATTGGCCGAATCCGTAATGTCTGATAACATAATTTTGTATCCGACATTGACCTGATACGAATATCCGGGTTACAACGAAGTAGACGCTGATGCTTCATTTGTCAAACGTCACACATGACGTTATATAATGGTATGACGTCACAGGAACAAGTATGTGTTCAAAGAAAACCATGTCATACTTACTCACATATTATGTAGCCTAAATAACAAATGGGCAATTCATCACATGGGGGGGGGGGGGGGCATAAATTTTAAATATTTGTTTGGAATTTGTGGACCGATTTCGTCGGCAGCAAAATGTGAAACAGACAGTAGTTCTTCATTATGGATTGACAGTGACCGTACATGTATCTGCGTCAATAACTGACACCATATGTTAATGTCAGAACAAGATTTTTTTTGTTAGAACAAGATCTTGCATGAGTGATGATTTAGTATGATATAGATATTTATTGAACGAGTCTAATGATTTCATAAGAAACGAGGCTATTGAAATTAGTCAACGAGTTTAATAACAACCATATCATATGTACATCATCACACATGTTAGATTATATGTATTGCATAAGCATACCATCATACCGCCAAATCTGAATTGGTCACCAAACATGTTTTCTGTAACGAGCTAATTTGCATATTTATTACACTAGAGTACATCTAATAGGATGTTTAATACACTGTGCTATTACACGATGAGTGCTCATTTATTTGCAATAAAATTGAATATTACCTCTTCCAATTTTTGAGGACAATCACCACGACGACGATGATAATGACGCCAAGAGTCCCACCGACAGCCCCGCCGATTGTCGCTCCATTCGCGCCAACGGCCGCAGCTGTAGACACTAGGATAGATCAGTGTCAAAGATATACGGGAGTGAGTGGAATAAGGGGGCTAACTCCCTCAAAGAGTTAGGTCCCTTCTTCAACTGAGCCCTACATTACAATATGACCTCAAAATATCGCTCCACATGACAAAAATCCGCCGCTGTCAACGAAATAATAAGGGGTCTAACTCCCTAGTATAGTTCCCCTCATTATTCATCTGACCCTTTAAATGTTAAATCAATCTATAGGTATAGGTAAATGTATAGGTCCACATGCATTGATTGGATGACGTCAAGTGATGTTACCGAATGACGTCTGTGTAATGACGCAACGTAAAAAAGTCCGCGTTCTGTCCATATATAACGAGGTCATATGTGGTCATTTTCGAACATAAAACGTTACCTGATAAATAAAATACCAGGCTATTGTCTTTTGTATCAAGTTTATCAGGCGGGGCTAGAAAACGGTAGGAATTCCTCGGCAAGCCTCGAAATTCCTACGCGTTTCCTAGCCTCGCCTGATAAACTTGATATCAAAATACACTAGCCGGTATTCTCTATGTCGTTGTATACAAAAGAAGGGGTCATTGGATGAAAATAGTGCAAACCACCAAGTACCACCGACCCACCCCGTTCGTTCACTGACGATGAGTGATCGTAATTTACTTAGTTATGTCCCTTTGCAAACTATAGTTATAGAGATCCGGTCATATACTGTATATTTCTTACTGAATAGCAAACAGAATAGTCATAGATCATACTAAACATCTGTGCAGTCTTATCTGTGTCTACACTGATTGCGATAACATTAATAAGAGTGACAATATAAATCTGGCAAATAATGTAATCCCATATCAGATTGCGTAGAAATGTAGGATGATCTGGATCAACAGTAGTCAGTATCTCTATAACTGCTCATTGTCATAACAGATTATGCTACATTTGCCCTGTTTTACAAGCAGTAAGGCACTAAGCTACATACTTTGGACCGGGTTTCTATAAATAAATTCAACGGGAGATAACTATCTACGATCACTCACTTCAATACAACGTCAAGATATGCACAATAATTCTGAACACGAATGACACACTGTAAATTGCCCATGCTGCGTTATTTGTGGCTGGGGCTGGTGAATAAGGCTTATGGGTTTAGCAACCAGAGTAGATCCATATCAGCATGTGCATCCGCATAGTCTGATCAGGATCTGCATTGTTCGCTATTCCATCAATGAACATCGTCATGCTTCAACATGTAGCAAGCAACCAAAGTAAAGTGTTGCTTATTATAGCAGACGCATTATACATGTACACCCGTTTGAAAGAATGGGACGTATTTAATATGTAGTCAGCTTGTACGGGCGGGCGGCTGCGGGCGGACACAGCTTATCCACGCAATTTACATAACGTACATGTATCATAACCAAATTCGGTCAAGTTCTACTTTTTAAAGTTCAAATTTTCCGATGACTTATCTCCCCTTGGCTGCCAATAACTCGAATTCTACTTGGCAAATCGTAATCAAATTCGGTATACATCTTTATCAAGGAGATGAAGAACCAGATTGCTTTTCAGTGATTTATCCCCCTTGTTGACTGGCCGACCTCGACTGGCATATATTTTGACCTTCGGCACTGTAGTTCCTTTATGTGAAATATTGCGCCAAAGTGCATGACAACAACAAATCTTCCCTTTCATAATATACATTGGACCTCTCTAAACCGGACACCAAGAAAACACAGGCTGTGATCTTATATTTGATGAGATTCTTGGTCATTTATCTCAGGTGATATTCTCCATTCGTGACTGCATAGCAAACAACTATGGCTCAGAATGATCAAGTGTCTGATTTACAGTGAAACCTCTCTGGTGACCTCCCGACCGACCGACCCACGTCGTCTAATCTTGGCTAATTATATAATTTCCCAGGTGTTTAGCTACGTTTCTGAGTAAATATTCTCCGTATAGTGTTCACCATGTCATATGCCACTTGGAAAATAGATCTCAAGAAAGCTAATATACAAAATGTGCATGGCACTGTTTTTGTATAACCAATTTACACAAATGATAAGAAAATATTCCGCCACTGAAATTTGATGCAAACGTATAGTTCACCCTATTTACTAAGCCAATCGCTGGCCAGTATTGTGCTTCACTTAGTTCACATAATGCAAGAGTTAACCCCAGTAAGCTACATATTACCATATTTAATGACTACATGTTTGACAGGAAATAGAAAATCAATACTCGGATGGTAAACTGCATTATAAACTAATTATAAGCATGTTTTTTGTCATCTATTCGATTTATTTAAGGAACTAAATGCCACAGTCGCTAACGCCCCCTCCTCGCATTTAGTTCCTTAAATATATAATATGTGAACAATAACGTATACATATTTCACATTTCCTACGTGTATGTAGCCGTAACAGTTAGGTAACATTTAGGGAATCAGGCAGTATATCCACATAATTTATATTGACTGACCTTGTATACATGTTGGTCCTATGTAGCCGGTTTCACAGCCGTGAGTACAAGTCCCGTTGCCTATGTGACATGTGGAGTTCTGACAGTTACCACACTCCTGCACACACGTATCGCCGTGATATCCCGGCTTACAACCGCCGATACAGTCTCCGCCCTCGCGCTGGCACACGTTGATCTCCGTATGTCCATCCACTTCTAAACAGTTGTTGCTACATCGGGATTCACACGAGAGACCAGAGTATTTCCGTGTGCATCCTTCGATACAGTTTCCGTTAGATGTGTTGCAGTTCGTATTTAAGCATCCTTGGTTGCAGACATTTTCACACGTATCTTTCCAGCGTCCTGGTAAACATCCTTGTGTACACGTGCCATCAGTTTGTTCACATGTAGTATTACCAGGCTTGCACCCATCACTGCATGTTTGTCCACACACTACACCATACTTAGCAGGGTCACATTTTGTACAATCACCATCAGGTTGGTTACACACAGCGCAGCCGGGAGGACAGCCGACATCGCATTTGTCTCCATACCATCCATCGTCACATCCATTCAAACATGTACCATTTCGTTGGTCGCACGTCGCTGGTCCGGCGTATGATCTACATTCAGTATTGCAAACCTTACATCCAGTATTGGTTGGGAAATATCCTGATACACATTCTACGCACAAAGGAGCAGTGGACGCAACTGCATAACGAGTTGTACACTCCAAGCAATTATCTAAGTTACTACAGTCACCCTGGCAAGCTGTACCATAAAATCCTTTGATGCAGTCTTGAATACAATCACCGGATGAGTTACAGCGCTGGTCTATACAATTCTGGCTGCAGGGGCAACATCCCTGGTTTCGGGGGTACCAGGTATCGTCGACACATACAGTGCACGTACCTTCACTGTATATGGAACATTTACTGTTGCGACAAATACATGCCGTAAATGTGTTGATATTATAATAGTCAGAATAACAGCTCTCACATGCCGGTCCATTGTGTCCTGTAATGCATTCCGTACATTGAGTTTTAGAGCTGCACTTTGTACACGGACTATCACACTGGTTACATGTATTCCCATCACTGAGATAGTATCCAGCTGCACACGCAGAACATTGCCAATTGTTTGAACCGGTACATGCCGTACACCGGCTATCACACTGGTTACATGTATTTCCACTGAGATAGTATCCAGCAGCACACGCAGAACATTGCCAATTGTTTGAACCGGTACATGCTGTACACCGGCTATCACACTGGTTACAAATATTCCCACTGAGATAGTATCCAGCTGCACACGAAGAACATTGCCAATTGTTTGAACCGGTACATGCCGTACACCGGCTATCACACTGGTTACATGTATTTCCACTGATATAGTATCCAGCTGCACACGCAGAACATTGCCAATTGTTTGAACCGGTACATGCTGTACACCGGCTATCACACTGGTTACACATATTCCCACTGAGATAGTATCCAGCTGCACACGCAGAACATTGCCAATGTTTTGAACCGGTACATGCCGTACACCGGCTATCACACTGGTTACAAATATTCCCACTGAGATAGTGTCCAGCTGCACACGCAGAACATTGCCAATTGTTTGAACCGGTACATGCCGTACACCGGCTATCACACTGGTTACATGTATTCCCACCGAGATAGTATCCAGCTGCACAAACAGAACATTGCCAATTGTTTGAACCGGTACATGCCGAACACCGGCTATCACACTGGTTACATGTATTCCCACCGAGATAGTATCCAGCTGCACACGCAGAACATTGCCAATAGTTTGAACCGGTACATGCCGTACACCGGCTATCACACTGGTTACATGTATTCCCACCGAGATAGTATCCAGCTGCACAACCAGAACATTGCCAATTGTTTGAACCGGTACATGCCGAACACCGGCTATCACACTGGTTACATGAATTCCCACCGAGATAGTATCCAGCTGCGCACGCATAACATTGCCAATAGTTTGAACCGGTACATACCGTACACCGGCTATCACACTGGTTACATCTAGTCCCATTGAGATAATATCCACCTGCACACGCAGAACATTGCGAGTAGTCGGAACCGGTACATGCAGTACACCCGCTATCACACTTGTTACATGATTTCCCACTGAGATAGTATCCCGCTGCACACGCAGAACATTGCGAGTAGCCGGAACCGGAACATGCCGTACACTGGCTAGCACACTGGTTACATGTATTCCCACTGATATAGTATCCAGTTGCACACGCAGAACATTGCCAATAGTTTGAACCGGTACATGCCGTACACAGGCTATAACACCGGTTACATGTATTCCCACTGAGATAGTATCCAGTTGCACACGCAGAACATTGCCAATAGTTTGAACCGGTACATGCCGTACACCGGCTATAGCACTGGTTACATGTATTCCCACTGAGATAGTATCCAGTTGCACACGCAGAACATTGCCAATAGTTTGAACCAGTACATGCCGTACACCCGCTATAACACGAGTAACACAAGTTTCTGTCAATGAAGTAATCGTCGTTACATGCCATACACTTGTTTCCGATACAGTTGGCACAATTATCTGTCTGGCACTCTGCTTTTACCACACCTGCAACACGGCACATGCCATTTTTTTTGTTATACATACCACACATATATACAAACACAATCTCCAAGGATAACATAATGCAATAATTGTAGCATGTTCTCCTTGGAAATTGTGTTTCATTTTATCATACACAATCAAAACCTGTGATATAGAGGTGAGCTACGTTGCCAATGCACCACCGGCCGCCGAAGGAACATTTGTAAACATGACTCTGTTTGATTGTGGACTGTCAAGAGCATGTTACATGCTTAATTCATTTAAAAGTTACAACATAAATTTATAATTATACCATCAATAACAACATTAGCGTTCTGAAAGTCCTGTTGAGACCATGGTCATAGGCGGATATACGGTTTGGACGGTTCGACGTAATGGGCGTATAACGTGTACATGTTGTGGTGGTAATTGTTCTGGATTCCAGGATTACAATGCTTTATCATTCGCCCTACTTTCCAAGCCAATATCTGACCAGTATGGTGCTGTACCTACTTCACATATTTAAGATTTGACCCCAATAGGGTTTCAAGTTACCATAGTTAATGACAATAAATGGAAAGTTAATACTCGGATAGGAAACTGCATTATAAAGCTGGCTAAGTATAAGTATGATAATGTTCACATATTGGATTTATTAAGGAGCTAAATGCTGCTGTCACTAACGCTCCCTCGGAATTAATATCTAAAAAGCCAATATATTAACAATAACATTTGCTTCACATAATGATACATTGTATTTGTGTGCACTGTAATGCCATGTTGTATTGACACACATAAACTAAACGTTTAATGATATGCACACGAAGACGCGCTAGCTGAACAAAACAGCTACAAATCAAGATGTTAAGCTTTTGTAATAACTATAATCGAATAAATGTGTTAACTTAATGACATATATTACGTTCGTTAATTGATTTCATAATAATTATGAAACTCGGAATATGCTATTTTATGGCATCGGTGTAATCGTTTAATCTTGGAAGAGGCGGTATTGACTTGTGCATTGTTCCACAAACCTCTCGACTATGGATTGCCGTCATATCACTCTGAGACAAGGATAGTAAACAGTAAATATGCCGTCATATCACACTGAGACAAGCATATTAAACAGTAAATATGCCGTAATATCACACTGAGACAAGCATATTAAACAGTAAATATGCCGTCATATCACCCTGAGATAAGGATAGTAAACAGTAAATATGCCGTCATATCACTCTGAGACAAGGATAGTAAACAGCAAATATGCCGTCATATCACTCTGAGACAAGCATAGTA
The DNA here is from genome assembly GCA_029237695.1 of Conchocele bisecta. Lineage (NCBI taxonomy): Eukaryota > Metazoa > Mollusca > Bivalvia > Lucinida > Thyasiridae > Conchocele > Conchocele bisecta. The sequence continues at coordinate 56,355,845 of CM055275.1, read as the reverse complement.
AACAGTAAATATGCCGTCATATCACCCTGAGACAAGCATAATAAACAGTAAATATGACATCATATCACACTGAGACAAGCATAGTAAACAGTAAATATGCCGTCATATCACACTGAGACAAGCATAGTAAACAGTAAATATGCCATCATATCACACTGAGACAAGCATAGTAAATAGTAAATATGCCGTCATATCACTCTGAGACAAGGATAGTAAACAATAAATATGCCCTCATATCACTCTGAGACAAGCATAGTAAACAGTAAATATGCCGTCATATCACCCTGAGACAAGGATAGTAAACAGAAAATGTGCCGTCATATCACCCTGAGACAAGGATATTAAACAGTAAATATGCCGTCATACATGTATCACTCTGAGACAAGCATAGTAAACAGTAATTATGCCGTCATATCACTCTGAGATAAGCATAGTAAACATTAAATATGCCGTCTATCACCCTGAGACAAGGATAGTAAACAGTAAATATGCCGTCATATCACCCTGAGACAAGGATAGCAAACAGTAAATATGCCGTCATATCACCCTGAGAAAAGGATAGTAAACAGTAAATGTGCCGTCATATCACCCTGAGAAAAGGATAGTAAACAGTAAATATGCCGTCATATCACCCTGAGACAAGGATAGTAAACAGTAAATATGCCGTCATATCACCCTGAGACAAGGATAGTAAACAGTAAATATGCCGTCATATCACCCTGAGACAAGGATAGTAAACACTAAATATGCCGTCATATCACCCTGAGACAAGGATAGTAAACAGTAAATATGCCGTCATATCACCCTGAGAAAAGCATAGTAAACAGTAAATATTCCGTCATATCACCCTGGGACAAGGATAGTAAACAGTAAATATGCCGTCATATCACCCTGAGAAAAGCATAGTAAACAGTAAATATTCCGTCATATCACTCTGAGACAAGGATAGTAAACAGTAAATATTCCGTCATATCACTCTGAGACAAGGATAGTAAACAGTAAATATGCCTCATATCACCCTGAGACAAGCATAGTAAACAGTAAATATGCCATCATACATGTATCACTCTGAGACAAGCATAGTAAACAGTAAATACGCCGTCATATCACTCTGAGACAAGCATAGTAGACAGAAAATATGCCGTCATATCACTCTGAGACAAGGATAGTAAACAGTAAATATGCCGTCATATCACTCTGAGACAAGCATAGTAAACAGTAAATATGCCGTCATATCACCCTGAGACAGGCATATTAAACAGTAAATATGCCGTCAGATCACTCTGAGATAAGGATAGTAAACAGTAAATATGCCGTCATATCACCCTGAGACAAGCATAGTAAACTGTAAATATGCCGTCATATCACCCTGGGACAAGCATAGTAAACAGTAAATATGCCCTCATATCACCCTGAGACAAGCATAGTAAACAGTAAATATGCCGTCATATCACTCTGAGACAAGGATAGTAAACAATAAATATGCCGTCATATCACCCTGAGACAAGCATAGTAAACAGTCAATACGAGTTACCTGACTGGAGGATAGCCAGGTAGAAGAAAACCCACACCTCGATCAAGAGTTGTCTCGTCATGGTGAAATGTTGCTCTGTCTGAAACGAGGGGTGAGCATGGTTAGTGTAAACATATTGAATTTATGTTATTTTTACATGAAGTATGCATTATGTAAATCACGAGAAAAACGCGAGGTAATATGAATGGGATTCAGAATAAAGCAAGTTGCAAATCCCTTTCCCGTTGGGTAGTAATACTACATAACGGAGAGTCAACATGTATGGATTAAATGAACCAGTCAGTGGAGTGTCTATGTGACGAGTATACCTGATGGTAGTAAACCCCCCACGGGCCTCCCTGCCAAAGGCGTATATCATAGTCCGGTAGGGTCTGGGAGTATAGGAGATCGTAACACAGGCCTTGGTGAAAGTTAATACATTTCCAGATGTATTCGTATGGTCGCTACAGAATAAGTCCTGCAACTTCATTAACTGGTCCACTCATTCGAATAATTAGTACATCATGTGCAGGTGTGCACTCAATCCAACTGTCGGCTAGTGGGACGTTCGATGCTACGCCATAACTGTGCTTAATCGATATATCTATCGGTACTGTTCTCGCCCCCATACGGACCGTTATGACAGGTGTGGTCGCAAATTGCTTTGATCAAGAAAAGCTAGCTTTAATCGAGCGGTGATAAATTATCAACATGATATGCACTTGTCATGCTTGTAGTTATATCAAATGACCCTTTAAAGTCTACAGAGCACTATAATAACTGATGCATTCAGTGCTTATCCGGGTGATCCAGTTCATTACGAGCCGTCTCATCAGGATCTGCACTATTTGCAGACATTGGCTTGTTTCTAGAACAGTACCCTTTTGTGGAATAGTCTGAAAATAGCAAGGGAGTGTCCATTCCAGTTACTTAGGGGTGAAAGGGTTACTGGCCATGCGTCTACACAGGTAGTCCCAGTAGCAGGGGTGTGGGTGTGCATCTAGGTGGTAGTTGATGATGTGTGAGTGTGTAATACCGACACAGGACTGTCCACCCGGCCATAGTGAGCGCTTCTAACAGGCTCGCGTTCTGTCACACTGTTTGGTAGAAAGTAAGTAACGAAGACAAGAAGTATGCCATAATAGCGTGCATACTGTTTTGTATTAATAATATATTTGTGTACTGCCTTAAATATTTCGGTGTTTGTTTCTAAGTTCGCTTCCTGTATTCCATATAAGAATATGTTGGTGTTTGGCCTAGTAGTATATATGGAGTCAGTTCGTTACCGCGAAGTGTGGGGGAAGAATTGAAAGCAGTGGGTAGCCCCATAGGTACCAAAAATAGTAAAATTTCGTGTTAATTTAAAGCGAAATAAATACAACCCACAGTAAAACAAAATGATACCACCAAAGTCTGTAAAATGTGTCCCCGATTTGCAGCGGTTTCGGCTACCCAACGAAATAGTAAGTCGATTTGCAAGGGTTTCGGCTACCCAACGAAATAGTAAGTCGATATACGCGGGAGGTCTCCCATATAGAAATGGCCTCTCTGTAGAAATTTTCTAGTCCATATCGAAAACGGAGCGAGATGGCTTTGGGTAGCGTATTTTATACTGTGGGAATGTTTTAATACACCCTATTGAACACGAGAAAACTAGCAGAAAGCCCCCTAGCCCCGACAAAATATGTGTCTTCTATACTGTAGTATGAGGTGTTATAATTAATTAATTGTCAAACATGAAAAAACACCCTATTGAACATAAGCCATACAGGTATTTATATAAAACAATACATTTCCACGATTAGAAAAATGACAGATATACGTAAAAAAGTTACGAGAGCGCCTCGCCCTAAGTTAACACGCACAAGGATTAGCGATAAAAGGGGTGTAAATCCATCTAAAAGTTCTTCTCCTAGGATTCGGGAATTAAGGTCAGAATTAATAAGAATGGGTACACCTTTTTCAAACAGGTTAAGGGAAAGGGGGTTAACTACACTAATAAATAAGGAAAACAATGATGAATTTATGAAAAGAATGGCTCGTGCAATGTCTCGGGGGGTATTTAAGGGGGTGGAAAAAAATAATATAGAAAAGATAACACAGAATATAGCTGATGAGGCCTCCCTCAGTCTTAGAAGCAAGAACATTGGCAAACCTCAAAAACGAGTGCAGAAAGCGCGTTTATTACAACTGTTAATAGAGGAAGGGGGCGAAATATTAGAAGATTATAAACAAAAAGAAAAAGAAATATTAAAAGGGCGTAGGATAACTACAATAACCCTGAAAAGAAAACTTCAAATAAATAACAGCAAAAGGATAATGGGCGAGTTAGAGCCTTTGTTAACTGTCAGTTTTTACCTAAGATTCTCTTTTTCTTACAAATTAATTCACCAAGAGGAGAGAGACGCAAGAGGAAAGCCGACAACGTTGGTATTTTATAAAAAATTATCCGGAAGTCCGTGGTTTAGGGGTTACGATGAGGTTGAAGAGTGGATTAATAAACAAGAAGAGCATAGATTAAACACAGATAAAATAGATAGGCCAAGCACAAAATGGAGGTTTGTAAGATGGATGGGTGTCAGCGTTAAAATAGTATATGGAACAGCTGTAAATAAAATAAATAAAATCCCCAAAGGTGATACTGGAATGCAATCCGAAAAAGTGGCAGGAGATCGAATGCCAGAGTGGTTACGTTATAGAAAAGGGATGAAGCCCCTGGATAGTTTCAATGATGATCTTTGTTTGTTCAGATGTTTGGCGCTCCACACATCGAAGCTTAGGGCCGATAGATGTTTAACGTTGACCAAAGAACTCCAGCAACAATATTTACAGTTCTGTAAAACCCACAAATTACCGAAACCCGAAGGACCCATATTATTTGGAGATATCAAGAAAATAGAAGAGTGTTTTAAAATAGGTATTGATGCATACGAACCTACAGAAGAGGGAACATGGTATTTAAGAAAAGTAGCAGCTCATTACGACAAGATTGGTAATAAAAAGATGAAAATAGGCATCTATAACGATCACGCCTTCCTTATTACAGATATGAATAAAGCCGCTGAAAACAATTATTGTTGCTTCGACTGCAAACAACGCTTTACAAAGGTCAGTAATTTAACCCGGCACGCATTGACTTGTATGAAGGGATTAACCAAAGTATCGTGTAAAGGGGAAAAAATAGATCGACCAGTATCAGCGTTCGAAAGAGCTTTCTATCCAAAACCCTGTTGCAGTAAGAAATATATTAGTTGGATAAAATCTATACCAGGTCCTCACATTCACACTGCAGTATGCGGTCATGGCGGAGAAAGAATAATTGCGGGAGCCCCAGTGGATGGGTATTGCCCTATGACTGATACGGTTTATCAATTTCACGGCTGTTATTGGCACGGGTGTCCCAAACATTGCAAAGATTATAAAATAAAGCTTAGAAAATCCAACGAGAGAGACGAAGCAATTGAGGGTAAGTGTAAATTAGTAACTATTTTTGAATGCGAGTATGATGCAATTTTTAAACCTGAGGATGTAAAGGAACTCGAAAAGCCTCCTACAATGATTTACCCATATCATATTGTATACGATTTTGAAGCATATTTAGACGGAAGTAAAGAAAAGCGTAACCCAACTAAAGATCTAGAGTTTATAAACGAACATGTTCCAATAAGTGTTAGTATAGGGGATACTCTATCCAACAATATAACTCACATATGTGATACTTCTCCAAAACAATTAGTAACCCTATTTATGGAAGATGTAAAGAGGAGGGGAGACAATATCCGAGAGGCCGTGGGGAGTAGCAATATATATGGGTACCATGCAGACATGGAGTATCTTTACACTTCTCAGCATCGAGAAATCACCCGATGGATTTCCCAAGTCCCAGTAATTGGGTTCAATTCCAGTAATTACGATCTTAATTTAATAAAGAAGCATTTAGTTGATATTTTAACTGATAAAACCTCTAAGGTACTAGTAGGAAAGAAAGCCAATACAACCATTTTTCTATTTACCCCAGAATTTAGGTTTTTAGATGTAAAGCTGTATCTTGCTCCAGGTATCGATTATGATAGATGGGTTAAGGCTTATGGATGCGAAGGTGAAAAATCCTTCTTCCCCTATGAATGGTTTGATTCTCCGATAAATATACTTTATGAAGAGGGGTACCACCGCTTAAAAAATTGTACGAATAAACTAACCCCGAATAAAATGATAACCAAACAACAGTTGGAAGAGTGCAACAACATTTATAACAGATTAAATATGAAGTCTTTCAAAGACTGGTTAAAATACTATAACAACTTGGATGTTGGCCCCTTTTTAGAAGCTATCGGAAAAATGATAAAATGTTATCAAACAAAAGGTATAGATATGTTTAAAGATGCAGTTGCCCTACCAGGAGTTGCTTTACAATATATTCTCAGAGGAACGATAAAAAACCATATAAAACCTTATCAAACCAAAGAGAGTAAGATAGCAGTCGCGATATGTCCGCCACTGTATGCCCCCACTGAGGAAATATATGAAATGTTAAAAGGAGCATTAGTTGGGGGTCCATCAATTGTGTTTACAAGATACATTGAAGCAGGTGTTACGAGAATCAGGTCAGCCCCTGATGGAAATGGAAAGCTTTGCGAAGCTGTACTTGGTTTTGAAGCAAACGCCCTATATTTATCAACATTAAGCAAGCATATGCCATGTGGTGAAGGGAAACTACACGAGGAAAGCAGCCCTCACGACCCTATTAAAATAAATAAGTTTTCCAAGGCGGTTTTAAAAGATAAGTGGTTTGGCTTTGCTGAAGTAGATATAGAGGTTCCCAGTAATTTAAAAGAGAAGTTTTCGGAAATGTCCCCAATATTTATAAATAGGATTGTTGAGGAGGAGGAAGTTCCAGAGAAGATGTTACAGTATTTACAAGAAACTAACCGTGCAAGAGGAGATGGTAGAAAACTAGTAGGGGCAATGTCTGCTAAAAAAGTATTACTATTTGCCCCATTATTAAAATGGTATTTGAAGCATGGTTTAGAAATTACAGGCATTTACAGAGTAATACATTATACAGCAGGTAAGCCCTTTGAATGGTTTGTTAAAGAAGTTACTTCAGCCAGGAGATCCGGAGATGTTGATAGCTCCAAGTCCCCAATTGCAGATATAATGAAACTATTAGGTAAAACTCATGTTGTGGGAAAATGATAGAAATAATCCCCTGAAAAACACCTCAACACAACGTATACAAAAGATGAAAAATGTGTGGACAAAGCTTTTAGATCAGCGTATTTCGATGATTTAGAGGAAATAGGAGATTCTTACGAAATATCATCAAGAAAAGTAAATGCCAATATGACTCGTCCATTTCACTGTGGGATTGCTGTATACCAATATGCAAAACTAAGAATGTTAGAATTTTATTATGATTTTATGGACAAATACGTAGATAGAACAGATTTTGAACTACAGTTGTTTCTGTCAAAATGTTCCGGGTTTATACGTGTACAAAGTGTTGTGCGTTGCGTATCCGTGGAGTTTCCGTTAGTTGCGTTTCAAACCGTGTGTCGTCTACGTGTAATACGTTTTCGGCCATGCGTTGCGTTTCCCCACTCTTGCGCATGCGCGAAAGTCGAACAAACCGTGTTCAACGCATTGAGTTTCAAAAGCGTGTAATCCGTGTACAACGGTTGTAAACGTATACAACGGTTGTAAACAACGCATTGCGTTTCAAAAGCGTGTAATCCGTGTACAACGGTTGTAAACGTATACAACGGTTGTAAACGTATGCAACGCTAAGGTAAACCGTTTAAACGATTTAACGCTTTCTTTGACGAACGGTTACACGCTTCTACATGTACACAGCACCGTACAGAGGAAACCGTGTTATACGTATAACACGTTTCCACAGGTTTTAACGCTTTACACGTTTTGGTATGCCAACCGTGTATCGCGTAGAATGCGCATGCTCAGATCGTTCTTCGTGTGTGTATATATACTTCGAGACTCACTGCAGGGCTTCTAACATTTTCAGTTTTCCGGTTCTGGACCAATTTTTGAACTCTCAGACCGATTGAGATTTGAAAACTAGTCTTCAAAATCGGTCCGAGAAAAATTGCCAGTCGGCTGCCATTTCCCTATAAACCTTGTAAATTTACCGGTTTTGACCACCAAGTAATTTATGACACATATCCTCGGGCCATATCCGTGTTAAACCAGTGTGCAGCTCGCTGTGTATTCAGTTTCTCCAAATATCGATTAATCTTAACACACGCGTGGGACAGGTGTATAGCGGATTAGTGACTGAAATAGACTGGCTTCAGCGTAAAGATACGAGAATTCCTAGACTCGCCATTTCTGATGATGTTAAAATAAAATAAAGAAACCATGCACTGTGTTTATCTGTGTTCGTAATATTTAACCCCAATTAACTGACACGGACAATCGGCCCGGGCTATTCCATATTAAGTTAGGAACTGTTACATTACGCTGTATTAGGGGTCATTTTTTTTTTTTGTGTATATAAAAATGTACATAGGAATGCCGCAGATCCTGATGAGCCGGCTCACGTGATCTACAATTCGCAAACATTTTGATAAACGACACGGTACATCTGTCGTGTTAAAAGCGTGACTCATTAGGCATCAGGGTGATTAGGGATCAATGAAGTGCTAAATCACACCGCCGATGTACTTTGAACTCGATCTGAGGGTATGTATTCGCGATATTTTAAAAGGGACGAAACAAGGACGCCTCCAAGCGATCGGGGCCGAACAGGTATTTGCGTTAAAACGTGTAACCGTTGTACACGTTTCAACGCTTTCATATAGCTACACGCTTCCAGGTAAAGCGTTGTACACGTTTCAACTCTTTCACCTCGCTACATACGTATACGCCAAAGCGTGTTATACGCCTTGAAGCTAAACGTATTACACGCTTTAATACTAAACGGTCTGACAATGTGTATTACACGTGTACGAACAGTATTATACGTTTAAACAACGTATACAACGTTACAGCAAACCGTTGCGTTCGCGTTGCGTTCGCGCTGAGTTTGGAAGTGTTGTCTACGGTGGAACAAAAACGGAGACTGCACTGTAATACAGATGGATACTGATAGTTTATATATGGGGGTTAGTATGAAGGGTGGAGAGCTAGATGGAATGATAAAACCAGAAATGCTAGACGATTTCAAAAAACATAAAAAAGAATGGTTAGCGTGGGATAAACGGAGTAATAGAGAACCAGGGCTATTCAAAATAGAGTTCCAAGGAGATCGTGCAATAGCTCTATCCAGTAAATGCTATTTGGTTGAAAAATTTAAAAATAATGAATTAAAACATTCAGCAAAGGGGTTATCTGCCAGGCAAAATAGTCTTACATCGAGAAGGTATATGAAGGCCCTACACCAGGTTGGAACGGATAGAGGAACAAACAGAGGGTTTAGTATGAGAAATGGTGTTATGAAAACATATACCCAAAATAAATTAGGACTGTCCGCTTACTATGACAAGAGAAGGGTTTTAGAAGATGGGATACATACAGCCTGTTCAATTTTTGAAGGTATCTTACACACCTTAGGTCTTCCAACGGGGGGCTTATCACGGGTTTCCGGGGTTTTTGGCCAATTATCTCTAGAAAGTCCCATTATAAATTTATCATATTCCCACAGATCTGTAAGCCGTTTAGGTCCAATATGGTGTTTCTTTCTAACTTCATAGGCAGGAACAATTCCACGTGATTGTAAAACATCTATCAGCGCTTCCTGCGTAATAACCGATTTAGGCATGGTTTTATATATATATATATAAATGTCTAACATAATTGGAAATACATATGTTTACAAAAGAAGAAGACGTAAAAACAAAATTTGATGAGGATAGTTTAGGTCTCCAAGATAGAATTATAGAACGTCTAAAAAAGTTACACGAGGGAGCTAGAAGCCACTACAAAACGAAAACCTGTAAAGATTCAATGATGAGCCCACTTGTTGAAAGCATTAAGAAAACAGTTCGAAAAGATGGCGAATTAATCCATATCTCCGGCAGTACAAGGGGTTAATTACATCTGGTTGAATTTGAACACAGCACCAAGCAAACCTGCTAGAGTCACAGTCGAATAAATCCAATACATATTTTGTTTTTCAACCTATATACAATGTAGAAACCGGTGGTGCAGCTACAGATTAATTTTCTTTAAAAAAAAGGTAGCCGAAACCTTGGTAGCGCTTTCTATAGGTTTTGGCCAATTTTCTCTAGATAATCCAGTTATAAATTTTGAATGTAACTCAAATCTAACTCAGGGCTAACCTAGTATGCCTAGTTGTGTTACTAGTATGCCTAGTTGTTGTGTTACTAGTATGCCTAGTTGTGGTACTAGTATGCCTAGTTGTGGTACTAGTATGCTTAGTCGTGGTACGAGTAAGCCTAGGCCTGGTAACGAGTAAGCCTAGTTGTGGTACTAGTATGCCTAGTTGTGGTGCTAGTATGCCTGGTTTTACCTAGGCAAATCATGTTGAACATTGGGCAAACTATATTTGTATGTACTTGCATATTTTGTGCCTACAATATGCCAACCAAAGCAAAAAAATTTGTCCGGAAACAAGATATAGAAGATATCCGTAATCTTCGGGGTATAGAGTCTGCAGACAATACGAAGAAGAAATTTGGAATCGGTATCACTCGCCTTCGAAGAATATGGGACGCCGTCGATGCGGAACGTAGTACAAAACCCGAGGAAACCAAATTTGGAACAAATTTAGAAGAACAAGAAACTCCTACCCCCGTAGTACACAGGGTGACCGCGCCTGGCCCCCCTACCGACTTCCCCACGGCTCTACTAGAAGATGCGCGAAACACCAGCTCGTTCGAAGAATCGACGCGCCTGTTCGATATGGAGAGACGTCTGGAGAACCGGTTGGACGCGCTGGAACGCAGGCTGTTGGACGCGATTTCCGACGATGCCGATTCCGAGTGTCCGAAGAAAGACGAGCTGGAGGTGCACGACATCTGGAGAACCGTAGAGAATGCGAAGTGGTGGCTGTGGTTCTCTGTGGCGGCGTACGCGGTATGCAGACCACTGTTCCCATTCGTGGCTCTAGAGACCTGTAGACTCCGGAAGAGCAAACCAGATTCCGACGCCCAGTTCGTGCACTCCGCAAAACAGTTCGGTACGCCGAATGGGAAAAACGAAACTAGCGACTCCGTACACCAGCACTCTGGTAGTCGCGACCCGTTCTACATGCAGTAGCCATTTTGGAAAAAAGTATCCGAACCCTCCCCTATTGGGAACTTCGATTGGTAGCTAGAACTGCCACCGGACAAACCATTTGGATTTCTTCTTGTTGGGTGTAGTGCGAGGCTCCCCCCATTCTACACCGAAGCGGATTCTGTAGTTCGCACAGTGGCCTCCCGATGTTGTCCACTTCTCGATTTCCAAAAGTAACCAAAGCCCTCTCCCTCCCCCTATTCTCGCTCCGTTTTCGATATGGACTAGAAAAATTCTACAGAGAGGCCATTCCTATATGGGAGACCTCCCGCGTATATCGACTTATTATTTCGTTGGGTAGCCGAAACCCTTGCAAATCGACTTACTATTTCGTTGGGTAGCCGAAACCGCTGCAAATCGGGGACACATTTTACAAACTCTGGTGGTATCATTTTGTTTTACTGTGGGTTGTATTTATTTCGCTTTAAATTAACACGAAATTTTGCTATTGTTGGTACCTATGGGGCTACCCACTGCTTTCAATTCTTCCCCCACACTTCGCGGTAACAAACTGACTCCCTATATACTACTGGCCTACATATGTTTGTAAGTTCGTTGTATAGTATCTGTCCATGTTGATTGTACAAATTGTATTGCTGAACAAAGAAGTGTTCAGTGTCTTCGATGTGTCCGCATACATAATTGGGGTTATCTGTTATATCTTTGGAATACAGACTTTAAGGGAATATTTGAATGTTGAAAGGGAACCCGCTGTGCGGAAATCAGGAAATAACGCATTCCATGCCCTCAAACTTGATGGCAGGTATGAATTACATGTATAATATTGGGTAGTGCGGGAGTTTAGAGTTCGTATTGCTTTTGTTGTTACGTAAATTGTGCATGTACGCGGTTGTATTACCAACAGTCGTTGACAGTAGAGTTGATAGGTAAGTTGGGTATAATAGTTGATTTATTTTGCATTTTGTGCATCATTATTAGCTTACGTTTCCAGCCTGTTTCTTTATTATGGTAGAGGAATTCGGAAGACACGAGTTTTGGTAGTTCCTGATACTATTCCGGCTGCTTCCAATTGTATTTTCTCGAGATTTTCTAGCTCATAATGAGTGCAAGTGTCCCATGCGACATCGGCATATTCCAAAGCGGGTCTGATAAAAACAATATATATAGACGCAAGTGCATTGCGGCATAGACGGAATTTCAGTTTTTTTCATTATGTTTATGCGTCGCCATGCTTTAGCTTTAATATACTCTATGTGGGCATGCCAACTACCAGCTTTTGAGAGAAACATAGTCCTAGGTGTTTATGTTAGGTGACTTCTTCTATATATTCTTCTATTTATAGATTAAGGTTGACGTCATTTGGGTGTAATATGACTCGCTAATAAGGGTATTCGGCCAAAAATTAATACTGTATAGAATGAAACTGCCATACAATTAACAACATGTTTGAATACAATTGAATGCTAATTGCTACATGATCATCATTTTTTTCAAATATAATTGATTCGTATATGTGATGGAATATATGTACATTGTATTACAAATATGTTAACATGTCCTCGTTACTGTATCCTACATCGTCAACTCGTCCATCTTTGTGTATTCCAGCCATCAGCCAGTCTATCATATTCTGGCGTTTGATAAAGAACATATGATATAGTGTAGCTAATCATACATAGAAACAAGGACAACATACTCATATTGCTGGAGCACATAACTATGGCCGACTTGACCACTCCGTGTTGAGTTTGATGTTAATTTTCCGACCAATCCAATCGTCACTAGTACTAGTCCATTTATAAAATGGGGGTGTTTTTTTTGTAATATGAACATTACTTGCAGGAGCCGGATCATCTGATTCTACACTGTTTATAAACACCTCTATAGCGGTATGTCGTTTTGAAATGGGTACAGAAAATCCCAGCATTGCTGCAGACATGTTGCACATAATACTATAATAAATAACGCACACATTAATACTGATATGTTGGCATTTACCTTTAATGCTGGCATGGTATTGTCGCAGATGCACACAATCTGAACACTAGTCGTATATCAGTCTTACCTATATCATCGCTTAGTCACTTCCCCGTCATCGGAATGTCTGATCAAGCTCAAACTATACGTTTTTAAACGTACATTGTAACATATTGGTTAGCGAATTTTCGCGAGCCCATATAAACCAAACACTAAAGCAAGTACAAATGGCGCCGTATTATTTTCTGTTTACTGAGTCCCTGCACAATACAGTGAAACCTCTCTAAACCGGACACCAAACAGACACATGTGGTCTTATATTTGATGAGTTTCTTGTTCCTTTATCTCAGGTGATAATGTCTGTTGCTGATCGCATAACACAGAGCTGTGGCTCAGAACGATCAAATGCCTGGTCTACAGTGAAATCTCTCTTAGCTGGACACCGTGGGGATCTCCCAGGGTGTTCGGTTTAGAAAGGTTCCAATGTACAATAAACTAATATAACCAATCGCACGACTTTAGGCAACTGAACTATACACGTAGCCAGATAACGATCTGCACTGTTTGTTAGAACCATGAATGGTGTTTCATGTATGGAATTGCGCACACATGCTGACCAAACTATGAATCGCAAAACTCGTAAGCCAAATTTATCCAATCACTGCCAAATATGTGCTGATATATTTGTATACAACGCCTAGTTCGTTTAATATACACACACAGCACTAAAGCACACAACACAACCGCGCGTTTATATCAGTAATTGAAATATTAATAACTGATTATACATGTACATGTATCTGCATTATCGAGAACTACATGTGCATGTAGTAATGTTTAACACTGGTGGAATAGTTACACAGTTTATTTACCTCCTATAAAAAGCAGTTTGTGCCTAAAAGATGGCACCCCCACTTTAATATACACACACAATAATAAATTCATGAAGCCCAAACCAGTTTAAACCTGTCACTTACCTGCGCTCGATGTTACTTTAATTGACAGTCGTGTAGCCAGTAAATAACAGGAACGGTCGCATATTATGTCACTGTTATCAACAGATAACACAACAACGCAAATGTGCCTCCCTCACGTGACCAAAGGACAGCGATTACGTTAGGTTAACCGGGACAAATTTCATGAAACACCGATCAGGAAGTGAATATCTTCGCTGTCCGTATTTCACGCCTGGCTACGTACATGTATCCGTTTGTTAAGACATTCATACATTACGTGTACTATCCTGGGAATATGTCGTTGAATATACATGCACTCATGATAATCTGAATATTCACATAGACTTAAACATTACAACGCTGAATCAAATGTTGTCGTCTACTGTTTGTATATAAGATCCGTCTCTTTCACGCCAAGCTAACCTTTCGTTAAGACACGCATTCTATCCGGGCAAAACATCGCTAAATATGCATACAGTCATACTACGCACTGGTAGACATACGTTGCTGAATACAAATGTGTCCTCTGCTGTTAAATGTTTTATATTGTATTCACCGAACCATGCTTTGCCAGCACACTACAATAATTTCCAATGTCAAACCGTGTTTTATTGACAATAATTTAAAATACAAAATGTGGAAGAAACCGCAGCGTAGTTCCCAGCGTTATAAGGTTTGACTGGTGTATACATGTGTGTATCAGCCACTTAACAAACGAGGAAGTTTTGTAAGTTTAGCACAAACTAGAACAATTTACAGAAGAGCATGTTCACCGTTGCATTGACGAATCAAATATTGTCGTCTGCTGTTTTTGTTCTATTTTTTGACAGCAATTTAGAATCATTTCCAATGGAAATGATTCTAAAGTGATGTCAAATGATGTATTATTGTAAAAGATAAAAAAAACAACAGCATACTGTTTAATTTAACCGTTACACTGCCGAATTAAATATTGTCGTCTGCTCTTTCCCTTTTTCATCTCATCAAAAACATTGCTTGACAATAATTTAGAATAATTTCCAATGAAAATGTACGTACTGTAAATATGTATTACAGTGAAATGTATATACTCTGTTAATCTGGGTATGTTACAGGGTTTCTCGATTAGAGAGGCTACCTGTGCACATTCCGGTTTATAGAGGTTCCTAGGGGACCTTCCAGGTGTCCGGGTTATAGATGTTCCAAGGGGACCTTTCAGGTGACCGGTTTATGGAGGTTCCTAGGGGACCTTTCAGGTGTCCGGTTCATAGACGTCCCTAGGGACCTTCCAGGTGTCCAGTTAATGTAGGTTACTAGGCGACCTTCCAGGTGTCCAGTTAATGTATGTTACTAGGGGACCTTCCAGGTGTCCGGTTTATAGATATTCATAGGGGCCCTTCCAGGTGTCCGGTTTATAGAGGTTCCTAGGTACCAGGTGTCCGGTTTATATATGTTCCCATGGGACCTTCCAGGTGGCCGGTGCATAGAGGTTCCTAGGGGACCTTCCAGGTGCCCGATGTATATAGGTTCAAAGTCCCCTTCCAGGTGTCCACTTCCGAGGGGACATTCCAAGTGTCAGGTTTAAAGAGGTTACTAGGGGATTGTTCAGGTGCCCGGTGCATAGAGGTTCCTAGGGGCCTTTCCAGGTGCCCGATTTATAGAGGTTCCTAGGGGACCTCCCTGATGCCCGGTTTATAGAGGTGTCTATGGGACCTTATATGTGTCCGGTTTACATGTATATAGTTCCCTAGGGACCTTCCAGGTGTCCGAGTAGTATATAAGAGTCCCTATGATACCATCACCTCTGGAAGGCACCGGCTACGCGCGGCACCTTCCACAGCATGATGGTATCATTTGTGACTCTTATATACTACTACCGCGAGACCATATATTTATGACATGAGAAGATACACCCTATTTGAGATAAAAATCCCTATGTTATACTCAGTATATATATTAACATAATGGTTCTAGTTATGTGTGCGTGGTTGAAGACAGGTAGTCACGAGAGGTGTTATCGCACCGGTATTTACGAATATTGCAAACATCACCGTGCATGGATGCGAAGAGGTTCCGTTTCACCTCGCCCATGTCGGCATTGTGGGGTAGGGACCAAAGCCGAGTCACTGCTATGTCCACCATGCGGTCGCACTCAGGCTACTCGTCGAATGGTTAACAGGGGATTACGTGCTCGCAAGTATTATCGTTTAGTAATAATTGAAATCGGAAAGTCAGTTAGAAAGATAGAATAGATCTATTAAGTCACTGTGTTCCAACACATAAACGCCGTAAAAAAACATTATCAAACTAATTTTATAAAATTGAAAATTGAACAGAAAAAACAATACAAATATTATAACAAAATGGATAATAAAATAGAATGGGAATTGGAATTTTGTAATGTCTTTGGTGAAAAATATTACTATAAATTGAAAACATTATGCAGAATCGAATACATGAAATATCAGCGTAATTTATTACGCTCCGATAAAAGCGTTGCATTTACAATATTATACCGGCAATTATGTCGCCGGTACAAGGATCAAATTCGTGACTAAATAGGATCGGAGAACAACTACCGGAACATCATAAAACTGATTTTATAAAACCGTTTAAAATCAACGATTCGTTTACGGATATGCGTTTCTACAATCATATTGTAATGGATTTGAAAATTCTAATTGGAAATTGAACAGAAAAAACAAGTTCCAATATTATTAGAGAAAATGGATAATACAGTACAATTGGAATTGAAAGTTTTTAATGGCTGTGTTGAAGAAGTTTACGAAGAATACGGGGGTTATAATCCTATATATAAATTCTATAAAATGAGAACACTAGGCGATATCGAATACATGAAATACCAGCGTAATTTATTACACTCCGATAAAAACGTTGCATTTACAATATTATACCGGCAATTATGTCAACTATACAAGAGGCAAATACAAACATTAAGACGGATAATACGTATCGGATATGAAACTAAGGTGTATTATATAAAACTATTAAAACCCAACGATTCGTTTACGAATATACATTTCTACGATATCGCTTATAAATTTATGTTGTAATCACAACACCAAGCAGATGACAATGTTCCAATTACAAGAGTTATGAAAATGTAAATTAGGTGTCCCACCTTACACGTATATTAAGTGTCCATTTATAGAGAGGTTTACACGATTACGTCTTCCGGGATGGAAAATAAAACACACTGTAATATATATTACACACACGGCTATTTATAGCCTTATCGATGGTATGTAAACGGGCTATCGATTTACACAAGTGGTGTACACAGTTTATAAACACGTAGTGAGGGTTATATATTTCACGAATTTCCGGGATGGTTCGTTATTTAATTAATTTTAATAAAATTATAAAAATATTTATAATTTAAAGCTGAACACCCCCTATTATATAGAAAACATATTAATTAATATAATAAAATAATTAATTAATAATAAATAACAATTTTTTTATTTCACCAGTAAAGTTAAGTTTATATACGAGAAATAAACACAGTTCGGTGTCGGGACGCCGGCATTAATATCTCAACAGTGAGATAAGTTTCGCCACATGTACTTCACCCTGGCCGCTCTGCACATTATAGCGGATGGAGGTAACGATGAGGTGGGGTCCGCGGTATCGGTCCAATGATGGGGTGTAGGAGATGTGAGTTTAACACACCTCGCTAAGCCGAAAAAATAAAAAAATAGAAGAAATTTAAGCGAAGGCTTAGCGGGGTGGACCCAGAAGGGTTTTGCTGGCGCGGGTTCGAGCCTCGGCGGAACCAAAAACTTTTTTTCTTTTTTTTCTTTTTAAATTGTTAATAATTTTCCTAATATTAATTAATAAATTGTTTACTGCACCAATATAATTAATTTTATAATTTTCTTTAAATTAATTATAAAATTAATTATTTGGGTGATGTAACATTTCTTCCGACTTTATCTCCAAGTTTTTCCCTAAATTTATCCCAATCAGTACTCACAATTTTGGGCATGGTGGCGCGTGCCTTGATTCTTATATCATTTTTTAATTTTTCATATCTCCCCATTTCTTCCACCACGGATTCAAACTCTAAATTTGATATTTTCTTATCGGCCAACGCTTTGGACACCATAACGTCGATGGCATTTTTCTTCGACCTGGCGAGAACAGATATTCTATCATGTTTTCTACATTTTTTCTCGAGTTTTCCACCCGACGCCCTAATTACCATACACAACAACCCAGAAACGGCTGACACCGCACATAAAATCCCCGCTACAGGAACCGTTATAATGGTGGATATAGTTGCAGCTGTCCCCGCCCCACACAGAAACACTCGCTAGAGCCGTGCTAGATGCTTCAGCCGTGTTCACCACGCGTCTATATTTTTTAGCGTTTCTTTTTCTATTTGTATATTCTCTAACTAAAATATCCTGCATAGCGACGATATTATTCAACCTAAAATCTGAACTTCTTTCGTTAATTGTACACAGTGTTGATGGAGTGGTATTGACAATTGGAAGCGTTGATTCGTTCATGATTTTCAATATATTAGTATTTACAAAATAAGTTCAATTAACAATGAGACAATAGTGGAAGAACTCTCTAGGTCACCGATTTTCGTAACAAAGTTTAATAACACTAACCTTTGGAAAGTCTAATTCGATCATAACGGGAGAACGAAACCACCGTCGAACTATCTCCAGAGATTTTAGTGACTCCAAATCCCCGTTCTTCCCAATCTACTAGAATATTTATCGCGACCGCGCCCACAGGTTCACCACTACCATTAACCGAGCAGACCGCCATTTGGATAACTTCACCTGCGGCTGTCATAGTGTATCCCCCACATTTATTACTCGCTTTGGCACCGAACGAATATTCATAGTGCCCCTCAACCAATGGGCCCCGCTTCTCAGCCCAAACTGTTATGACACGTTTTAGCGTTTTCATTATTCGCACTATTCCGGCAAGCGCACTGTTTGAGTTATATGCCTCATCACGAACTCGTTTTACTTGATCATCAACCGCAACAAGTGATTCATCAACAGCGCGGATAGATTCAACCACTCGGACTCTTAATCCCGCAATTCCCGTCCGATCCTCTGAGCGCAACACCCTATAAGCCTCCGTAAGGGCCGCCTGGTGGTCTTCTCGCGCTTTCTCAATACCCGACCGGGTCTCTTTTTGAAATTCGGTTATTTTTTTGTCTAGTTCGGTAAGTGCCGCTTCTCTACTGTGAGAGTCCTCTAAGCGCAACGCATCATAAGCCTCCGTAATGGTCGCCTGGTGACCTTCTAGGGCTTTCTCAACACCAGACCGGGCCTCTTTTTGAAATTCGGTTATTTTCCCGTCTAGTTCAGCAACCGCCGCTTCTCTGATGAGAGAGTCCTCTGAGCGCAATACCTCATAAGCCTCCGCAATGGCCTCCTTGTGGTCTTCTCGGGCTTTCTCAACACCCGACCGGGACTCTTTTTGAAATTCGGTTATTTTCCCGCCTAGTTCACCAACCGCCGCTTCTCTGTTGAGAGAGTCCTCTAAGAGCAACACCCTATAAGCCTCCGTTTCTCTGTTGAGAGAGTCCTCTAAGCGCAACGCATTATAAGCCTCCGCAAGGGCCTCCGCAAGGTTCGACTGGTGGTCTTCTCGAACTTTATCAATACCCGACCGGGTCTCTTTTCGAAATTTGGTTATTTTTTTATCTAGTTCGGCAACCGCCGCTTCTCTGACGAGAGAGTCCTCTGAGCGCAACACCTCATAAGCCTCCGTAAGGTCCGCCTGGTGGTCTTCTCGGGCTTTCTCAATACCCGACGTGGCCTCTTTTCGAAATTTGTTTATTTTTTTATCTAGTTCGGTAAGTGCCGCATCTCTAATGAGAGAGTCCTCTAAGCGCAACGTATCATATCCCTCCGTAAGGGCCGCCTGGTGTTCTTCTCGGACTTTATCAATATCCGACCTGCTCTCTTTTCGAAATTTGGTTATATTTTACCTAGTTCGTTTAGTTCCGTTTCTCTGATGAGAGAGTCCTCTGAGCGCAACACCTTATAAGCCGCCTGATCTTTCTCAATATCCGTTCGGACTCCCTCAATTTGTGCAGTCGCCGTCAGCACTTCTACTCTAACATCTGATATACTCCTGTGAATCCCGTTTGTGACCTTCGATATAGTTTTATTGATCAGGGCCCTGGTTTTTCCATTTGTTAAAAAGTCGCCCTCTGTCGGGATGAATCCACCTTCTGCCGGTTCCAAATTCTTTGAATTTGTCACCCAATCGGAAGAACTACCTGGTCCGTATATACTCATAATAAAATTAATTATAATATTGGGCACCTATACTCAATTGGAAATTTCGAGAACTACCGAAATCGGGTAATCGTTTTTCAACTTTCTCGCTTGATCATCGAGAATAGAGACCGTAAATTCGTGGATATGTCCCGATTCCAAAACTTTCATCTCCGGTTGTGGGAACTCTAAGGTCACAGTCTCGCCATAGAAACAGTCGCTGGCTTGCACGGTTTTCAGTAATGTGGTGGGAGTGCCGTCTACCGTGTTGTACGATGTGTTCACCCGATCCAGGTGCACCCTGAGAGTTTTCGTGAAGGCGAAGTCCACCGGGTTATCACCGACGTACTCACCCGGGTAAACACTCCTTTGTTTGAGGAGTATGTCTCTCTAAAACCGAGTTGAATACCCAACCCCGGGGAGACCACTACCTTATTATCAGTGCTGATGGTCATTGTTGCGAGCCCTGTAGCATTCGATACTGTGAGGTTGATTATACCGTCACGCTCTGAGTTGACAAAATCTTTGAGCTGTCTTATTCCCCACAGTCCGTGAGGCAGCTTTACACCTAATTGTTGTCCATCCTTCACATAGTAAAACCCTTCGCTCTTCCCCACATTCTGCCATCCAACCGTGAACGTGATTGATCTAAGGCCTACCCGGCGTTGTCCGCAGCAGTTGTCTATTAATTTTTGAAGTTCACAACTCCCTTTTTGAACATTAGTGATAGTAGCAAACAGAATAATATTTTTCAATGGATACCAAAGCATT
Organism: Conchocele bisecta; assembly: GCA_029237695.1. Lineage (NCBI taxonomy): Eukaryota > Metazoa > Mollusca > Bivalvia > Lucinida > Thyasiridae > Conchocele > Conchocele bisecta. The sequence goes on along the minus strand of CM055275.1, from coordinate 56,335,155 downwards.
TAGCTTTAATTATAATGCAAAGTACGCGGTCGGAGGTGTATACACTCAAAAGAACACCATTGGTGAGCTTGTGCACAATAAGAGCTAGTTTGGGCATGGGTTTCGACACAAATTTCACTAACATGTTTGAAAAGTACAGACTTCCTAAAACCATTACACAGGATGTCATAACAAACTGGAACATCAATCTTATGCAGTTCTGGCAGAACCTACTAAATTTTGCCGTGTGGTGTGCCACAACCGGGTGTGGCGTCTCTTTCAGAGACCACATAGCAGACCGTAACAGCATGTTAAGCAGTAGCGTCTACAACTTTCATGTGTATTATACCATTAGGAGGATTCTCAAAGAACTAGGTGCTCCACTACCTCAAGACGACGGGTGGAATCCCATTTCCAACACATACAACCGTAAGGAGTTCGAACGGATATGTGACGAATTTAAAGTTTCAAAAGATTCGGATTGGAGACAGAAAACATTTTCAGACACCGGAGGTTTAGGTACAGTTTATCTCAGTGGTCTAGACTACGGTGCAAGCACCACGAAGTATGCCACCCCAGATGTAACCTTTGGTTTCTACTATTCAAATCGTGTTGTGAACCCAGTTAGAGGTTATAAAAACTGGACCGCCACCGATTATGTAGTAAATAAAATGACATTCGGGTCTGAAGTTAGTACAAAGAGACAGTGTAATTACGATTACTGCTGGTATAATGCACCAAAAATAGCTCACGTCGATTATATTTTACAAGACGAAAACGTGCAGAAGGGTATAGAAACCTTTATATTGGACGACGGTCTAGGGTTTACACAGGCCGGTGTTACCCGCCTCAACGACTCCATTCGCGTATACGTTTGGGCCATCCTCGGCGCACAGAAGCAAACTAGCAGTTCTATAATAGGAGTTGGAACGGCGTTTGACGCGCACAAACAGTTATTGGCACTTGTTGAGGACGCCATCTCTGCTAAGGTGGACCTGGAGAAGGCGATCCAGAATTATCAAGACGTTTTGCAGACTGCCAGCACCCCAGTGGACTATGTATTTGGAATAGGTCTTTATATGGCGCCGAGCAATATGATACTACGAGACGACCCGGTTGACGGTTACAATAATCAAATCGTAATCGCCACCGCCAATCAAAAAATCGGCCACAACGGTAACGTGAACACGGATATCATCAAGCGCACCCCCAACATGATCGGGTTCAACAGTGTTGAGGTTGTAAGTGGAACCGATTTCATAAAACCCCCAAAAACAAAATGGATACACATCCCTCAACACAATCGAACCCAGTACCCCCAATTAGTAAATTGGATGCACCATCGAGTTCAATCAACAATGTTGAAACACCAATCGAGATTGGAAGCACAACACACGAGGAGGAGAAATTAGCGCTCGTCGTCGCCCTCGTGGCGATCGGACTATTTATGCTTTGTCTTAGGAACTCTCTGGCAAAGAATAGTAGGAGACCGGCGATCGCCACGATTAAAGCCCAAGCATTCTCGGCGAGTCATCCGACCGTTTTTGATAATATAGATAACAAGAAGGAGAGGAGACCTCCTATCAAACCAGGCAGCGCGGCAGCCACCTTTCCTGCTAATTTAGCCAGGAGACTGGCGAGAGCTTTTAGTTGTTTTTTTATCCACTCCTTGGCTCCGCCGGATGGCGCGGGTGCTGGTGCGGGTGCTGGTGCGGGTGCTGGTGCGGCACCAGCATTGACAGCTACAAATAGAGATGATATAGATAGAATTAGGGTCGATATAATCATGCTGAACGCTGCGATGATGGTTACTATCGTGACGCCCTTCTCTCTGAACAGAGTGCGAAGACGCTCACCGAGTGTCGTGTCCTCGTGCAGGACCCTCGAGATTGTTTCGTGGCTCCGACTTAATTGGCCGGAAAGCGTCTCACGGTTAGTCGAAGCAGCCTCCAAGCGAGCTTCTCTTTCGTCCCGCAACGACCGCAGGAGTTTGTTGATCCGCTCGGTAGATTCTCTATCGTCACGGACTTCCCCAAGTTTTCTTTCTTCTAGCGCGATATGTTCGTCCAGCACCGTGAGTTTGGAGAGGTTATTGACCAGTTCGCCCCGGACCGTTTGCAGAACCTTATCGAGTCCCAGGAGTTCGCGAAGAGGTAATGGTGGGTCATACTTAGTGCCGTTTATTTCGTTGACCGTAGTTTCCACTGTGTTAATAGCGTCGGTGGCTATACGAGGGACCTCGCTGATATCGCTCGTTTCTATAGCGGCGGCCGTCTTCACCAGCGTTTCGTCGGTAGACTGTAGGGTTTTTACCATTTGCTGCGCCCGATAATCGATCACTCCGAGAGCTCCAGCGAAGAGTACTCCATATCGGTTCAAGGGAGAGGGGCTGAGGAACCGGAACGGGTCGTTCTTGTACGTCAGCAACTTCCAGCTATTACCCCATTTAACCCACAAGTCTCCTCTTTTAGTGCTGCGGAACTCCAACGTGGCATTGATGCCGTGTTTAGACACCTCACTCTCCCACCGTTTCAACCGAGACTCCGTTTCCGTGAGAGGCGCCAGCTCATCCTTGGAGATCCCCACAGGAATCTCCGCACCGCCCGCCCATGCCGGAGTCTCGGGTGAGGCCTCCCACATAGGGACACCAGCAGATGAAGTTCCTGGTGCGTCTGGAACAAACAAAGATGCGCCTGGATCAACCAAAGGTGTATTTCGTGGTTCGCCTGGAACAAACAAAGGTGTATTTTGGGGTGCTGGCGTCTCTATGAAGGTCGTTTCGTCATAGTTATCGATGTCATCATCGATGTCATCATCATCGCGGAAATCGTCTCTGCCGATTTCATCCATGTCAATATCTCACTATGAACATTTTCATAAATCGTAACATCCGTACTATATATTGAAGTCACTATGCAAAACTCCAATCAGAATTCTCAATATGCCGTATCTTGTCATTGCGTGGGAAAACATGTATTTGACCCTGCGGCAATATGTTAATACTTGTTGCATTTTGAAGTGCAGCCCCTAATCAGCATACAGCCTCGTATGGCTCCGGATATGCATTGCAACTAAATAGCAAATAGGTCTCGGTCACTGCGGCAAAGCATACTCAATGTTTATTTATATCCGCAGGTTAATATTAAAATGGTGATTGTGATGGTAAAACTATGGAAAAAAACTATCCTAATTGTGTGTAGAAATAAGAAAAATGTCATAAAATAACAATTGCCAAGCAACTAAAAATTAGCCTCTAAAAGCTTATTATTAGATGAAGGTCAGTAAGATTAGCGTGGCAGTCGTGTTGTGTGACTATCCATAAAATTGCAATCACAAACATTTTTTTAAATAAGGCATATAAAAGATCATATAAAAGGCCGTGTTTATATTTTGGATAGTCAAGCAGCACGATTGTCACAGTCATCTTACTGATATTCCATTAATATTAGGTCTTAGAGGTGATTTTTTTGTTTCCATGGCAATGTTTATTTTTTACATTTTTCGGCCACACCAATGGGAACGTTTTAACCATGTTATCATTACTGCCACTTGTTATTACTGTTGGAGTATATGTGTGTATGTACAGAAGACAAAACATGAAGATCATCGTATGACATTTAATATACGTACGTCATTGCATCAACTAAACAACTTATTTAAAATGTACCAAAGCAGTATGCTATCTTTAGAACTTCTAAGATCCGAAGAGAATGCAATTCATTGATTCCTGTATGTGTACAAATAATACGAATATTCTACAATTACTTGGCATGTTAGTTTCTAACATTGTCTCTTTTTACTGCCACAAGTATACCGGACATCCATTACCAAAGCATCATTTCAGTAATGCCATATGATATACGTCATGTGATTTTGTACCTAAGAACATTTTCATGAAATTTATTTGCAGAAACTTTGATATTTTCTGTAAATGACGTCGAAAGATAACGAAATTTCCATAGGCAATGTGGAAGACTGTGCAAATTTCGTCAACTTTCGACAAATGGAAAATACCATAAATTTTGTAAATATTTTTAATGAGATATTGCACATGTTCTTAGATAGAAGATCAAATGGCTCGTTATATACTGTACGTGTATTAGGCCGGGTTTACTGGTTCGAATCCCATATTTCACCTGACAATTCCAAAATCAGTATTGCATATTTGCAGATGAAACAATATATGTATTCAGCCCTGAAATTATAATAACCTGATATGGTGACAGATACACACCAAAACTGTTTAGCCCACCTCCCTAAAAGTAATAGGATTATTACTAATCCTACTAATTTTTTAATGGTATTACACCAGATTCAACTCTCAAGTAACATGAAAAAGTGAATGTGAATTGGTTTAACGTCCCAGCAAGAGGTAATGCCATATAGAGACGGGACCACAGTTTAAAGTCTCATCCGACAAACCAGTAACATGAAAGCCAGCATTAAAATGTACCTGAGGACCAAACCGGGGATATCGAGATTCCGGTAAGGATGGAACCCATCGTTATAGTTACCATTCGCATGTTCCCAACCAACCACCCGCTTGCAGTGTTAAATATAATAGGAGACAAAGTGTCTTTAATACTTTGACAGTTTTATATGTGATGGCTCCCAACATAAACGACTTTTCCTGTATCAGAATGTTATTTTCTGTGTCAGGTATGGGGCGCCATTTTTGACTTTAATAGCACTTTGTGAAATCACCCATGCGAATGTGTGATTATCACCTATTCGAAAGGATGATATCACGAATTCAGAATGAATTGGCGATATCACCCTTTCAAATAGGTGAATAGGTGAATATCACCTATTTAATAGGGTGATATCATCTATTAATTTCGAAATGGTGATATCACGCATTCGGATCTGAATAGATGATATCAGATATTCGAATGGGTGATATCACAAAGTGCTATTAAAGTCCAAAACGGCACCCCATAGCCAGGCAGATTGATTGCCAGGGATTATATACAGATTACCGTTACGATTTGTAACTTTATACATGTACGAGGGTTATCGCATATATATTGAAAACGTGTCACATCACTATCGATACTTGCTAACATACATCTTGCTATAGACCTATCTGATTCGCACAATGTCAGCTGTAACTCATCACCAGAAAAACATATTTGTGCCAGAACAATATCTGAACTATTTCCCATATGCCTGACTATTGTTTGTCAAATACCATACTATGGTCTGTGTCATGAAACCTGCCCAACTATTACGACTATATATGCAAAAACAACATTTTGGTTGGTAATATTAAATTTTACCCAAAACCTTAAGAATGAGCCGTTTTTCTATTTCGTAAAATTCAGTCAAATGTTAATTGACTCCGAAACCTGGCTATATAGATTGGAAAATGATCGTAGAAAACAAGAGATACGTTTTTGAACATTACTAGATTAGTTAAATAATTAGAAAATAAGTTCCTTACAACACCGTGAATATGATATAAATCTACAATACTACAGTGCACATGCTGACTTCAAAATCACGTGATTTGTTAGTGTACCTGTCACATATAGGTTTCGCCATATTGGCTTTACTGTAAAGTACAACAAACAATAAATACATTGTGCCACACTAGTAGAGGAAATATTCTTCTTTCATCTGGTGTAATTGTTTGTGTTACATATCGTTAAACGCACGCATGATTGAAAAGGTTCAATTTGTTCGTTGTTAGTGACTGGTTGTATCACGAGAATATATTTGACCGTCGGCTGTTCGTGTCGTTATTTTAAAGTTTCAACGTCACTTTGCTATTTCAACGCTCATATCCCAATCATAGATCTCGTCATTGGCAACTCTTTGGCGAATGCCATCCTCGTCGAATGTCACCAAATATCCTGCAAATAGTAATAGTATACACGTATATGTATGAACACGTACCGATCTGAGACAGATGAGACTGGGTAGACCAAACTGTAGTCAGCAATACATGTACCACATAAAGCAGACAAGCATACAGTGGTAATCACAGTGTTTTCGTTTGTTCAAATAGCGACCGTCTAGGGGTTTCGTCTGCACGTGGCTATCTATTATAAATAAAAATTCGTGTGTCGGGCATATTATAGTTAGTCAGAATAGATGGCTATATTGCCAGTCGAAATGTGTTATTATTTAACAATATGATGGTTTGTAGACACGAATACATTCGAAGATTATGGAAGCACAAATACTTATTATAATATCATGCTTGCTCACAACTGATATATGCAATTAAGGTTAATAGAAAGGTGACTATACATACAATAAAATAAAACAGAATTAAATCAATGAGCCTACATATACATATAAAATATTACACCGTTGACCAGTATATAGTAACATGGGAACAATGTGACATATACATCATTCTCTGCAAGTAATTGCTGCAAAACGCAACAACACACTTGCGTGTTTGTATTTCCTTCTGTTATTGGCAATAAGTGATCGTTGCCGGAGTGATAGGGTTTATGGACATGTGCCGATTCAGATTAGACTGTGTATTCCAAACAGATTGAACAGTCTATGTATCCGTTAGCCATAATATAAGTCCATGAAACCCCATGCTTTTAACAAAATATATAAAATAATATTAGCCAGTTGACCTATATCGGATACAGACTACACGAACGACCATTCGCATAAGTCATAGTCATCCAGTCACAGTCACATATCGATATGTTTCCACGCTGCTTTACTAACCGTTTCCTTGTACTTGATTGATGATAGCTGGATACGCCTTTCCGTCTTTCTTGTATAGTGCAAACACTCTATTGCCAATTCTGAATCTTTCCTGGAATCGAAACAACCATGTAATAACAAATTGAATAGCATGTATTGTTACATAATGGTACCAGACATGGGGGCCGTTTCACTAAACTTCTTACGACTAAAATGTTCGTAAGTGCAAAATTAGTATAGTTTGTAAATGTCACAATTATAACGATTTTTTCTTGTAAGCAAATATTGGAACTTAAATTTCCAGACGATCCTAAAGTTTCACTTACGAACATTTTAATCATACGAAGGAATTACACGCTTGTGTTCTTTAACACCCATGCGTGGCATTTTCCGTCTCATAGACAAGTCTAGGAACCGCACATCTGGAACCTGGATAGCGTCGTCGTATTTTTGTTTCATGAGACTACTTGGTAACAGAGGAGAAAACGTGCATCAACCATATTGGAAGATATAACTAGTTGTATTATGATTTTGTTTTCAAATTATAGCAGCCAGCTTATTATTTACAAATACACATTATCTTGTAACTGTTTAGTGTGCAAATCATGTAAACTATTGCTAGACAAATGTATGTATTTCCAAGAACCATGGAATAGTAATTTTGAATTTGACTGATTGTATTCACGGATAGAAAACAATACACTCACATGAGAGCGAAGAGTCCATGTAAAGTTACACAGTAAATATGAGCAGATAACATGATGCACGTGATAAACGAGAGGCTTGGGTTCAGAACTAAATATATCATCATTTATTTTCCATCCGAGATAACCATCAGGTCCTAAGTTCCAACATTTCTGCACAATCACACTGACCCTGAATGATAGTGGAGTGCAACAGCACATGCCGTATATACTTACCACCTCGTTGGTCACTTTCCGTAGTTTACTTGTTCCTTGTTGTTCACATTCTTCACCATTCTTCACCTACAACATGATATGTATTATCAGACTATATATTATTTGTCTTACATATTTTGACATTAAACGGTTTAGAATCTCTAAATTGACAACAGCCGCCTACTAGTATGTAATGAAAGACACAAATTTGGTTGTTATAATTAATGATACTGGAAAAATAATCAATTGAGTAATAACATTGCGGCTGTTGCAGACAGTGTATTGTTGTAGCGGGGTGCACTTTCATAGTTCAAAAACGACATATTCAATTTCAATACAAACAAATTGAATGATTATATTGTCACTCAGACTTTGTTTGTGTCTGTCAGTTTTCAAAGTGATCATAGTTATTGCCTATGTGTGTGAACTACATGTATGATGCAAGTGGCGCAGTCCTTATTTGTGACTGCGCCATGCGAATTGGATTTCATGGTATATGCGTGTATGCTTTGTACTACTACCACGTTAAAGGAATGTATGATAAACAGGCAGACTCAATATTTGCTACAATATGTATTCGAAGCGGCTTGAGTATCTAGACCACCATCCTTTGTTGGATACATACTATATTTCACGAGGTAGCCATACTACGTCGAGTGAATTACATTCAGACTGGTGGTTATTCTATTTTACATGCCGTTGTTTAAAATCATACCGTTTGTCTGTTGGATCAGCTTTATGCAGACATGTGCATTCTTGTCTGTAACTGCACTCATTACAGTAACGTTCGACTTGTTTGATTTGACACTTGTGCTGAATATGCTAGGATGTGTAGTTGCAAGACCGCTCGTGAGCAGATGCACATTGAGGTCCAACCAGCATACATCGTAGATTCATGTATGAGGTGAATAATACCCAGACATTGAGTTTGGACTTCTCTGTTGGTTAAATACATTAGTATATAATTACTTATTTTAATCTAGTGCAGGTGAATTGGAATAAGGTGGTACTTGAATGACAACATGCTACTGTCGTAATTGGGTCAGCTCGTTATATAACTTTACCTAGGAAAACATATCACCCATAAAATCATTTATAACCGTCATGTACCTTTGGCAAAGGCGTAATATCACCCCGTGCCACAGAGAACGGCAAGCACTGTACGTCGTAGATAGATTATTTTTCCTGGAACGATAATGCCCATGCAAGCTGTTGTTATTGTGTATATCACTTAGTACGTTGGTGTGTCAAAATAATGTGATGACATATAAATGTTGAACACTAAAACAATCGCTAAAATTAAAAGAATCATATAAAGCAAAATAGATATCGTCATGTGTTTCACAGACATGCAGCTGAAGGCTCGCCAGTAATGTTTCTGTTATATTAACAACCTAAGCGGTCTTATTTTCCTACACTCACAAGCATGGTCAAAATGAATACCCCCGGTACAAAACTATATAACTACAGGAAGACTATGGAATGTAATGAATAAGAAGTGTTCATATTATCCCAAGCCAGTGACTGAAACGAACAATCCTGTTAAATTTCAACGGCTATATGTGCTCGTGTGTAGTCGACAGGCACATGTAATAAATGAATTATTGCAGCCATACTTCATGAGCTGCAAAGTAAACGTCATGTGACATGTGTTTGCTGCATCTCAATACACGGTTCTTATCTAAAATTTGTGTGTTTTGCTAATATAAATTTAAACGGGAAAAAAGCACATTACAATAGTCTGTTAAATGTCGTTTCTTAATGGAAATTAAATGCAGTTGATACATTAATCAGTATAGACACAAGCAAATATATTGTATATATGTGCGTGTGGAAATACCCCCTATTATCGAAAAAACAACCAGCCAGTGTTCAGAAGAAAGTTACGAAACACCAATCGCGATTGGACGCGCCCCATTTAAACATTGATCGCGACCCCTTTTATATGCAATAATGGCTGAACAAGATGCTAAAATGTTAGTGAATGCGCTTTATCACGCCGTGGTGATATCGGGTTTCAGTATCGGGTATGCTCGACTATCAAAGATGGCCCTAGGAGGATCCGCTCCCAAATTGGACTTTACTGCGAGAGACGTAGGGCTCGCGACCTTAGATGTAGCGGCCGCAGTTTGGACCCAAGATTATCTAGTTAAAGCTGGAATTCTACCAGTTAATATATGGAAATAAATGGCTTCAATCGCAGTAATATTAGGTGGTGCGCTCGTAAACGCATTGGCGTTCAGCGGTAGCAACTTTATATTATCTAAACTACACAACTAGAACGCGGATGAGGAGCGCGAGCGTCACGATTTAGCTGTAGAACAACTCAATAGCGCAAAGGAAGCGTGGTCGAAAAAACGAACCCCCATCTTGACTGGGTCAATGAAGAGCTTCGCCGCGAAAATCACGCGCACAAACTTTTCAGAACGTTGAAGAAGCCAACCGCGAGTACGCGCTGGCATATCCGCAGAAAAGTCTCGCGCCGCTGGATCGCGAGCCCCAACTTTCAGATTTCTATGTACCGTCAGAGCCCCAAAAAGACCGCGAGATCGCGTTCATCGTCGTGGGAATGGGTGTGGTGGGTCTCGTCGGCTACTATATTCAATCGAGATTTTAAATTAATTATTTTAAATAACTTTTTTTATAAATGTATATATATATAGAACGATGTCAGTTGACGAACTTTATTTTGCTATGATTGATGTAGGCTACACTGCCCTTAAACACCGCATAGCTGGTGCAAAGGGTATGATTCGTCTGGCCCGAGATTCTCTCGAGACGTGGCGGGAGGACGAAAAAGCGGCCACCCTTTTCGCAAAGCGGATGTTAGATTCCTCCACCAATCCTGGGGGATTAGATTTTCCCAATTTCCTTCAGAACTTAACCCCCAATCGCGATTGTTCTTCCCACAAAGGTTTATTATTATCGACGCAGTTACCGGACGATCTGGCGAGGGCATGTTGGAGATTGTCCGATATATTAGAATACATCGCATACGATGAACACGCGCAAACTTAATACCAAACTATCGGTTCGCCTAACGCGCAAGCTAGCGAACATGTACTATAGCCCCCGAGGCTACTGGAAGGGACTCGCTGCCATCAAGAACCTCGCGGCGGCGACCAAGGTTTCAGAAAACGCTGTCAAGGAATTGCTCAAGAAGCAGGCCATCTGGCAGATCTATATACCCGTGCCTCACAATATTCCGCGCCCGAAATTCGACGTGCCGGTACCGAACCAAGTTCACCAAGCGGATCTCCTGTTTCTCCCTCACGATCGCGTCGGTCGTAAGACGTACAAGTACGCGCTGACAGTCGTTGACGTAGCGAGTCGTTATAAGGGCGCTGAGCCGTTGGCCACTAAAGAGTCTAAGGAGGTGGCCGAGGCTCTCTCCCGAATATATAAGAGGAGTCCACTCAAATGGCCGAATCTTCTCCAGGTAGATCCCGGCCGCGAGTTCATGGGCGCGGTCTCTCATCTATTGTCTAAGCACGAAGTTTCTGTCAGACGCGGCCGCGTCAACATCCACCGGGACCAGGGGATCCTGGAACGCTTCAATCGAACGCTGGCTGAGAGACTGTTCGGACACCAATACGCTAAAGAACTTGTAGATCCTCATTCGCGATCGACCGAGTGGGTGGCCAGACTGCCCGCCGTGGTCTCCGCATTGAACGGAGAGGTGACCAGATTGATAGGTAAGAAGCCCGATGAAGTTTAAAAGGGTGACGAGCGATCCCTCTGCCGTCTCGCGCGGGCGACCCGTTGGTTTAGAGGAGCAACGGCTTCCATCGGATATTGATGTCCGGTACCTCTATCAACCGGGAGAGCTCGAAGGTGGCAGCCGCCGCGCGACTGATCCCGTGTGGTCTCTCAATGTATATCATCTAGATCGATCTATTACCAAGCCCGATGAGCCCGTGCTCTACTATTTGGATGATGGGCCATCTCGAGGGTTTGTTCGCGAAGAACTTCTCGCGGTGCCCTCTGACACCCAGCTACCCCCGATCGTCAGAGTCTTTAGATTGCTAATTTTCTTAATTTTTTTCAAAATTATTAAATAAATCATTAGAGAGGTTCTGTATGTATTCCGTCTGGTAACACACGTCTTTTATCGTAGTATGCCGAAAGTCCTAATTTTTGTTGACAGTACGTTTTCATAACACCGTCTTTCATTTTGAATCCCCTATTTTGTGCTACATCTATAATGTGTTTTCCATCTACTGTAGTTTCGGTTAGTACTCGTTTATATCTATCCCAATTTAAATTGTTAGTTCTCTTGGACATTCCTTTCGCAGAGTTTTTATTAATATAATTAATTTTTTCTACAAAATAACACTTACTAGATAACGCTATCGCCCTATCTCCGCTAAATTCCATTTTGAAAAGTCCGGGCTCTCTTTCGCTCCATTTATCCCAAGCCAACCATTTCTTTTTTTCTTTTTCAAACCCGTCTAGTAAGTTAGGTCTAATCAATTCCTCTATCGTTTTTCCACTAACTCCTATATACATACTATCCGTATCCATCTGTATTAATTCAAAGTATTCTCTTTTTACGTATTTGTCAAGAAATTCGTAGTAAAATTCCAACATTCTCAATTTAGCTTGTTGATAAACCGCTATTCCACAATGGAATGGTCTCTTTACCGCACACCTGGGTTTTCTTGAAGATATTTCGTACGCATCTCCTATCTCTTTCAAATCGTCAAAGAATGCAGATCTTAATGCTTTGTCAACACAGGTTTCGTTTTGTGTATATGTCGTATTTAAATGTCTCTCCGTTGCCTCTATCATTTTTCCACAACACGAGTTTCCTAATCATTTCATTATGTCGGCTACTGGTTTCTTATTTGGTTCTACATCACCCGTTCGTCTTGCGGCTGTAACTTCTTTTGCGAACCATTCGAATGGTTTTCCGCTAATATAATCTATAACACGATGAACTCCAGTTATTTCTAGGCCGTGTTTTAAATACCATTTCAACAGTGGCGCGTACAGCAATACTTTAGTGGCTGTCATAGATCCCACCAATTTTTTTCCATCTCCTCTTGTTCGGCCAGTATCTTTTAAATATTTTAACATGTGTGTGGAAACTTCATCAACCTCTACTTCTCTGTTTATAAATATTGGGGACATTTCAGAAAACTTATCTTTTAAGTTGTGTGGAACTTCTATATCCACCTCCGCAAACCCAAACCAGTCTCCAGATAAAACTCTTTTACAAAAGTTTTTAATATATTTAGGGTTATGTGGGGTATCTATATGGTGTATAGTTTCTCTCCCACACGGCATCTCTTTATTTAACGTAGATAAATATAACGTGTTTGCTTCGTACCCCAAAACAGCCTTGCACGGTTTGGAACCCACTCTAATATTTGAAACACCAGCTTCTGCATATCGTGTAAATACTATTGATGGACCGCCAACTAGAGCGTCCTTCATCATTTCGTATGTTTCTTCTTTTGGTGCATATAGAGCATCCTCCGGTATAATCGTCTTTGAAGATTTGTGTTCTTTAATGGTTCCTCTCAATAAATATTGTATAGCTACTCCAGGTAGTGTTACCGCATCTTTGAAAATATCCACACCTCTGTGTTTATAAAATTCACACATTTTTTCCACCGCTTCTAGGAACGGTGCTACATCTAAATCGTTATAATATTTCAACCAATCTCTGAAAGTTTTCATATTATTTTCTTCGAAAATTCTACGACATTTACTTAATTATATTTCATCTATTAACATTTTCCCAGATAGTTTGGAATACCAATTCTCTATATCCGGTAGTCCTGGGTAATCCAGTTTGTCTGGAGAATCGAACCACTCATAAGGAAAGAAAGATTTCTGTCCTTTGCATTCGTAGGCTTTTATCCAACTATCGTAACTTACACCGGGTCCTAGATAAAGTATTACATCAAGAAATCTAAACTCTGGAGTAAATAGAAATATTGTTGCGTTTGCACGTTTTCCGACCATTACTTTCTTTGTTGTTGATGCCAGTTCGCCTACTAGGTATTTCTTTATTAAGTTTATATCGTACTTACTGCTGTTAAAACCTATAACCGGTACTTGCTCTATCCACTGTTCGATCTTGGCGATTTGGTTTTTACGTAAATGTTCTGTATTAAACCCATATCTTGACCACAACTTCTTCTCTTATAGCTTTTCCCCTGACTTTCAAATCTTCTACGAATTTTTCTATAAGTTTTGCGGGATCTTTATCACAAATATGAGTTACTATTCCTGAGAAATTATCTCCTATACTAACGCTTACCGGAACGTGCTCGGCTTCGTACTCTAGATTATTACCGAGAGTTTCAAATTCTGGGTTGAGATATGCCTCAAAATCGTATACTATCTGATATGGATAAAGAGTAGTGTCGCAACCGATCTTTATGTCTTTACCAGTTCTTTGAAATTCGCATTCCCACATAACTACTAGGTTGAATTCTTTGTTTCTTCTAATAAGTGTATCTCTTCTCATAGTGGATGCGCGTTCTTCTTTTCTATGTTTTGCATGAATCTCACACCCGTGCCAGTAACAGCCGTGATATTGATATACGGTATTGGTTTCTGGACAGTATTCATCTACTGGAGCTCCTAAAATCCATCTTTCACCCCCGTGTCCACACTGTTCGTGGTGAATGTGAATTCCCTCGCGCTTTTCCACAGAGTACATCCAATCGATCGCCCCATAACTGTTAGAACTTTTTGGGTAGAACGCTTTCTCGAACGACGAACGCGGGCGCTCTAAATAATTACCATCACTACTTTTGTCTCACCTTTCATACATTTTGGTCCGTGTCTCTTCATATTACTCGCTTTCGTGAATTTCTGCTTGCAATTATCGCAGGCGTAAATTTTAGATAGGTTTTTAAGGTTTTTTATTAGAAATGCGTGATTATTAAACAGTCCTATTGTCATTGGTTTATTACCTATTGCCTTATAGTGCGCTGGTACCTTTTTCAACCACCATACGTTACATTCGGTGGGTTGATATACTTCTATACCGATTTTAAAAAACTCTTCAACCTTTTTCAGATCTGAAAAAGGAATTGGTGAAACCACATTACTACCAAAATATTGCTTACTAAGTTCTTTCGCCTTTTCTGTACATCTGTGGGGTCTTTGATTTGTCATATGCATAGCTAGACACCTGAACTGACAAAGGTCGTCATTATACTTATCTAAAGAATACATACCTTTTTTATTCTTCAGCCATTCTGGAATTTCTCCTCATGCTGCTTCTTTGGATTGTAGTCCCAAATCTTTTCCCCTACTACCCTGTATTAGCTTTACGAAAACCTCTACCCATCTTACAAACTTCCACTTTGTATTCGGTCTGTCTGTTTTATCGGACATTATTCGTGTTTGCTCCTTATCTGACAGCCATTTTTTAACGTTTTCATTGATGATAGTGGTTCGCTACCACCGAGATTTTTGTGCATTATTATAGTTACAGGTTTTCCATTTTTAATTTCCTCCATATGTTCTAGCTTGTAAGAATATGAATATCTCAAATAAAAATTGGTTGTTAGAAACGGAGCGAGTTTCTCGGACATGCGTTCAGACTCGTTAATGTTAATGTTTTTACGAAAGGATTTAATATAACTACCCGTCTTCCATTTTCTACCTTTTCCAATGTTTCATCGTGAGCCCCCAATATTTCTTCACCTTTTTCCACTATCGCGCGAACGAGAGATTTGTTCTTATTATTTTGTATTGGGCCACCTGTGTGTCTAATTTGGGACAAATTATTGGTGCTTGAAGGTTTTATTACACTAGCCCTTAACTCCGCAATACTTTCTTTTTGAATTCTGTTACCAACTTCATCCGCTAGTGAGAGGTTTGTAAATGCCCCTCTTTTATAGGCGCGGGTAAACCGCTTCATAAACGCCTCATTCTTTGTGGCATTTATCAGCTTTGTCAACCCCCTAACTCTCAACCGCGTACTATAAGTAATCCCTAGAGATTCGGCTTCTCTTCTCAAATTTTCTATTTCTGCTCTAGTTTCTGGCGTTATCATATTTTCTGTATTATACTTTTGTATATATACTTTTGTATAACCTATAAAATTTATCTGTTCAATTGGACGTCAAAAATTTACATAATGTTTTTTTCACGTCCAATTGAACAGATAAATTTCATAGGTTATATACATATATAATGGAGTGTGAGACTTGTTGTAAGACGTTTACGTGTAAAGACTATCTACGAAGGCATCTAGCGAGACGTAGAAAGTTTCCTTGTGTCCCCCCACAATTTCAATGCCCTAGATGCCCTTGTAAATTCGTTAGTGCCCAAACTTTTTGTAGACATAAGCAACTACGCTGTCAGGTGGCTAAAGGTGAACGTGGTAGACTAGAGCTGGTAGAATTAGTTGCTGGTCTGCGAAATAAATTAGCTATATCGGAGGAGAAAAATGAGGTGTTGGAATATAAACTATTGTACTTGCATGAATGATTTCGACTTTTTTCAAAAGTCAATTACCAATATAATTGGGACTCCCTCTTTTCAAAATTATTTTCTCCAAAAATTCATAAATTTGCTCTCGGGAGACCCAATTTTCCTCGTTAACCAATTTTTTGATTTTCGGGGGTGGTGGGGGTATTATAGAGGGTTATAAATGATATCACGGTAGGTGGTATCATTTTGACTCCCTTACTACTACTCGGGTCAAAAGACAAAGCGGTTCCAAAGCTATGGCGATTTGAATTTCGGAAGATAGCCTAAAAATTGCCATTTTAGCGTGACATGGGTTTTCGTTGTTTGCTTATCATGATTTATTTTTGCTTTTATCAATATTTTGACCTTAAATTTAAGTTACATGTAAACACTGTATTCATTTTCAAACTAGAAAATGAAAACCACACGCATATATTCGCTACGGTGTTTTTGAAACAGACCTTTATCTGATATAGGTCAAATGAAGCCAACATTACAGTAAACTGCCCTTTTTTGTATTTATGGGAATATATTTTAGAATAAGGTTAGTATAACTGAATAAAAATGTTTTTCAGATAGTACACACATTGCTTTGTAATAATAATACTAACATCTTACATATCATTTGCATGCCACATTGCCATGTGTATCCTTTTCATACTAACATTTTGTCTCAACCATAACGCTTTCCTACCTTGCATGTAGTTTTAGCCTTTTATTTTGGAATCAATTGCCTAACATCTTGCTTATAGTCAATATTATTTTCCTTAGACATCAGCTTTCATTTATATTTCAGCTAAGTATTGCCAGCTGCTGAAAGATACAATGTAGTCTTGGGGAGACATCAAACAAATGTCCCAACCATAACGCTTTTTGTCCCAACCATAACGGCAGTAATTCATGGCTGTTTAGTCATATGTTTGTGTCCTAACATGTCTAACATAGGCAATGTTTCATTTAATAGTTTCAAATATGTTTAGGCTTTACAGTATACTAACTCTAATGGCCATTTTAAATCTAATTTGAGAATAAACTGATTTATCTTAAAGAGATATATGAAAAAAATGTCACATTTTTAATGAAAAATGAATATAGTGTGACCTTTAAAAGGTTATTATTGTTAATGTAGTAGATATTGACTGTTCTTTATACATTGCCAGATTGTTGGGTATCAGATTAATGCTGTATCTACTATATTAGTGGTAACCAAATATATATAGCTTTTTGTCCCAACCATAACGGCAATAATTCCTGGCGGATTAGTCATATTTGTTGTGTCCTAACTTGTCCAAGATAGGCAATGTTTCATTTAATATTTTTTAAATATGTTTAGGCTTCACATTATACTTACCATAATGAGCATTTTAAATCTAATTTGACTTGTCTTAAATAGATACAAGAATAAATGTCACATTTTTCATTATAGTATGAATAATTTTCTAACGTCAATGAATTTTGACTTTTATCTTCCCTGTGGCCAAAAGTTAGTGACTGGTTTTAACTCTGAGTAACAACACATTTACCTTCTGTTGCTTCTGTTGTGTCAACACAATTCATTTTCGTTTTCATCAGTAATTATGTTGTCTGGAAGGCCTTTGGATTCAAATCCAAGGATGAAACCAGACCACCAGCAACAGGAAATTGTTTAATGTTCCTGGAATTTGTATATTGTTTACTGTGCCACAACCAATATAAATTCTATGGCAAATTAGGTGGGTGGGGTATGACGAAAGGTCACAATAAAAATAACCATTGTCACAACTCATAAGTGACATTGCATACTTACAATGGCAATAGGACATCGCCAAGTGAGTGGCCCCAGTCCTTAGATACATGCCTAATGCTTCCCCATCTTAACTTATAAAGTAGTTTGCTGAACAACAGTGCAAAATATGGGCTGGGACAATATGTTTATAGTCTTCTACATGCTAAGACATAAATGTAAAGGTGCAATAAAAACTGCACTTGCAGTACATTTTTCGGATAGTCATTATTGGCGATTATCATGATCACTTGACGTTTAATGGCCCATCAATAACTAAGGTCCTGCCAGACCGAACCAATGGTCTATACAACGTTAACATGTATGTACGGGGAGCGGGAATCCTAAATCCAGGTTCATTTCTACTGAAATACAAAGGAGCTAAGGAGTCCGATTAATTGATTAATTTTTTCAGGTCAGATTCCCAACACTACTATTAACACATGACGTTTAACAAAGACGGAAATGAGAGTGAAATTTACATTTGAAACACCAACCACAAGACGAAAGCAGAATGAAACAAACAATGTCACTAAAAAGAAAGACATAACAGGCTCTATAAGACTAAAGCGATTCCGAGAGAAATGGAAAAGTAATCGAATTGTCAAGGCAAAAAATGTAAAAAAATGTCGAGATTACCGCGAACAATTGAAAGCAAATCGAAGGAAAAACAAAATGTTGGATGAGCAATCTAAAAAGAAAGAAAGTGAAAGAAACGCAGCATATAGAAAGAAGAAAAGAGGTTCTATGAAAACCAATGAGACACAAAAAAATACTGACAATGATAGAATTGTTACAAATCAGAGTGAGAAAGGTAGAATCAAAAGGGGAACTGATGCACGTGTAATGAAACTACAGAATAAATTAAAGAAAGTACAACAGATAAATCGACGGAAGGAAAACAAAAAATCTAAAGTTGTCCCTGTAAGTCCAGAGGCTGTACGAAAAAGGGCATCAAGGGTGAAAAATAAGCTACCATCGTCACCTAAGAAATGGGCACAAACAGTGTCCCATGTTCTACAAAACGCGTCTCCGAGGAAAAGGGAAGCTCTTTCGGAAATACATACCAATGGAAAGATAATATCAGTTAAAGCAAATACCGGTACCAGAAATCTATTTCAAAGCAAATTAAGACAAGAAACGAGGCAAAGCCATGAAGGCCAGGTTTTTTCCAAGCAGCATGGACACTTGGATAACATAATTATACCCACTTTTTGTAGACTAGATGGCCGTGGCCTGCATGTCGCGCCTTGGGGCGAGGCATGTACACTAACAAAATAGATATAGTAGATGGAAAAAGTTTAACGAAAAAAATTAACCAGACACATGGACGTACGGACGGACGGACATATGCCAAAATGCCGACGATATCGCGCTTTCCGCAAGCGGGTGCGACAATAATGATAAGTATCAAGGTAATGGGTGAAGCAGTTGCAGAGATATAGTACACGAACAAACTTTAACAAATAAATTCAAAGTAATTTGACCTTGACATTGCGCACAGGGGCCGCACGGTTGGGGATTAGAGTGAAAATATGGACGATGCTAAACACCCATGTGAAGTTTCAAGGTAATGGGCGAAGCAGTTGCAGAGATATAGTATAACAAAAAAGTTTTAACCAAAAATTTAACCAGACGTACGTTAAAAAGTTAACGTTGAAAATGGCTAAGTCAATTACGTAGAAATAATAGGTGAATGTAAAAAAATGGTCACATGTTGGATAGTTGTATGTGGTAGGCACCCATTGGTTATGAAGCTGTGAAAGTTTGGTGGTCCTAGGTGGTACAGTACCAAAGAAATGGACTTAAACACAAAAACTTAACATTGTAAACGCGAAAAGTTAACATTGAAAATGGCTAAGTCGACTGCGCGGAAAAAATGGGTCAAGTTAAAAAAAAAAGTAACATGTTGGATAGTGATATGTGGTGGGCACCCCTTGATTATGAAGCTGTGAAAGTTTGGTGGTCCTAGGTGGTACAGTAACAAAGAAATGGACTCAAACACGAAAACTTAACATTGATTGTGGACGCCGCCCGCCGCCCGCCCGCCCGGCTTTCGCCAATCCAATAGCCTGGATTTTTTTCCAAAAAACCTGGCTAAAAATGAACTTGAATGATAAGAGGGTATGTGTGTGCGTGAACTGCTTTAATATGACAGAGATGCTCAGTTGTTTAAGCAATGTGACAGAGAAGGGAATGAAGCCTTTTACTATTAGAAGTATTTA
The DNA here is from genome assembly GCA_029237695.1 of Conchocele bisecta. NCBI lineage: Eukaryota > Metazoa > Mollusca > Bivalvia > Lucinida > Thyasiridae > Conchocele > Conchocele bisecta. The sequence continues at coordinate 56,315,173 of CM055275.1, read as the reverse complement.
CAGGGACAGTGTTTGTGAGCCATCAAATAAGTTCCCAGACCTGGCATGTATTGAAGGTAACTGTGAAAAATGCAAAGGAATGTTGATAAAGAAGTATGGGAAATTAGTAAATGAAAAGAAAGATAAAGTGTTGAAGTACAATCAGTGGGAGATGGTGAATACAACATACAAAACATCAAAAGGTGAAATAATGAACAAGAAGATTTGGCAACAAGTGCGTCATGAAGAAACTGTCTCAAAAATATTTGATACAGTCCGTACAAAAATGGAAGTATTCAAAGGACATATTTTCAGAAATGACTATCAATACCACCAGCATCAAAAACTAGCTGAAAATCTCCCTGAAAATCAGGCAATTGTGTATGCTGATTTTTCCGCAGAATTATGCATTGAAACAAAATGACGAAATTCAAGCATATGCACAGAAACATATATTTGCATTGTTGTCCCAACCATAACGCTGATTTGTGCTTTTTCATTAAACTTCCTAATTTCAATCAAAGCAATACAATAGTTCCAACATGTTGCAATCTGTGTTCTGTGATAGTTTTAAATTATGATGTAGACAGAATGTGTTGTTTTATTCTGCCATTAGACCTGGAAATAAACTTTATTTACAAACACAATTTCAAAGCAATATTATAAATATACACTAGGTATTAACTGTTAAAATCTACCAATAATAGAGTTGTATTGAAAGATTTCAAGTATATTCACCATTTCATGACTAAGCGTATTACTCTTTCAAAGAATGTGTTGCACTAATGTCTTATTTTTATAATGAGGTGGCATGTCCCAACCATAACGGTCAATTGTAAATTTACAGCCTAATTTTAATGTAAAATCTTCATGTAATGGACCAATGTAGAAGGCTGAAGTTTTGAATATGTGTAGCAAACATATATAAGCTATCTCAAAACTGGTTTAGGACATCCTAAATAATCAGGCTGTCCAAACAAAAAACTTTTTACTTACCAATGTCAATTTTTTAAATACTTTTTACATTATTTTTTAGATTTTATCACACTTTTGGTTGACCGAACTCTGAAAAACATACTAAATCTTTGTCACAGTATCAAATAAATAGTTAGAAATCAAAATAAGGCTGTATGTTTGTCTTAACTCACAAGATTGGATATTAAAAAACCAGTCATACTGCTGTTTTTGCGATTTTTTTAGAACTTTAATATATTTTTTTCCTATAATTAAAGGAAATATTTAACGAAACCTATACATTTTCGGAAACTACAAACTCCACCCCACAAAATGTACATAAGTATAGCATGAAATGGAAAACTTTATTTTTTAGCAAAATGTCACACTTTATTTGCTTTAGGCCATAAGTTGGTTAAAATATGATATAAGGTATGTATTAGATATTTAAAAAACAATCGCACTGAAGGAATCGAACGTAAACAATTTTGACAAAGCTATGGTAGCCATTAAATAACCTGTACGAACAAAAATCGCAGCCAATTGATATCAATTAAAATCGAAACATGTAGATACCCCCTCCCCACCCACATCGTTCACAATTGTTTCAACTGCTTTATCCGACCTGGCTTACGACCAAGCACGCATACTAAGAAAAACAACAACACACGTTTTCGTCATTTTGTTTGTTCCTATAAAAAACGTTACATTCACAAATACAACTCATGTTGCTAGTTGCTAATATTGACTCAACCATTTCACACTAGTCTGGGAAGGGCTGTGGATCAGGGGTATAATACAGGACTTCAATACTGAAGGTTGTGAGTTACCATAGGGCATGCAAATATTTTCATAATAGTTCCATCCAACTGGTTTGTCGAATGAGATGATACACTTTGGTTCCATCTTTATATGACCTTAGCTGTTGCTGGAACGTTAAACTATAGTAACCGTCGTAACATGCATTACGCGTGCTTCCTGAATAGATGTAACAATTCGATATCTGGCACGCTACTTCTACTACACCTGCAACGCAACATATGTCATTTACGTTGTTATACAGATCACATTTGAACTGTATTGTATTACTTCAGGCTTACAATGCTTTATCATTCGCCCTACTTGTTAAGCCAATCGCCGTCCAGTATGGAGCTGCACTTACATATTGCAAAATGTAACCCCAATATATGTTCATGTTACCAAAGTGAATGACTACTCCTTCGGCAGCAAATGGAACGTCGATGCTTGGATAGGAGATGGCATTATAAAGCTGGCTAATTATAAGTATGTTATTGTTCACATATTGGATTTATTAAGAAAGTAATTGATGTTGTCACTAACGCTCCCTCGCAATTAATTTCTAAAATATTCCAATACATGAACAATAACGTTTGTTTCACATAATGGTATTGTAATGTACAGGCCTGCTATAAAGTGATCCCAATGGCATCCGACTATTGGATTTCGCCGAAGTTCGGTAATTTCCCATTGTAAATATCAATGATATATAACTAGGTCTATTGGATAATATGACAGAGTAGCGATCGCTAATTCGGTCCAGTTATAATAAGTAGTTTACCTGTAAACTTTCTGCTTGATCCGCATGGAGTGTCAATGCAGGAAAGTGACTTAAATGTCTATTTAATTATGGAATTTCAGCGTGTTTTCTGAGGATATCCTCAACCACCAGTGACCATTGCGCATGCGCTAGGTCACTTCCGGAAAATACGTCATATGCCAATGTTCAATAGATCAGCGTTTCTGACACAGCGCAACCATCACATCTCAGTCCGCCCGAAATAAACCCCAATAGACTCAAATTTAATGTATTATGAACGATGCCGATATGGCAATTGTGTTCAAAGATGACTATTAGTCGTAGTTGTGTTATTTATAAAACGACTTTCATCGAAAATAGTGAACTTAAGAGAACTAATTTCCCACTGTATCCGGAGAAACTGTAAGAATCCCATTGTTGCTATGGGCGCGTAAGGTTGATTTCACTATTGCTAGTGTCAACCCTAAGGGTATAAATACCCGCGCATATTCAAATGAGATTATTCTGGGCGCCGGCAGAGCAGAGGACAGTTATATTCAGAGGCTACTCTCTGATTTCATATATTTATGCACTAAGAAGTTTATTGTACTAAATCTACTTAGTTATATTATGTGACTTACATTAAGTCACATCTAGCGTTGACTAATATAGGTGGGTATTGTTAGGATGAGTGTATTTTACACATAGTCAATCCTTGTGTGTTTTTGGGGAAAGTGTGGATTTTTATTAATAACCCTCCCTCTTGTTATCCCAACCACCGTGATTACCCCTATCCTATGATGGCCAGTTATTTGGCTACTAGAGCAACATGTGTCTATTAGAGAGGTGAAGGTTACCTCCCTTGCTGTGAGACTATTACGATAGGAGGAGTGAGTTCCCCTATGTATCGTTGCTCCCACATCTAAGTCTGGAAAGCTGTTTGATGTAGGGAGTTATTTCCCTTAGAACGGTATAGATCCTGATCAGTGATGGAGTATATAAAGACTCCTCTTGCAACCTCAGTTAAAGGAGATATTTCCTTAGTTACACATTTAGAGAAACATCATCTCTAGTTGTCTCTGCCTGTCGGTAAATTATTCCCGTTTCAACAAAGATCCCCTCAGCCCAGAATCATACCATCTATTAGAGAGGGATAGGCCCACACGACCTCGTTTATTATTGACTTGAAATTGTAAACATTATGGATTGTATGTAAATAAAATATACATGTAGTTATACACCTAATTGTTGTTCCCATCTTACTAGGCCCCTTAAATCAGTCGCGGCCCACGCTATCCAAACCCGTGACAAAATAAATGGTGGCCGGCGGTGCGATTTAACATATATCGCGTGATATTTTTATATTACGAGTTATTTCGAGTGATCGATACCAAGTATACCGAGAGCTGGTTATACAGCAAAAACGGGTAAAACGGTTTTTCTTTACCAACGACCTTAGAAGATGGGAAAGCGTAAATTGGTGAAGACTATGGACAGAGACATGGAAACAGAGATACAAGAACATATCCCGGAGAATGTGGAGCCAGCCACGACACATGCGGGTGTCTTGAGCCAACCAGCATCATCAAGGGAACGAGAAGCCATTGCAGCGCAGTTATTGACGATAGAAGCCACATCACCGACGCGCCAACTACCAAGTAATATGGGGTTACCAGAAAATGTGGAAGGTTGCAAGAATTACGAGAGACCACAGGGACAACCAATACATAGGGCAAGCAGGCCAAAAGCTGCGTGGATGAATGCTGAAGCAGAGGGTCCCAGTGAAGCGTGCTGGCGGTCAAAGAGTTGTGATAGGCAAGCCGAGACAGCAAATATGCAGCATGTAGGAGATATATTGGGTGAGACACAGTCAAGTACCTATACCTGTAGTTCAAATTTCAGGCGGGCGCGAAGTTATGAGAGACCACCCATAATCACAAAACCAGATACAGAGATATACACAGCAAGAGAAACCCGAAGTCAGCGAGTGCCATCAGTTCGTGAGAGGCGAACTGAAGAGGGTGGCGATCCGATAGGATTAGGCACCAGTCGAAGAGAAGTACTGTCATGTGATGAAATACCACACGTAAAAAGATACAGCGAGGGGAGATTCCATCTAGTGCAGAGACGAGAAAATGGTTTAGATGTGTATAATCAGAACAGAGAAAGAGAGAGGTACCAGTGGAAGAGTTATGAGAGACCATGTGCTGAAGAGACACGACACGAGAATAATAGTTACAGAAGACAGCAACCGTATGGTCTTGAATAATCAGATATAGAAGATCTACGGTACAGGGGAAGTGTCCCTACGACAGGGGACACTATACAAGGGTCGTGTAGTCGCCAGGGACCAATGCAAGGAAACTTGAAATTACCAGAATTTACAGGGAAAGAAGATTGGAAGGTGTGAATACGCAGGTTTGAGGCGATAGCTGAGGGAAGACAGTGGAGTGACAAGCTAGATGAGTTACTACCTAGACTTCAGAGTGGGGCGGGCCATTTTGTTTTCACCCAGTTGTCCAAGAGGACGCTCAGAAATTATGATGAACTTGTCATGGAGCTAGGTTATAGATATCGCGTAATAGAAAATACGAAATCATATGCTGCAATGTTTGCGAGCAGAAATCAGAAACATGGAGAAACGGTAGAAAAATATGCCGCCGAGCTAAAACGGCTTCATTACAAGGTTTATCCAAGGAGAGTACCAATAGCGTATGCAGATGCAGAGAGGAAAGCAATAAAGGAGTTAGAAGAAAAATGGGTTAGCCGGAAGTCGGATTCACCATGGGCTAGTCCTATAGTGCTAGTTAAGAAGTCTGATGGAAAAATCAGACCATGTGTGGACTATAGACGGTTAAACGCGGTGGTGAAAAAGGTATCAGCGTTTCCATTACCTAGAGTTGGAGACTGTTCGGACGCTGTAGGAATCTGATATACCAAAGACAGCTTTTTGCACGAAATATGGGCAATATGAATTTCTATCTATGCCGTTTGGATTAATTTCAAGTGCAACCACTTTTCAGAGAACCATGAAGTTAATCTTACAAGGTTTACAGTGGACAACTGCAATCATATACATATATGATATAATAGTGTTATCCAGGAGTTTTGAAGAACATGTATGTCGGGTAGATGGTGTGCTAGCGATAATAGAAGCAGCGAATCTCAAGCTGAAGCCAGCAAAGACCGAGCTGTTTCAAAAGTCAATAACGTTCCTAGGACATGTGGTGTCCGAATATGGTGTAAAACGGCACCCCGGCAATATTATCAAGATAGTACAGTGGGAACGACCTAAAACGGTGAAGCAAGTGACACACAATTTAGGTATGGGGTCGTGCTATCGCCGATTTGTTAACGGTTATGCGACGGTGGCCAAACCACTGACAGAGCTAACACGGAAAGGAAAACAATTTATTTGGACAGTAGCATGTGAGAGTGCATTTCAGAACCTGAAGCAGGCTCTGGTGAGCACATATAATCGGCCATCCAAACGATGATGAAGAATTTATCCTGGATGTAGACGGGTGCATAAGAGGAATTGGGGCGGTACTTCACCAAGTAAAAAATGGACGAGAGAACGTGATTGTATATGGAAGTCGAGGCCTAAACCGAGCGGAGTCAAATTACTGCATAAGTCAGATTGAGTTATTGGCAGTCAGACACTTTGTGGAATAGTTTAGGCAATATTTACTGGGTAGAAAGTTCACAGTGAGAAGTGACCACCTATATTTAGTCTGGCTATTCAGACTTAAAGAACCAAGAGGCCGTGTAACGAGATGGATAGAGGTGCTTTCAGCCTACAACTTTGCAATTGAATATCGTCCTAGGAAGAAAATGGGTAATGCAGATGCTCTGAGTCGCCGTGAGAACCCACATTATTGTGAGTGTCCAGAGCAAAATACACTGGAGTTGTCAAAATGTGGACCATGTAAGAAATGTAGGAAGAGGGAAGAAGAGATGGTGCTCTTAAATCCAGGACGATAGTCCACACTGCATGAAGAAGTGACGGTGAACCTATCGAATGAGCAAGAAGTTATATTGCGTAAAACAGAAAAGTCAGATAATACAGGGCAGGACATGTCGGACGGACACAAAGATAAGTGTAATAGCCATAATCACAAAGGCACAGGAATTGGGAGCCAAGTACCAGGAATCAGTACACAAGTAACATATGTCCAGCAAAAACCGAGTGAAAACAGCATGATGGCAAAGGCCCAAGAAGCAAATGAACATATAGGACCAATTTATAAAGCAGTTAAGGAGGGAAAGAAACCAAGTACCACAGATATCACTATGTGCAGCCCAACGACAAGGCACTATTGGATATTATGGGAATCAATGGTTTTAATAGATGAGGTACTATACAAAACATTCACAAAGCTGGATGGCACAGGCGTGTATCAACAATGTATAGTTCCACATAATCATCAGAAGCTGATATTATATCAAGTTCACAATTCGGTGTTATCAGGACATTTGGGGTGGAAATGTACAAAACAGAAACAAAAGTACTACTGGTCCAATGTCAAGGCAGATGTAACAAATCATATTGTGAAATCTGACACATGTGAAGTAGATAATCCTCTTATCCGAAAACCGAGGGCAACTTTGGGGTCGTTACGGGCGGGTGCACCAATGCCTAGCAACATACATATTAGGACCATTACCAAAGACACCACGTGGAAAAAATACATATTGGTGGTAACAGATCACTTCAGCAAGTGGGTGAAGATATTTCCCATAGAAGCACAGACAGCGGAGACATGTGCACGGATTATACTAAATGAAGTAATACTAGGAACACCAGTCACTATACATAGTGATCAAGGCCGGAACTATGAAAGTCAAGTGTTCAAAGAGCTGTGTAAAACGTTGGAAATTAAGAAAACGCGATGCAGACCTTAGAACCCCGGAGGAAACGGAGTTGTTGAAAGGTTCAACAAGACCTTAGTACGGATGATTAATGCATATTTATGCGGTGAACAGGAGATCTGGGATCTGAATTTAGGATGCCTTGCATCGGCATATCGTTCCAGTACTCATGAAGCGAGAGCTTGAAAGAGTGTATGCAGATAGCTCATTCAGTAGCTCTTCAGCATTTAAAAGTAGCAGCAACCCGTCATAAGGAGATATATGGTGCTAGGGCGGCCATCTTTAAGTATGAAGTAGGGGATCTGGTATGGTATCTGGCTGAAAACAGAACCAAAGGTATCTCACCGAAACTGGAGAAGATGTATACGGGACCACATATTATTAAAAGTGGCGTTGAACTTTTTGATGCAGCTGGATGCTAAAGGCAATGAAAAGCTAGTGCATCACAACAAATTAAAGCCATACAAAGGGGACAGACCACCAAAGTTGACGAAGAGGGCATTAAAACTACTGTCAGCAGAGAAGTTTGGGAAGAAGACAGATGACAAACATGATCATTAACAGTGCAAACCTGTTAATGCATAAATCGTGTGTGTAAAACCACATATAGACGAAATATATATAGTATATATATGTTAATTGATGTTCCTGTGCATATCATGGGTGATGCTTATGCTACACATAGAACAGAATATATTTTTGAATGGCAATTAAATGTAGTTATAAAAAAAATAAAACATAATAATAATAATAATAAAAAATATTCATGTTATTGTTTATAACCGGTTAACCGGTTAACATCTATTTGGATGAACCATACCTGTTACGCGGTTGGGAATAATTGTCGATACATATATGTATAGCTAGCTATTAGCATATTAAACTTGATTATGCACAGTGTTTAGTGTTAGCACACCAAATTATTGAGGTTATTCTCGTATGTAGGCCAAAGGGGTGGTGTTTGTAATTGGCTTATGCCGACATGTGTGAGGCTAGCAGCAATGCACTAGTTGCTTATAACATGTTTAATATACATGGAGTATGACAGGTGGGAATGAAGAGTTTACAGACGAAGTGAAAACAAATTTGGAGCCTACAAGTCAATAACAATGTGTATTGTTGTGTAATCGATTGTTAGACCGATTATTGTGAAAATGTTGTAAATAAATAATACACAAATAACTAGGTATGGAGATTCATGTCTAGTGTTGTTATGTTTTATGTCAATAAAATATATATGTAATATGATATTCACATATATAGATCAGTAATGGACCCGTTAAGTTCAGTGGAGCAGAAGGCACCACGGTACATAAGCGTATGGGGTACGTTTATGGTAAAGGGGATTGTGAAAAAAGGAACCTAGAGGCAATATAATGATTAAAATGTGCCTATGACCTAATACGTGGAGCAGAATGTCACAACAGTAAATATGTACAGTGTCAGAGTTTATTTAGACGGAGAACCATTGATGTAGGGCAGTCAATGCCTTGATATCGCATTTAGTGCTGTGTGCACGGGTGGTAATGTACAGTCGTTTCTGTCAAAATGTTCCGGGTTTATACGTGTACAAAGTTTTGTGCGTTGCGTATCCGTTGAGTTTCCGTTAGTTGCGTTTCAAACCGTGTGTCGTCTACGTGTAATACGTTTTCGGCCATGCGTTGCGTTTCCCCACTATTGCGCATGCGCGAAAGTCGAACAAACAGTGTTCAACGAATTGAGTTTCAAAGGCGTGTAATCTGTGTACAACGGTTGTAAACGTATACAACGGTTGTAAACAACGCATTGAGTTTCAAAAGCGTGTAATCCGTGTACAACGGTTGTAAACGTATCCAACGGTTGTAAACGTATACAACGCTAAGGTAAACCGTTCAAACGATTTAACGCTTTCTTTGACGAACGGTTACACGCTTCTACATGTACACAGCACCGTACAGAGGAAACCGTGTTATACGTATAACACGTTTCCACGGGTTTTAACGCATTACACGTTTTGGTATGCCAACCGTGTATCGCGTAGAATGCGCATGCTCATATCGTTCTTCGTGTGTGTATATATACTTCTAGACTGCAGGGCTTCTAAAATTTTCAGTTTTCCGGTTCTGGACCGATTTTTGAACTCTCAGACCGATTGAGATTTGAAAACTAGTCTTAAAAATCGGTCCGAGAAAAATTGCCAGTCGGCTGCAATTTCGCTATAAACATGATAAACCTTTTAAATTTACCGGTTTTGACCACCAAGTAATTTATGACACATATCCGCGGGCCATATCCGTGTTAAACCAGTGTGCAACTGGCTGTGTATTCAGTTTCTCCGAATATCGAATTGTCTTAACACACGCGTGGAACAGGTGTATAGCGGATTAGTGACTGAAATAGACTGGCTTCAGCGTAAAGATACGAGAGTTCCTAGACTCGCCATTTCTGATGATGTTAAAATAAAATAAAGAAACCATGCACTGTGTTTATCTATGTTCGTAATATTTAACCCCAAGTAACTGACACGGACTATCGGCCCGGGCTATTCCATATTAAGTTAGGAACTGTTACATTACGCTGTATTAGGGATCATTTTTGTGTATATAAAATGTACATGTACGTAGGAATGCCGCAGATCCTGATGAGCCGGCTGACGTGATCTACAATTCGCAAACATTTTGATAAACGACAAGGTACTTCTGTCGTGTTAAAAGCGTGACTCATTAGGCATCAGTGATTAGGGATCAATTGACGTGCTAAATCACACCGCCGATTGTCTTTGAATTCGATCTGAGGGTATGTATTCGCGATATTTTAAAAGGGACGAAACAAGGACGCCTCGAAGCGATCAGGGCCGAACAGGTATTCGCGTTAAAACGTGTAACCGTTGTACACGTTTCAACGCTTTCATATAGCTACACGCTTCCAGGTAAAGCGTTGTACACGTTTCAACTCTTTCACCTCGCTACATATGTATACGCCAAAGCGTGTTATAGCATTGAAGCTAAACGTATTACACGCTTTAAAACTAAACGGTTTGACAATGTGCATTACACGTGTACGAACCGTATTATACGCTTAAACAACGTATACAACGCTTTTAAACTAAACGGTTTGACAATGTTTATTACACGTGTACGAAGCGTATTATACGTTTAAACAACGTATACAACGCTACAGCAAACCGTTTCGTTCGCATTGCGTTCGCGTTGCGTTCGCGTTGAGTTTGCAAGTGTTGTCTACGGTGGAACAAAAACGGAGACTGCACTGTAACCACTGAACGAATTTCATTAGAATTTAAAAAGAGAGATTACTTGGGTACTGTAGTGTGACGGTATGAGAACGATAATGCCTGACTATGGTGCGAATTGTGGACGAGAGGTTGTGCGTTCACAATCGCACACATAGAAAAACAGAGAGATCAGACTCGGATACTTTAGCACTATAGTGTCGGGTTGATTATGCCTTACTACTGAATGTAGTTCAGAGGGTTCACTGTGAAAGGTGAAATATGGTTCAAAGACTGAATTAAGGTCAGGGTGAAGATTGGTTCTACCCAGTTGCATGGGTTATATGGTTTTCCTGTTAACGAACGTTAAACAATAATTAGTCATTCATGACAGTCGTTCATAAACAATGACGAGGTAGTACATGCAATAATGGACTACTGATAGCAAATTTTGTATATTTACAGAACGTCTGCGATGATACGTGCAGCAAAGAGGGGGGTGTACGAGTGCGTACGGTGCAGAGATGGTCCTCGAAAAATCAAGAACAGCTATCGCTACGTACAGAAGCACATAATGAAGGACCACCTGACAGCTGAGGAGTGTCATCAGTATTGTGTGCTCTGTGACTTCAGGGCGAATGACCGCTACGAATTAGTTCGTCATTGCAAGACATTTATCAGGCATATCAAGATAGTTGAGGCCCAGCGCCGATTAGGTGTGATAACGGACGAGAGTGTATTTTTTCGTGTGGGCAGCATCCCACGTTACTTGACCGAGAGTGACATTCGGTTATATGACAGAGACAGTTCCAGGACGGAGTATGAGAGGAGGTCGGCGGAGCTTTGGCAGCTGACCAAGGTGACGAAGCGCGTGGTGCCCCGCCCGAAGCAGCTGACAGAGGCAGCCACGTCCGTGCTCCCGTCGCTTGAGGAGACAGAGGAGATGCGGCATTTCGGCGAGCCAGGCGAGATCCTCACAGCCACAGATATCACGGCAACCAGCTCGTCAGCCACCGCTTCCTCTGTCATCCCAGCTACCACCTCCTCTGTTATCCCAGCTACCACTCGTGCTGCCACTCCAACTACTGCCTCCTCTGCCACTACATCAACTGCCCATTATGACCATAGAGGGTACGAGTCCACGTCTAGTTCATCGTCTAGTTCATCGCCAACTACCTCAACGAGAAGGGGCCATAATACCCAGATGGACTCGTTCCTGAGCGAGCTGAACAGGAACCTGTCAGTAACCAGCGTGTTCGTGAGCGCATGTTTTCAGTGAGGACAGAAATCAGTGGACACAATGACAGGGTGCATGGACCGACAGACAGAGGCATTCCTCAAGATGACAAAGGAATTGTAGGGACTTAATAACTTTTTCCGTGACGAACGGGACCGACGCCACAGTGACAGACGGGACGGACCCGACAGACGAGAGGGACACACCGACAGACAACGACCATACTGACGAGGAGACACAGTACACAATATCAAATATAGCGATTACGGTTATTCATAATTAAGTTTTATAATTTGTAGTGGTTGTTCCGCGGACCTCACACATAAGCAGAGGGTAATGCAATGTACCGGCCTGCTATACAGTGATCACAATGGCATCCGACTATTGGATTTCGCCGAAGTTCGGTAATTTCCCATTGTAAATATCAATGATATATAACTAGGTCTATTGGATAATATGACATAGTAGCGATCACTAATTCGGTCCAGTTATAATAAGTAGTTTACCTGTAAACTTTCTGCTTGATCCGCATGGAGTGTCAATGCAGGAAAGTGACTTAAATGTCTATTTAATTATGGAATTTCAGCTTATTTTCTGAGGATATCCCCAACCACTAGTGACCATTGCGCATGCCCTATGTCACTTCTGGAAAATGCGTCATATGCCAAAGTTCAAGAGGTCAGCGTTTCTGACACAGCGCAACCATCACATCTCAGTCCGCCCGAAATAAACCCCAATAGATTCAAATTGAATGTATTATGAACGTTTCCGATATGACAATTATGTTCAAAGATGACTATCAGTCGTAGTTGTGTTATTTATAAAAACAACTTTCATTGAAAATAGTGAACTTATTATAAGGGAACTTATTTCCCACTGTATCCAGAGAAACTGTAAGAATCCCAATGTTGCTACATTGTATGGGCGCGTAAGGTTGATTTCACTATTGCTAGTGTCAACCCTAAGGGTATAAATACTCGCGCACATTCAAATGAGATTATTCTGGGCCCCGGCAGAGCTGAGGACAGCTATATTCAGAGGCTATTCTCTGATTTCATATATTTAAGAAGTTTATTGTTCTAAATTTACTTATTTATATTATCTGACTTACATTAAGTCACATCTAGCTTTGACTTATATAAGTGGGTATTGTTAGGATGAGTGTAGTTTACACATAGTCAATCCTTGTGGGTTTTTGGGGAAAGTGTGGATTTTTATTAATAACCCTCCCTCTTGTTGTCCCAACCACCGTGATTACCCCTATCCTATAATGGCCAGTTATTTGACTACTAGAGCAACATGTGTATATTAGAGAGGTGAAGGTTACCTCCCTTGCTGTGAGAATATTAAGATAGGAGGAGTGAGTTCCCTATGTATTGTAGCTCCCACATCTATGTCTGGAAAGCTGTTTGATGTAGGGAGCTATTTCCCTTAGAACGGTATAGTTCCTGATCAGTGATGGAGTATATATAGACCCCTCTTCCAACCTCAGTTAAAGGAGATATTTCCTTGGTTACACATTTAGAGAAACATCATCTCTAGTTGTCTCTGCCTGTCGGTAAATTATTCGAGTTTCAACAAAGATCCCCTCAGCCCAGAATCATACCATCTATTAGAGAGGGATAGGTGCACACGACCTCGTTTATTATTGACTTTAAATTGTAAACATTATGGATTGTATGTAAATAAAATATACATGTAGTTATACACCTAATTGTTGTTCCCATCTTACTAGGCCCCTTAAATCAGTCGCGGCCCATGCTACCCAAACCCGTGACAGTATGTTATTCTCTTGCAAATTATTTGCACGGGTTTCGCTGCCAGAGAAAACCCGTAATCAACTCACAGTGAATGTAATACACAGTGAAGAGAACACCCGTAATTGTTCTCCTGTTTTCTTGGAAATCATGATCTATGATTCAAAATGTTTAATTTGTATTACAATCAAAATAAAGTTGTTTGACAATTTGGAAACGGTCTCGACTAATTTAGAATGTTAATGTGATTGAACACATTGCAAGCATGCACTAAAATTTATCCCGTCAACGCTGTGCCTATGTGCCGTGAAACACGTTGCCGTGAAACATTTTTGATATCCAGTCAATACGACCCAATCACTGCGTATGAATATGTGTTTCAATAATGCATTAGAACTACTTTGACACAGTAATCTTTGACATTTAGGTGAAGTCTTGTAAACAAAATGATACGCTTGTGAAAAGCGCTGACATTTGAGATTTGGCACTTACTTATGAAATAATGTAAAATGTTAATAAAAAAGTACCTGAAAGAAAGAAAACAAAAACAAATTAAAATGCATCTAATTAAGAGTATTTGTTTACATTTTTGCTGCATTAACTGGCAGCCTTCCAAGTCCCACAAACCATTGTATTTTGCTGTCTTCTGCAAGCAAGAATAAAATTGGAAAAAGCAAAAACATTGATAAATTATAAATTCTACTTGGAAGTATTACAAAAAAAAGTTGTCTGATTATTTAGATCCAGGAATATTTGAAATTTTCTGGGACGAAATTAGTGGTAGTGGCAGTGCTGAAAATGTTGGTGTTGAAGTAGTAGAGATCAGTGCTGACGTGTGTGCTGCATTGGGAATTCTGCTATGGCTATGACAAGTGTAAACACGTATGAAAATGAAACTTTACATACCCAGACTGGCCAGAGGCAGAGTGGTGTCGCACTTCAATCGCTGACAATATCGAGTAATACGAATCAGCAATATGTCCAGTCACTATTTGCCGGAGCCACACTGAACATCACAACTTCCATGTGTACAGACAGTAACTGTACATGCTGTTAATTGTAAAATATCTGCCCAGTGACAGTGTGTTTGAAACGCAACGAGTAAGTTGCCGCTCCAAAATCTCATGAACACACGTGTTTACACAGCTGTGTAATTATTAAATATACTTTAATATTCATGATTCTCGACATTATTAAAAGTAGAAATACGTGTAAAAATGTTTTTGTTAAATGTGAAATATGCCAAACTACCGTGACATTAAGCGATGTTTGCTTCCAAAAGGCACATACTTATTTTGTGTGTGCGTAGCAACAATACAAGTTGTGATGCGGTTATCACTCTAGTCGATTCTCCGATTTTGAGGATGTGGCTAGAGTTATCTTTTGCATTGTAAAGCTATTTGTAGGTGTTGACGGGATAAATAGAATAGTAGGCAAGTGCAGTGAATGGGAAAACATATCTGGCGCGGCACGGAAACGGGATGGGCTCGACAGAGCCTCGCCCATCCCGTTTCCTAAGCCTTGCCATATATGTTTTCCCATTCACGGCACTAACCTACTATTCTCTATATATCTGGTTCATAGAAACAGCTGCGTAATTTGGATTTTATGAAGTTTACATGACGTCACATTTGACGTCACACAATATAACGTCAAAATGCGGGAAACACGTCATTGTATAACTATTCATGCGCACATCTCAAAAATATAATAAATGTGAATTTATATCCTCCGTGGAAGTGTAATAAATAGCATATTACATCGTACATGTTTGAATAGCGGAAATAATACACTCGTGTCCGTCGGCGTCCGTGCAAGCAACTCGTTCGCTACGCTCACTCGTTGCTTACGCTGAAGCCGACGCACATTCGTGTATTATTTCCCGCTATTCAAAATGTACAATGGAATATCCTCTATGCACACGAAGACACTGACGGGCTAGGTGAACAAATCAGCTACAAATAATGATGTTAAGATTATGCAATAACTGTAATTGAATAAATGTATTAATTTAATATGATATTAATTAAATTCGTTAATTGAGTTTATATACAACTAGGAATATGCTGTTTTTATGGTATCGGTGTAGTCGTTTAATCTTGGAAGAGGTGGTATTGACTGGTATGCATTGTTCCACAGACCGTCATATCACCCTGAGACAAGGATAGTAAACAGTAAATTTGCCGTCATATCACCCTGAGAGAAGGATAGTAAACAGTAAATATGCCGTCATATTACACTGAGACAGGCATAGTAAACAGTAAATATGCCGTCATATCACCCTAAGACAAGGATAGTAAACAGTAAATATGCCGTCATATCACCCTGAGACAAGGATAGTGAACAATAAATATGCCGTCATATAACATTGAGATAAGGATAGTAAACAGTAAATATGCCGTCATATCACACTGAGATAAGAATAGTAAACAGTAAATATGCCGTGATATCACCCTGAGACAAGGATAGTGAACAATAAATATGCCGTCATATCACTCTGAGACAAGGATAGTAAACAGTAAATATGCCGTCATATCACACTGAGATAAGAATAGTAAACAGTAAATATGCCGTCATATCACCCTGAGACAAGGATAGTGAACAATAAATATGCCGTCATATCACCCTGAGACAAGGATAGTGAACAGTAAATATGCCGTCATATCACCCTGAGACAAGGATAGTGAACAATAAATATGCCGTCATATAACATTGAGATAAGGATAGTAAACAGTAAATATGCCGTCATATCACCATGAGACAAGGATACTGAACAATAAATATGCCGTCATATCACCCTGAGATAAGGATAGTAAACAGTAACTAAAATCCACACCTCGACCAAGAGTTGTCTTCTAATAGTGAAATGTTGCTCTGTCCAAAACGAGGTGAGAGTATGGTTAGTATAAACACATTTTATTTATAGTATTGTTACATGAAATGTACATGATGTAAATCACGAGCAAAACGCGAGATAACATGAATGGGATTCAGAAGAAAGCAAGTTATTTATGCGAATTTCTCTCAAGATGGGTAGTAATACTACATAACGGAGAGTCAACATGGATGGATTAAGTGAACCAGTCAATGGAGTGTCTATGCGGCGAGTGTATCTGATGGTAATAGAACCTCACGGGCATCCTTGCCAAAGGCGTATGTTATAGTCAGGTAGTGTCTGGAATACAGGAGATCGTAACACAGGCCTTGGTGAAAGTTAATACATTCCTAGATGTTTTCATGACGTCGCTGCAGAATAAGTCCAGCAACTTCCGTAATTGGTCCACTGTTTGTTAGAAAG
Organism: Conchocele bisecta; assembly: GCA_029237695.1. Classification (NCBI taxonomy): domain Eukaryota; kingdom Metazoa; phylum Mollusca; class Bivalvia; order Lucinida; family Thyasiridae; genus Conchocele; species Conchocele bisecta. The sequence goes on along the minus strand of CM055275.1, from coordinate 56,298,331 downwards.
TAAATAACGGGGACAAACTATATGCCATAATGTGTATGCATATGCGTATGCTTAATGTTTTGTATTAATAATATATATGTTTGTACTGCCTTAAATATTGCGGTGTTTGTTTCTATGTTTGCTTCCGGTATTCCATATAAGAATATTTTGGTTGTTGGAATACATGTTTGTAAGTTGGTTGTATAGTAACTGTCGATGTTGATTGTGCAAATTGCATTGCGGAAAGAAATCTTCAGTGCCTTGGATTTGTCCGCTTACTCAATCGGGGTTATCTGTTATATATGTTGAGTGTATAACTTGTGTGATTACTCAAACGAGTGTGAAGTATGTCCGCCTGACTTTGGAATACAGAAATTATGGAAATATGTGACTGTTGAAAGAGAACCCGCTGTGCGGAAATCGGGAGATAACGCGTTCCATGCCCTGATACTTGATGGCAGGAATTAATTATAATATCGGGTAGTGCGATAATTTATGTTTCGTGTATTTTTGTTGTTACGTAAAATGAACATGTACGTGGTTGCAACAGTCGTTGGCAGTGGAGATGATAGGTATGTTGGGCATAGTTGATTTTGCATTATGTACATCGTTATTAGCTAGTCTACTATTTTTTAAAGGTTTCGAGCCTGTTTCGTTATAGCGGGATTCTAAATACACAAGTATGGTAGTTCCTGATACTATTCTGGCTGCTTCCAATTGTATTTATCCCGATCTTTTAGCTCATAATGAGTGCAATTTTCCCTTACGACATCGGCATATTCCAAAACGGTTCTGGTAAAAGGAATATAATTATATAGACGCAAGTGCATTGCGGCATAGTCGGAATTTCATTGTTTTCATTATATACCTTTGATATACCTTTGATGATCAGGTCGTTATAAGTTTATAACTTCTTAGACCCCTTGCATTTGTACTTATGTATAACGTTTATAGGACATGATATCTCATAATGTTGGTATAAACTTGTGACGGTTCCAGCTCGTCTCGTTCAGCAGGGATTTGAAGCTGTTGATCGTCTCTCCGTTTACAACTTGAGCAGGAAGCCGATTACATGTATCAGTTACTCTGAATGCAATCGAATTCTCTCTAATCTTTAGACCACACTGGCGTCTGTATATCTTGAAGTTATGACCGCGAGTGATGGACTCATTCAATGAAAAATGATTCCCCGCAGTATCGTCAATATTATGCATACATTTGTATACTTGAAGCATATCGTATCTCGCCCGTCTGTACTCTAACGTAGGAAGCCCAAGTTGGATCATGCGTTCAGTATATGTTTTGTTATAAAATCCAGGGACTATTTTGGCTGCTCGACGCTGTACTCTGTCAATCCGTCTTAAGTCTTTCTTTAAGTGTGGATTACAAACAGATGTAGCAGTTCCATATACAAGTCGTGGTCGGATTAAGGATTTGTATAATGTAAGGAATGTATATTTTTCCAAATATTCTAAACTATTCCTAATTACACAAATATCTATATTTGCTTTGAGTACACTATGTCAATATGCTTGTCAAACTTCAGGTTTGGTTGAAATGTCACACCGAGATCCTTCTCCTCTGTTGTGGATGAAATATCGGAGTGTCCAGTATTATCACACATATGATACGTATGACAGTTATTGTTGTAACCGAAATGCATCGATTTACACTTTGAAGCGTTAAACTTAAGTGTCCATGTTTCTGACCAGTCATTCAGATTATCCAAATCGTGTTGTAATAATTCACATTTATGTATATTTTCAACAGAGGTGAAGACTTTTGTGTCATCCCCAAATATATGCACAAACTGAGTGACAACGTCTGGAAGATCATTTATAAATATCAAGAAGAGTGTAGGACCAATTACTCTACCCTGTGGGACTCCAGAAATAACATCGAACCAATCCGATTTTACTGATTTATATACAACGCGTTGTCTTCTATCATTAAGAACGAATTTGATGTGAAACCGAATCAACCGCTTTACTGAAATATAAGTATATTACATCAACCGGTACCGAGTTATCTATATATTCCGTCCATTTGTCCATGACATCTATACGCTGAATTAGGCAACAACGGCCTGATCTAAAACTATATCCATATTCAATATGGGCTAAGCATGATTTGAGCATCCTTCCATCCAAATGGAAAGGTACCAGTTGCGAGCGACTGATTGAACAAAATGTATAATGCATCCTGATTTCATATAAAACCTTTGGATATGTTTATTTGTTGCCATGCTTAGCTTTCATATACTCTACATGTTCTGTGTGGGCATGCCAAGTACCAGCTTTAATATACTCTACATGTTCTGTGTGGGCATGCCAAGTACCAGCGTTAATATACTCTACATGTTCTATGTGGACATGCAAGTACCAGCTTTAATATACTCAAAATGTTCTGGGTGGGCATGCCAAGTGCCAGCTTTAATATACTATACATGTTCTATCTGGGCATGTCAAGTACCAGCTTTAATATACTCTACATGTTCTGTGTGGGCATGTCAAGTACCAGCTTTAATATACTCTACATGTTCTGTGTGGGCATGTCAAGTACAAGCTTTAATATACTCTACAAGTTCTGTGTGGGCATGTCAAGTTCCAGCTTTAATATACTCTGCATGTTATATGTGGGCATGTCAAGTACCAGCTTTAATATTCTCTACTTGTTCTACGTGGGCATGCCAAGCACCAGCTTTAATATACTCTACATGTTCTGTGGGGGCATGTCAAGTAACAGCTTTAATATAATATACATGTTCTATGTGGGCATGTCAAGTACCAGCTTTAATATACTCTACATGTTCTGTGTGGGCATGCCAAGTACCAGCTGTAATATACTCTACATGTTCTGTGGGGGAATGTCAAGTACCAGCTTGAATATACTCTACATGTTCTGTGCGGGCATGCCAAGTACCAGCTTTAATATACTCTAAATGTTATATGTGGGCATGCCAAGTACCAGCCTTTATATACTCTACAAGTTATGTGTGGGCATGTCAAGTTCCAGTTTTAATATACTCTACATGCCAAGTACCAGCTTTAATATACTCTACATGTGCTGTGCGGGATTTCCAAGTACCAGCTTTAATATACTCTGCATGTTCTATTTGGACATGCCAAGTACCAGCTTTAATAAACTATACATGCTATATATGGGCATGCCAAGTACAAGCTTGAAAATACTCTACAAGTTCTGTGTGGGCATGTCAAGTTCCAGCTTTAACATACTCTGCATGTTATATGTGGGAATGTCAAGTACCATCTTTAATATTCTCTACTTGTTCTACGTGGGCATGCCAAGCACCAGCTTTAATATACTCTACATGTTCAGTGTGGGCATGCCAAGTACCAGCTTTAATATACTCTACATGTTCTGTGTGGGCATGCCAAGTACCAGCTTTAATATACTCTACATGTTCTATGTGGGCATGTCGAGTACCAGCTTTAATATTCTCTACTTGTTCTACGTGGGCATGCCATTTATCAGCTTTAATATACTCTACATGTTCTGTGAGGGCATGCCAAGTACCAGCTTTAATATACTCTACATGTTCTGTGTGGGCATGCCAAGTACCAGCTTTAGTATACTCTACATGTTCTGTGTGGGCATGCCAAGTACCAGCTTTAATATACTCTACCTGTTCTATGTGGACATGACAAGTACCAATTTTAATATACTCAACATGTTCTGTGTGGGCATGTCAAGTACCAGCTTTAATATACTCTACATGTTCTGTGTGGACATGTCAAATACCAGCTTTAATATGCTCTACATGTTCTGTGGGGGCATGCGAAATACCAGCTTTAATATACTATATATGTTCTGTGGGGGCATGCCACGCTTAGCTTTAATGTACTCTAAATGTTCTATGTGAGCATGCCAAGTACCAGCTTTAATATACTCTACATGTTATGATTTTCATACTAGTCCATTTATAAAATGAGGGTGTTTTTTTGCAATATGGAAATTACTTGCAAAAGGTGCAGCACCTGTGAGACGGTTCGTCACGAGCCGGATCATCTGAATCTACACTGTTTACAAACACCACTATAGAGGTATGTCGTTTTGATAGGGCTACAGAAGGAAATCCCAGCATTGCTGCAGACATGTTGCATATACTACCATGAACAATAACGCACACATTAACACTGACATGGTATTGTCACAGATGCACATAATGTGAATACTAGTAGTATATCAGTCTTACGTATATCATCGTTTAGTCACTTCCGCGTCATTGGAATGTTTGATCAAGCTCAAAATATTAGTTTTTAAACGTACATCTTAAGATATTTGGGCCGTAAAAAGTAAACACTAACACAAGTACAATTGCCGCCTTATTTTTTATGTTTACTGATTTCCTGAACAATGCAGTGAAACCTCTTTAAACCGGACACCAAGAACACACATGTGATCTTATTTTGTATGCGTTTCCTGGTCCTTTCTCTCAGGTGATAATGTTATTGGCGATCTGCATAGCACACTGCTATGACTCAGGACGATCAAATTACTGGTCTACAGTGAAACCTTTCTAAGCCAGACACCCTGGGGGTCTCCCATAGTGTCAGGTTTAGAGAGGTTTCACTGTACTTTTAACCAATACAACCAATTTCGGCAGATATATCGCACGACCTAACTACGTAGCCTGAACCATAGAACCATTTTAGGTGTTTCATGTATGGAATGGCTCGCATACCCTGGTCAGACAATGGGTCTACACTGGTGGCAAAACCCGTAAGCCATATTTCTCTATTCACAGCCAACAATGTGCTGTGATTTATTTTTATATACAAAGCATAGTTATCGCAAATATGTTCATTTAATTTCCACACAGAGCACTAAACTTGATCATACAACACAACCGCGCGTCTCTAGTATGTAATGTAAATACTAATAACTGAGTGTATATGTATCTGCATAGAGATAACTAAATGTAGTAATGTTTAACACTGGTGGAATAGTTATACAGTTATATACTTATTTAATTCCTATAACAAACAAAGAAAAGTCATGTTGTACCTAACAGATGGGACCCCAACGTTAATATACACGCACAATTACACAATTATAAGCACAAACACGTTCAAACCCTTCACTTACCTGCACTCGACGTGTGACCAGTAAATCACAGTAACAGCTGCATATTCCAACACTTTTATCATCAGACAAACACAAGAAAGCAAATGTGTCTCCGTCTCGTGACCAAAGTACTGCGATTATGTTACGATACTGCGGGATAACTTTAATGAAACACCGATCAGAAAGTGAATATATTCGCCGTCGCGTTTAAACACGATCTGTATCTTTCACATCTTGTTATATATCCTTTCATTAAGGAGTCACATTTCACATGGGTTTATGTAGTAACCATTTTTACCACATTCTTGCTGAACGTTATATAACATACCACTAGTAAGGCAATCGCAAAGTAAACCTGCTGAAGATAGACATAATTGCAAGCAAATATATTGTTTAAAATATAACATTTTCAGTTGTTTTCTATATTTTGACAATATCATAAATTCAAACAAATTATGATTTTGCTAATTTGACAATGTCTGCCTAAGTTAATACACATGTACAAATGGGTAACCAGCAGAAAAGTCCTATCAAGGTGTGGGATCACGTGTTTCCGAACGGCCTGACATCTTGCTTTTTAGACGTGTTTTACAATATATTTCCTGTAATATCTTCTTAATGGAATGAAATATACCGCAGCAGATGCGGTACGCGTTGCCCTTTATTGTATAGCAATTCTGCAAAACCAGGAAGCCACTTTTCAGACGTTTCGGCAAATGACCTTTATCAAGGAATTAGTTTAAACTAACGCTAAGTGGTATCCATTTTAGATTTCACAATGTTTTGCTTAGTCATAACGTCATGACGTCGTGACGTATGAGCATCACGACACCACAACGTTATAAAAGATGGTGTGCTGCATAAATAATACGGGAAACAAGATTAATGTTAAAACAAGAGGGTTGCACAACTGATAAGCGACATGTTGAAAATCCTGCAGACCCTGAAGACAGCGCGGGAGCATATGTAATATATGAATTGCATATGAAATTCATATGAAAAGAGCCGATATGAAATTTATATGATGTTCATATGAATTGTATAGGAAGTCTTTTCATATTCTTTTCATATGAATAATTTGCATATGAATTTCATATGAAAAAAAAGGTATATGAATTCATATAAAAGTTTTTCATATGAATTGAAATGAAATATTCTTATGAAATTAATTTATTACATATGCAATTCATATGAAAATAACACATGAATTGCATAATATTATGAAATTTCCATATGCAATTTACATGTTACATGCAATTCTTACAATTCAAGGACCGCTGGATTGCAATTCTTGGTAAGAGAATCGCGTGCGGGAGTAATACGGAAAAGGCCGAAAAACGCCGAATTCATGTGAGTAAAACGATTGTGTGTATGTAAACAAATGTATCCCGGCAATACAGTTCGTATGTGCCGTGAAACACGGTGCCGTGAAACATTTTTGATATCCTGTCAATACGACCTAAACCACTGCGTATGAATATGTGCGGTTTTCATTCTAGTCGATTCTGCGATTTTGAGGATATTTTTTTGCATTTTAAAGCTATTTGTAGTGTTGGCGGTTACATAGAATAATAGGTTAGTGCCGTGAATGGGAAAACATATCTGGCGCGGCATGGAAACGGAATGGGCTCGGCAGAGCATCGCCCATCAGTTTCCTAAGCCTTGCCATATATTTCTTCCCATTCACGGCACTAACCTACTATCTACATGTACACTTGCAAAGTACTCAACGTGTCATATAAGGCCTCAGTTATACGGAGTCCCGCTGGAGACGTATAATTATTTTGTTAATGAATTCGTTCACACGAAATAACAATTCGTTTCCTCAATTTAACAATTCGTACCTACGAATTAACAATTCGTTCCTCAATTTAACAATTCGTTCCCACAAAATAACAATTCGTTCCCACTTATTAATTCGAGGGAACGAATTGTTAATTCGAGGGAATGAATTTGTTATATCGTGGGAACAAAACAATCGATATCCCCTGCTGGGCTCCGTACAGCGTGCCAGATTGCATTTATAATTACATAACCGCTTGATGTAATCTTGCCGAAATATCGTTTTATCCTCACATGTATTGGCGATCTCATCTCGTAATCAGGCAGTTTAATTAGATAAGCCCGAGCTATATAACAGCTCAGGCTCAGCCAATCAAGCTGCTTGATTTCAAGGACAATATTCAAGTATTTTAGTTTGAACATATATTATTTGCATATTGTTTACAAGTTCATTGTCAATGTCAATGTTACTATATACAGTACTATACAAATGGGATTGGATTGAAAGCAAGCTTATTTAAATCCTCTCCCTTACATGTGACTAGATATCATTCCAAGACATTCCTGATATCAGTTTTAGAACAGTTTATATTCTGTGATAATTGATATTTTCTGGATTATAAGTTGTTCTTGTTTCAGCATCCTCTGATACACGGCAATTACATTAAAGCAATTAACTTTAAACTTTCGAAAAATATAGTATTGACACAAAAGTACAGACAATAGGTTCTATGCAATCAATTACGTGATACATGAAATGGAAAAATAAATAAGGAATGAAGCAAGCCACAATAGAAGTTGGAGTCTTGTTTCCACACCAAGCCATGCCCAGTTAGCGCCACCCCAAGTCAGATAGTGATAAGCACACGCAGGCATCATTATATGGTGCATTAAAAACGACCGGTGTTTTGTATGAATAGTCTAACTGATGCGTAAATGGCTTCATTGGAGTTATCGTCAAGTTGTCTGTTACCATAGAGTATAGTGTGGAGGGTGGGTTTGCAAAACGTTTGTATGTCGTCTATTAGTTGAGCTCTATGTGCTCCATGTTGAGTGCAGTGGAAAAGGAAATGGGTGGCATCTTCAACGTGTCTTCAGTTACAGTTGGACGAGTCAATAATGTTCTTACGATATAAATCATGATTGAGGGAACTGCGTTTCGTTCGAAGACGTATGTGTAATACCTGGACATACCTAGGAACATTGTAGTAGTAGGTTGGGACCTCTCCGGTATTTGCTTTTATTTTGGTTTTAAAACAGTTAAGTGATGGGGCGTTCCGTGTGTCATCTGGAAGAGAGTTCCACTCCCGGATAGTGGATGGTAGAAACGAGTAATAATAAATTGTGGTTCTGGACCGTAAACTCTGTATATTCTCAGGGTTTCGTAAATTGTAACGGGAAGTATGCGTTTCAGGTTGAAGGACACCGACCAGGTAAGTGGGTGAGATGCCATTTTTCATTTTGTAAAATAGGGACAATTTATGGGAGTGACATCTATTTTGTAATGTATCCCAGCAGGTTTCTATATATAAGGACTCGATTGAAACAAGCCGAGTGGCACCTGTAGCGATACGTGCTGCTTCAATATGAATTTTTTTCGACGGCATCCTTCTCATCCAGTAGTATATAGGGAGTCAAAATGATACCACCTATGTTGGTATCATTTTCACCCCTCTACACTACCCCCACCACCCCCGAAAAATCAAAAATTGGTTAACGAGGAAATTGTCCCCCACCACCCCCGAAAAATCCAAAGATTTGATGTCATAAATACATCATGTTTTTTTCACGTCCAATTGAACAGATAAAACTATACTAATAAAAAGGATTTGTTTTCGTCTCGTTGTCATATTGGTGTCATAAATACCTCATATTCATTTTTCAACACGGCATTTTCCTCCTCCATTATAACTAATTTATTCCGTAGATCAGCAACTAATTCTACCAACTCTAGTCTACAACGTTCACCTGTAGCCACCTGACAGCGTAGTTGCTTATGTCTACAAAGAGTTTGGGCACTAACGAATTTACAAGGGCATCTGGGGCATTGAAATTGCGGGGGGACACAAGGAATTTTTCTACGTCTCGCTAGATGCCTTCGTAGATAGTCTTTACGCGTAAACGTCTTACAACAAGTCTCACACTCCATTATATATGTATATGTATATGTTTATATTCAATTGGTCGTGAAAAAAACATAATGTTTTCACGACCAATTGAACAGATAAATTTCATAGGTTATACAAAAGTATATTACAGAAAATATGATAACGTCAGAAATAGAAAGTTTGAGAAGAGAAGCCGAATCTCTAGGGATTACTTATAGTACACGGTTGAGAGTTAGGGGGTTGACAAAGCTGATAAATGCCACAAAGAATGAGGCGTTTATGAAGCGGTTTACCCGCGCCTATAAAAGAGGGGCATTTAAAGACCTCTCACTAGCGGAGGAAGTTGGTAACAGAATTCAAAAAGAAAGTATTGCGGAGCTAAGGGCTAGTGTAATTAATTCTAAAGAATTACCTTCAAGCACAAATAATTTGTCTCAAATTAGACACACAGGTGACCAAATACCAAATAAAAGATCCATAGTTCGCGCGATAGTGGAAAAAGGTGAAGAAATATTGGGGGCTCACGATGAAACATTGGAAAAGGTAGAAAATGGAAGACGGGTAGTTACATTATCCTTTCGTAAAATTATTAACATTAACGAGTCTGAACGCATGTCCGATAAACTCGCCCCGTATCTAACAACCAATTTTTATTTGAGATATTCATATTCTTACAAGCTAGAACATATGGAGGAAATTAAAAATGGAAAACCTGTAACTATAATAATGCACAAAAATCTCGGTGGTAGCGAACCACTATCATCAATGAAAACCGTTAAAAAATGGCTGTCAGATAAGGAGCAAACACGAATAATGTCCGATAAAATAGACAGACCGAATACAAAGTGGAAGTTTGTAAGATGGTTAGATGTTTTCATAAAGCTAATACAGGGTAGTAGGGGAATAGAGTTGGGACTACTATCCAAAGAAGAGGCAGGAGGAGAACTTCCAGAATGGCTGAAGAATTAAAAAGGTATGTATTCTTTAGATAAGTATAATGACGACCTTTGTCTGTTCAGGTGTCTAGCTATGTATATGACAGATAAAAGACCCGACAGATGTACAGAAAAGGCGAAAGAACTTAGTAAGCAATATTTTGGTAGTAATGTGGTTTCACCAATTCCTTTTTCAGATCTGAAAAAGGTTGAAGAGTTTTTTTTAAATCGGTATAGAAGTATATCAACCCACCGAATGTAATGTATGGTGGTTGAAAAAGGTACCAGCGCACTATAAGGCAATAGGTAATAAACCAATGACAATAGGACTGTTTAATAATCACGCATTTCTGATAAAAAACCTGAAAAACCTAACTAAAATTTACGCCTGCGATAATTGCAAGCAGAAATTCACGAAAGCGAGTAATATGAAGAGACACGGACCAAAATGTATGAAAGGTGAGACAAAAGTAATATGTGATGGTAATTATTTAGAGCGCCCGCGTTCGTCGTTCGAGAAAGCGTTCTACCCAAAAAGTTCTAACAGTTATGGGGCGATCGATTGGATGTACTCTGTGGAAAAGCGCAAGGGAATTCACATTCACCATGAACAGTGTGGACAAGGGGGTGAAAGATGGGTTTTAGGAGCTCCAGTAGATGGATACTGTACGGAAACCAATACCGTATATCAATATCACGGCTGTTACTGGCACGGGTGTGAGATTCATGCAAAGCATAGAAAAGAAGAACGCGCATCCACTATGAGAAGAAATACATTTATTAGAAGAAGCAAAGAATTCAACCTAGTAGTTATGTGGGAATGCGAATTTCAAAGAACGGGTAAAGACATAAAGATCGGTTGCGACACTACTCTTTATCCATATCAGATAGTTTACGATTTTGAGGCATATCTCAACCCAGAATCTAGAGTACGAAGCCGAGCACGTTCCGGTAAGCGTTAGTATGGGAGATAATTTCTCAGGAACAGTAACTCATATTTGTGATAAAGATCCCGCAAAACTTATAGAAAAATTCGTAGAAGATTTGAAAGTCAGGGGAAAAGCTATAAGAGAAGAAGTGTGGTCAAGATATAGGTTTAATACAGAACATTTACGTAAATACCAAATCGCCAAGATCGAACAGTGGATAGAGCAAGTACCGGTTATAGGTTTTAACAGCAGTAAGTACGATATAAACTTAATAAAGAAATACCTAGTAGGCGAACTGGCATCAACAACAAAGAAAGTAATGGTCGGAAAACGTGCAAACGCAACAATATTTCTATTTACTCCAGAGTTTAGATTTCTTGATGTAAATACTTTATCTAGGACCTGGTGTAAGTTATGATAGTTGGATAAAAGCCTACGAATGCAAAGGACAGAAATCTTTCTTTCCTTATGAGTGGTTCGATTCTCCAGACAAACTGGATTACCCAGGACTACCGGATATAGAGAATTGGTATTCCAAACTATCTGGGAAAATGTTAATAGATGAAACAGAATTAAGTAAATGTCGTAGAATTTTCGAAGAAAATAATATGAAAACTTTCAGAGATTGGTTGAAATATTATAACGATTTAGATGTAGCACCGTTCCTAGAAGCGGTGGAAAAAATGTGTGAATTTTATAAACACAGAGGTGTGGATATTTTCAAAGATGAGGTAACACTACCTGGAGTAGCTATACAATATTTATTGAGAGGAACCATTAAAGAACAAAAATCTATATCGGAGGATGCTCTATATGCACCAAAAGAAGAAACATACGAAATGATGAAGGACGCTCTAGTTGGCGGTCCATCAATATTATTTACACGATATGCAGAAGCTGGTGTTTCAAATATTAGAGTGGGTTCCAAACCTTGCAAGGCTGTTTTGGGGTAAGATGCAAACGCGTTATATTTATCTACGTTAAATAAAGAGATGCCGTGTGGGAGAGAAACTATACACCATATAGATAGCCCACATAACCCTAAATTTATTAAAAAGTTTTGTAAAAGAGTTTTATCTGGAGACTGGTTTGGGTTTGCGGAGGTGGATATAGAAGTTCCACACAACTTAAAAGATAAGTTTTCTGAAATGTCCCCAACATTTATAAACAGAGAAGTAGAGGTTGATGAAGTTTCCACACACATGTTAAAATATTTAAAAGATACTGGCCGAACAAGAGGAGATGGAAAAAAATTGGTGGGATCTATGACCGTCACTAAAGTATTGCTGTACGAGCCATTGTTGAAATGGTATTTAAAACACGGCCTAGAAATAACTGGAGTTCATCGTGTTATAGATTATATTAGCTGAAAACCATTCGAATGGTTCGCAAAAGAAGTTACAGCCGCAAGACGAACAGGCGATGTAGAACCAAATAAGAAACCAGTAGCCGACATAATGAAATTATTAGGAAACTCGTGTTGTGGAAAAATGATAGAGGCAACGGAGAGACATTTAAATACGACATATACACAAAACGAAACCTGTGTTGACAAAGCATTAAGATCTGCATTCTTTGACGATTTGGAAGAGATAGGAGATGCGCACGAAATATCTTCAAGAAAACCCAGGTGTGCGGTAAAGAGACCATTCCATTGTGGAATAGCGGTTTATCAACTAGCTACATTGAGGATGTTGGAATTTTACTACGAATTTCTAGATAAGTACGTAAAAAGAGAAGACTTTGAATTAATACAGATGGATACAGATAGTATGTATATAAGAGTTAGTGGAAAAATGATAGAGGAATTGATTAGACCTAACTTACTAGACGGGTTTGAAAAAGAAAAAAAGAAATGGTTGGCTTGGGATAAATGGAGCGAAAGAGAGCCCGGACTTTTCAAAATGGAATTTAGCGGAGATAGGGCGATAGCGTTATCTAGTAAGTGTTATTTTGTAGAAAAATGTAATTATATTAATAAAAACTCTGCGAAAGGAATGTCCAAGAGAACTAACAATTTAAATTGGGATAGATATAAACGAGTACTAAGTGAAACTACAGAAGAGTATAGATGTAGCACAAAATAGAGGATTTAAAATGAAAGACGGCGTTATGAAAACGTACTGTCAACAAAAATTAGGACTCTCGGCATACTACGATAAAAAACGTGTGTTACCAGACGGAATACATACAGAAACGATTTAATTAATAATTTTGAAAATTAGCAATATAAAGACTCTGACGATCCGGGGGTAGCTGGGTGTCAGAAGGCACCATAAGAAGTTATTCGCGAACAAAACCTCGAGAAGGCCCATCATCCAAATGGTAGAGCACGGGCTCATCGGGTTTGGTAATAGATCGATCTAGATGATATACATTGAGAGACCACACGGGATCAGTCGCGCGGCGGCTGCCACCTTCGAGCTCTCCCGGTTGATAGAGGTACCGGACGTCAATATCCGATGGAAGCCGTTGCTCCTCTAAACAGACGGGTCGCCCGCGCGAGACGGCAGAGGGCTTGCTCGTCACCCTTTTAAACTTGATAGCATCTACAGGCTTCTTCCCTATCAATCTGGTCACCTCTCCGTTCAGTGCGGAGACCACGGCGGGCAGTCTGGCCACCCACTCGGTCGATCGCGAATGAGGGTCTACAAGTTCTTTGGCGTATTGGTGTCCGAACAGTCTCTCAGCCAGGGTTCGATTGAAGCGCTCCACGATCCCCTTGTCCCGGTGGATGTTGACGCGGCCGCGTCTGATAGAAACGTCGTGCTTAGACAATAGATGAGAGACCGCGCCCATGAACTCGCGGCCGGGATCGACCTGGAGAAGATTCGGCCATTTGAGAGGACTCCTCTTATATATTCGGGAGAGAGCCTCGGCCACCTCCTTAGACTCTTTAGTGGCCAACGGCTCAGCCCCCTTATAACGACTCGCTACGTCAACGATTGTCAGTGCGTACTTGTACGTCTTGCGACCGACGCGATCGTGAGGGAGAAACAGGAGATCCGCTTGGTGAACTTGGTTCGGTACCGGCACGTCGAATTTCGGGCGCGGAATATTGTGAGGCTCGGGTAAATAGATCTGCCAGATGGCCTACTTCTTGAGCCATTCCTTGACAGCGTTTTCTGAAACCTTGGTCGCCGCCGCGAGGTTCTTGATGGCCGCGAGTCCCTTCCAGTACCCGCGGGGGCTATAGTACGTGTTCGCTAGCTTGCGCGCTAGGCGAACCGATAGTTTGGTATTAAGTTTGCGCTTGTTCATCGTATGCGAAGTATTCTAATATATCGGACAATCTCCAACATGCCCTCGCCAGTTCGTCCGGTAACTGCGTCGTTAATAATAAACCTTTGTTGGAAGTAAAATTCCAATCGCGATTGGTTAAGTTCTTAAGGAACTCGGAGGAATCTAATTCATCCCTCAACTCCCAATCGAGATTGGATGAAGGAGTCCAATCCCCAGTATTGGTGGAGGATTCTAACATCAGCTTTGCGAAAAGGGTGGCCGCTTTTTCATCCTCGCGCCACGTCTCGAGAGAATCTCGGGCCAGACGAATCATACTCTTTGCACCAGCTATACGATGTTTTTGGGCAATGTAGCCTACATCGATCATAGCGTCATAAAGTTCGTCAACTAACATCGTTCTATATATATATTTATATAAAAATTAATTATTAATTTTGTAAAAATTAAAATCTAAATTGGATATAGTAGCCGACGAGACCCACCACACCCATTCCCACGACAATGAACGCGATCTCGCGGTCTTTTTGGGCCTCTGACGGTACATAGAAATCTGAAAGTTGGGGCTCGGGATCCATTGGATCGAGACTTTTGTGCGGATATGACAGCGCGTACTCGCGGTTGGCTTCTTCAACGTTCTGAAAAGTTTGCGCGGCGTGATTTTCGCGGTGAAGCTCTTCATTGACCCAGTCCAGATGGGCGGTTCGTTTTTTCGACCACGCATCCTTTGCGCTATTGAGTTGTTATACAGCTAAATCGTGACGCTTACGCTCCTCATCCACGTTCGAGCTTTTCATTTTAGAGAATATAAAGTTGCTACCGCTGAACGCCAATGCGTTTACAAGCGCACCACCTACTATTACTGCGATTGAAACCATTTATTTCCATATATTAACTGGTAGAATTCCAGCTTTAACTAGATAATCTCGGGTCCAAACTGCGGCCGCTACATCTAAGGTCGCGAGCCCTACGTCTCTCACAGTAAAGTCCAATTTGGGAGCGGTTCCTCCTAGGACCATCTTTGATAGTCGAGCATACCCGATACTGAAACCCGATATCACCACGGCGTGATAAAGCGCATTCACTATCATTTTACCATCTTGTTCAACCATTATAATTATTGCATATAAAAGGGGTCGCGATCAATGTTTAAATGGGGCGCATCCAATCGCGATTGGTGTTTCGTAACTTTCTTCTGTACAATGGCTGGTTGTTTTTTCGGGTATTTCCACACGCACAGGGCACCAACAACTGCCAGACTACAACCAACAAACCAACTCCAATTCACGAATTTGGGTTCAATCGGATTCGCCCAACTCCAACGGCAGGGGGTTGAGTGTGCTTCCAATTCGTGAATTTGGGGTGTTGTTGTACTCAACTCTGTCTTCAGATGTTTTGCTGTCTCGGTCCCCGATTGCAACCCCAATCTCGATTGGAGTTTAGCCTCTCGAAGCTCGGCGAGTATTTTATCTTGTTTAACTTTTCGGGTTGCAGCCACCGCCCGCCCAGCTGCCTGTCTTTTGGGATTTTTTATATGCGGTATGTCATCCAGTGGCGGAGTAACACTCGGGTTCGATTGGGTTGGAGCAATCGGGTTCAACTCCGTCACTCTCGCTGGTGTGTCTTGTATCATCATTTTCAAAATTAGGGCTTATAGTTCGTGGGCATATATGTCCAAATTGACAGTGTTTACCCGTGGTCAACGCGGTTGTCAGCGGAGCTAAGTACATTCCAAACTTGTGATAAATTGAGCAGCAGGCTGTTCTAAGAGTGTGACCTATAAAAGGGTCAGTCTCTAGATCATCAATCAACCCCGCGGTGTTTGGTATAGGGAGAAGTATACTAACGGCGGTTGCGTACAAATGAATAGCCGCCGATCCGAGAGTTTTTGTCATCTCCGCACCTAACCTAGATTCGTATCGCGCATACATTTTATCGATCTCCGCATCTGACATCCTATCCGCCTGAAAAACTGAGAGACGCCTACCGAGATAATGCTCCGATTGTCCCCCAGCAACCACACGTATAGCCGTAATATCCCGGGTTACAACCGCCGATACAGAATCCGCCCTCTCGCAGGCACACGTTGGTATCCGTCTGTCCTTCGACTTCTAGACAGTTGTTGCTACATCGGGATTCGCACGAGGGACCGGAGTACTCCCGCGAGCAACCTTCAATACAGTTTCCGTTAGATGTGTTGCAGTTCCTATGTAAGCATCCTTCGTTGCAGACATTTTCACACGTATCTTTCCAGCGTCCTTTTAAACATCCATAGGTACATTTTCCGTCATCTTTTGCACATGTTTCCACGCCAGGTTTACACCAGTCACTACATTCTTTCTCGCATATTTCTCCATGCTTTCTAGAAGTACACAACGTGCATACACCGTCGTCCTGGTTACAAACGGCACATCCTGTGGAACACTCGATATCGCATCTGTCTCCGTGCCAACTGTCAGCACAGCCTTCGGTACAGGTGCCATTTATTATGTTGCAGTCGCCATTCTGATAACAATGGGGCGAACAAATGGAACAGGTCGTATTGGATTCTTTGTAATAGCCAGGGCCGCAAACACTACATATGGCTTTGCCATTGTCGTCGCCACACGTATCACAATTATCTATTGGACATTGGCTATCACATCTCCCGCCGTACCACCCGTATTTACACCCACTGATACATGTACCATTACTCGAGTCGCACGTCGATTGTTCCGAGTTGTATTTACAATTAATGTTACAAGATGTACACTCATTGACAGTTGGAAAATACCATGATTTACATTTCGTACATACAAAGTCAGTTTGGTCACGGCCAGAACATTTCACACATCGCCAATGACTTTGGCAATACAATTGACATGTGTTTCCATAGGCACCATCTTGGCAATCGTTACTGCAATCACCATTTCTTTCGCACATGTTGTTTACACAGCGCATATCGCATGTGTGTTCACACATATTACCATAGTAACCGTTGATGCAGCCGTGACTACAAACACCACTGGAGCCACACTGCTGTCCATCACAGGTGTGACTACAAGGACAACATCCGCTGTGGCTGGGATACCAGGTCATGTTATTGCACGCTGAGCAGAGGTTACCGCTTATTGCCGCGCATTTGTTGCCGTCACATTCGCACTTGGTATAGATATCGGTGTTGAAATTGTTACTTGAGCAGCTCTGACAAGACGTCGCTGAAGTACATGCCGCACAATTATCAGGACAAGAAATGCAATAATATCCAAGTTGATAGGAATGTGTACGGTATGTCCCTCGAGCACATGTGTCACATGCTGCCCATGAGGAACACGATACACACGACGCACTGCATGCGTTATTGCAATCAGCTCCATGATACCCAGCCTTACATCCTTGTGTGCACCATCCATTTATATCACATACATCGTTTTTACATTTAGTACAAGTACCAGTACAATCTCTCATATACCGACCTGTGACGCATTCCGTACACTGGGAGGATGAGCTACATTTCGTACATGAAGTCGCACATTTATTACACACCGCGCTGTCCAGGTAATATTCATCCGTACACGAGGTACAATAGGACGACGACGACGTACATGTTCTGCAAGGTGACTGACACTGTTGACATGAACCTCCACTGCGGTAATAGCCATCCGTACACGAGGTACAATAGGACGACGACGACGTACATGTTCTGCAAGGTGACTGACACTGGTAACACATACTACTGTTTTTGTAATATCCAAAGACACACGCGGTACATACATTATCACCAGTGCATGCAGTGCAGATTTGTCGACACTGGCTGCATGTATTCCCTGTGAGATAGTATCCAATTTCACACGCAGAACATTGATAGTTCGAATTATAGGTACACGCTGTACATCCTAGATAGCATGTATAGCACGCAGTCCCATGCAAGTAATATCCAGTTGTACAGTCAGAACATTGCAAGTTGCCGGACCCTGTACATGCTGTACACCAGCTATGACACCGGTAACACCAGTTGTTGGAAAGGTAGTAACCGACGTTACATGTAATACACTTGCTTCCTGAACAGATGGAACACATCTGTGTCTGGCACGCTGCTTCTACCAGATCTGAAACACAACACATGCCATTTACGTTGGTATACAGATCACATTTGAAATGAATTGTATTACTCCAGGATTACAATGCTTTATCATTCGCATTACTTTCTAAGACACTCGCCGTCCAGTATGGAGCTGCACTTACATATTGCAAGATTTAACACAAATATATGTTCATGTTACCAAAGTTAATGACTACCCCTTCGACAGCAAATGGAAAGTCAATACTCGAATAGGAGACTGCATTAAACAGCTGGCTAATTATAAGTATGTTATTGTTCACATATTGCATTTATAAAGGACTTAAATGGTGTTGTCACTAACGCTCCCTGACAATTAATTTCTGAAAAATTACAATATATGAACAATAACATTTGTTTCACATAATGGTATGTTGTAATTCGTGTGCGCTGTAATGACATATTGTATTGACACACACAAACTAAACGTTTAATGATATTTATAATACTCTTGTATATTATTTTCACGGGATTTCGCTGCGAGAGAAAACCCGTAATCAACTCCTTACAAATAATACACAGTGAAGACAACACCCGTAATTGCGCTCCTGTTTTCTTGGAAATCACGAGCTACCATGCAAAATGTATAAACAATTTTACAGTCAAGATAAAGTTATTTGAACATTTGGAAAGGGTCTCGACTAACTTAGAATGTTAATATGATTGAACACATTCCAAACATGTATTCAAATATATCTGGTTCATAGAAACTGCTGCGTAATTTGGATTTCAAAAAGTTTGCATGACGTCACATTTGACGTCACACAATGTAACGTCAAAATGCGGGAAAACACGTCATTGTATAACTATTCATGCGCACATCACAATTCATTGATTATAATCTCAAAAATATAATAAATGTGCATACATATCCGCTGTGGGATTGTAATAAATATATATTACATCGTACATGTTTGAATAGCGGAAATAATGCACTAGTGTCCATCGGCGTCCGTGCAAACAACTTGTTCGCTGCGCTCACTAGTTGCTTACGATGAAGCCGACGCACACTCGGGTATTATTTTCCGATATTCAAAATGTACGATGGAATAACCTCTATGCACACGAAGACACTGCCGCGCTAGGTGAACAAAACAGCTACAAATCACGATGTTAAGATTATGCAACAACTATAATCGAATAAATGTGTTAATGTAATATGATATTAATTAAATTCGTTAATTTAGTTCATGTCAAACTCGGAATATGCTCTTTTTATGGTATATGTGTAGTCGTTTAATCTTAGAAGAGGTGGTATTGACTAGTATGCATTGTTCCACAAACCTGTTGACTATGGATTGCCGTCATATCACCCTGAGAAAAGCATAGTAAACAGTAAATATGTCGTCATATCACACTGAGACAAGGATACTAAACAGTAAATATGCGGTTATATCACCCTGAGACAAGGATAGTAGACAGTACATGCAACTATGCCATCATGTCACCCTGAGACAAAGATAGTAAACAGTAACTATGCCGTCATATCACCCTGAGACAAGGATAGTAGACAGTAACTACGCCGTAATATCACCCTGAGACAAGGATAGTAAATAGTAACTATGCCGTCAAATCACACTGAGACAAGGATAGTAAACAGTAAATATGCCGTCATATCAACCTGATACAAGCATAGTAAACAATAAATATGCCATCATATCACCCTGAGACAAGGATAGTCAACAGTAACTATGCCGCATATCATCCTCAGACAAGGATCATAGTAAACAGTAAATGTGCTGTCATATCACCCTCAGACAAGGATATTAAACGGTAAATGTGTCATCATATCACGCTGAGACAAGGATAATAAACGGTAAATGTGATGTCATATCACCCGGAGACAAGGATAGTAAACGGTAAATGTGCCATCATATCACCCTGAGACAAGGATAGTAAACGGTAAATGTGCCGTCATATCACACTGAGACAAGGATAGTAAACGGTACATGTGCCGTCATATCATGCTGAGACAAGGATAGTAAACGGTAAATGTGCGTCATATCACCCTGAGACAAGGATAGTAAACGGTAAATGTGCCGTCATATCATACTGAGACAAGGATAGTAAACGGTAAATGTGCCGTCATGTCACCATGAGACAAGGATAGTAAACGGTAAATGTGCCGTCATATCACCCTGAGACAAGGATAGTAAACGGTAAATGTGCCGTCATATCACGCTGAGACAAGGATAGTAAACGGTAAATGTGCCGTCATATCACCCTGAGACAAGAACAGCAAACGGTAAATGTGAAGTCATATCACACTGAGACAAAAATAGTAAACGGTAAATATGCCGTCATATCACACTGAGACAAGGATACTAAACAGTAAATATGCTGTCATATCACCCTGAGACAAGGATAGTACAGTACATGCAACTATGCCATCATGTCAGCCTGAGACAATGATAGTAAACGGTAAATGTGCCGTTATATCTCGCTGAGACAAGGATAGTAAACGTTAAATGTGCCGTCATATCACGCTGGGACAAGGATAGTAAACGGTAAATGTGCCGTCATATCACCCTGAGACAAGGATAGTAAACGGTAAATGTGCCGTTATATCTCGCTGAGACAAGGATAGTAAACGTTAAATGTGCCGTCATATCACGCTGGGACAAGGATAGTAAACGGTAAATGTGCCGTCATATCACCCTGAGACAAGGATAGTAAACGGTAAATGTGCCATCATATCACCCTTAGACAAGGATAGTAAACGGTAAATGTGCCATCATATCACCCTTAGACAAGGATAGTAAACGGTAAATGTTCCCTCATATCACGCTGAGACAAGGATAGTAAACGGTAGATGTGCCATCATATCACCCTAAGACAAGGATAGTAAATGGTAAATGTGCCATCATATCACCCTGAGACAAGGATAGTAAACGGTAAATGTGCCGTCATATCACGCTGAGACAAGAATAGTAAATGGTAAATGTGCCGTCATGTCACCCTGATAAAAGGATAGTAAACGGTAAATGTGCCGTCATGTCACCCTGATAAAAGGATAGTAAATGGTAAATGTGCCATCATATCACCCTGATAAAAGGATAGTAAACGGTAAATGTGCCGTCATGTCACCCTGATAAAAGGATAGTAAACGTTAAATGTGCCGTCATGTCACCCTGATAAAAGGATAGTAAACGGTAAATGTGCCGTCATGTCACCCTGATAAAAGGATAGCATATCACCCTGATAAAAGGATAGTAAACGGTAAATGTGCCGTCATGTCACCCTGATAAAAGGATAGTAAATGGTAAATGTGCCATTATATCACCCTGATAAAATGATAATAAACGATAAATGTGCCATCATATCACCCTGAGACAAGGATAGTAAACGGTAAATGTGCCGTCATATCACGCTGAGACAAGGATACTAAACGGTAAATGTGCCGTTATATCTCGCTGAGACAAGGATAGTAAACGGTAAATGTGCCATCATATCACGCTGAGACAAGGATATTAAATTGTAAATGTGCCGTCATATCACGCTGAGACAAAGATAGTAGCAGCAGGGAGGGCGAGTAACAAAACCGGTGAGAGCCGCGCCAGCCTACACCGAGCGTCCCTCCCTATTTCAGCCGCTCTATTTTGTTATTCTTACCCTTTTCTGCGTCTGTCTAGCCTACCAGTCCTATTTCAGTCCCTATTTTGTTATCCTTTTCCTTTTCGTTGTTCACCGAGCCTCCCATCCCTATTCCATACCCAATGTTTTCATAATTTGTCACAATTTCTCATAATATGAGAAAATTAATTAGAATAAAACCACAATTTACGCCCTATTAGAGATAAGAAATCAATTGGTTATACACAGTATATACAGCAATCTGTTATACATAACACAATGGTTCGAGTGAAGAATAATTGTGCATGGTTGAAAACAGGTAGTCACGAGAGGTGTCATCTCACCGGTATTTATGAATATTGCAAACATCACCGTGCATGATGCGAAGAGGTTCCGTTTCGCCTCGCCCATGTCGGCATTGTGGGATAGGGACCAAAGCCTAGTCACTGCTATGTCCACCATGCGGTGGCACTCAGGATGGTTAACATGGTTAACAAGGGATTACGTGCTCGCAAGTATTATCGTTTAGTAATAATTGAAATCGGGAAGTCTGTTAGAAAGATAGAATCGATCTGATGTGTTGTTTTGATATGTCGCGGGTACAAGGATCAAATTCGCGAAATGAAGTGACTAAATAGGATCGGAGAAAAACTAATTTTATAAAATTGGAAATTGAACAGAAAAAACACTACCAATATTATTAGAGAAAATGAATAATAAAATGCAATGTGAATTGAAAGCTTTTAATGACTGTGTTGAAGAGGTTTACGAAGATTACGGAGGTTATAGTCCTATTTATAAATTATATCAATTGAAAACACTAGACAATATCGAATACATGAAATATAGCGTAATTTATTACGCTCCGATAAAAACGTTGCATTTGCAATATTATAACGGCAATTATGCGAACTATGTATATATACAAGGGGCAAATACAAACATTAAGACGGATAACGCGTATCGGATATAAAACTAAGGTGTATTATATAAACTTGTTAAAACCCCACGATTCGTTTACGAATATACATTTCTACGATATCGCTTTTAAAGATATTGAAAAATTATAATTGAACAGAACAAACACTACTAATTAATTTATGTTGTAATCACAACACCAAGCAGGCGACAATGTTCCAATTACACGTGTTATGAACATGTATTTATAGCCGAGGTAAACAGACGGTACACACACGGTTATTTATAGCCGAGTGTATTTCTCCTTATCAGATTTACACAGGTGGTGTGTACACAGTTTATTTATAAACACTTAGTGAAAGTTCACGAATTTCCGGGATGGTTCGTTATTTAATTAATTTTGTAAACAAGTATTAATAATTTAAAGCTGAACACCCCCTATTATATAGAAAAGATATTAATTAATTAATATAATAATTAATTAATATAATAATTAACTCATTGAACCCTGGCTACAAATAGCCAGTTCACCCCTAGAGATAACTGCTAAGCCATCACCTAGCTACTGCAGTGGGCTTATCAGCTCTGACTCCCTGGGAATATTTGATGCAATTCCAAAATAGGATTATCAGGCAATGGGTGTCTTACATTAACTGGCTAAAAACGTGTTATATATTATCCAATACATCTGAAAATTTATATGTATGTTCATCCATTATTTATCTAACCAATTATGTAATTTTTATTATAAACGTCCCTTGTGCCACTATGCAGAAAATAATCAAATAGACATAATAATAAAACAATCTGTATTTATTGAATGAACCTACATGTATTTACATCAAATCATTTGACAAAACAAGGCTTATTTCATTTATGACCAGCGTATATCCTGATCAGCCTGCTCATTGATGGTGACTGCCAGAAATGCGAACAATGTAGATCCTGATTAGACGGTGTGGATGCACTGGCCTGTATGGTTATTCACTGATTGCAAAGGTAATAAGCCCGGTTTTATCAGATCATAGCTCAGTTGGTTTCACATTATTGGTGGTGATAACATTTTGTTGCGGTATATTTGGTTTATTGTTAATTTCTATAGTATGTACAATAAGCACGGACAAAATAAAATTGTAGTGTGGTGGGTGTGAAATTTTATTTTCTAATTCTTGTCTTGAAAATTATTTCTTTTTTGGAAAATTTATACAAACATAAATAATTTAGCAGTTTATTTTAGGGGCGTGTGTGGATGAGAATCTGCAAACTTATTGTATCCGGCCTTGTTATCTACATGTACATGCACCATAACTTCATGCTCATGCAGGTGGGGTAATAATTTACGTCACTTACAGGTCCTAGACGTCACAGTGAGTCTCGAGACATTGTTGAATCTTCATAAAATCCGAAATTTAAATCCTTACCGTATTTTCATAGAATTAACTTAACATTTCACACAGAGCAAACTTCACATTTTTCACAGAAATGAATTACATTTTTCACAGAAATGAATTTCACATTTTTCACAGAAATAAATTCATTTTTTAGAAAATAATTTCACTTTTTTCACACAAATTATTTTACACAGGACAAACTTCACATTTTTCACAGAAACAAATTTCATATTTTTCACACAAATTGAATATATTTTTCAGAAATGAATTTCACCTTTTTCACACAAATGAAATTTCACATTTACACATAATTTGCTTATATTTCCAATGGCAGGCGTTGACAACCTCGCGTCTCCTCTTTTTCTTGCTGCATTGTCGGCAACGACCTTTCTTCTCGGCTCTCTTTGGAAAATGTCCCGCACCGATTGTAGCCAGCGCTGCCCGTTCATTCTCAATATATTCTCCGATCAACTGTTTTGACAGAGCCATTCGAAATAGCACCATGGTCAGTAGATTGTTGCGTCAGGTTTTTGTTTGTTTCTGGTGGTTGGCCGACTCCTTCATCAAATTAAAGCCATTTGTGATAGCAACATCGAATAAAAACAAGAAAATGTACTGCCACCATTTCCTGGATGTCCTATATGTGCTGTATTCCGTGCGCAGCTGGTCCGCATGATCCACACCATTCATATTATTATTGTATTCGGGAATGATGGACGGGGCTCTCACTTGTCGCAACTCGCCATTCTTTGATTTCCGCGTCACCACGCTGTCCAGAGTTGCGGGATTTTCAGCCGTAGACATGCAGTGGACGGGTTTCTTGTCCTTCCATAAACAGGCAGTCAACTCTTCCTTTTGTGCCGTGTTGAACTGTCCTTGCTCTTTAACTTCTTTTGGCTTCAGCATTTGGGCTGGGAATGCCTTCCGATTGGCTCTCACTGTACCGCGGGCATACGTTTTGTTGTCTAGAAGGGTCTGAAGCAGATCAGGGCTGGTGAAGTAGTTGTCAATGTTCACGATTTGGTGCTGTCCGTCCCCAAATTTTCTCCGGCATGTCCTTCACCACCCTGGAAGCAAGTCCAACCTCACGCGTGCCATTTTCTTTCCCAGTGTACACTTGAAATTCGTTGGTATATCCATTTGTAGGGTCACCCCTCATCCACACCTTGATACACCATACTTGGTGGGTTTGGCTGGTAGGTACTGTCGAAATGCAAGCCGGCCACGGAATTTGACCATTGCTCCATCGACACTGGTATTTTGATGTGGGTTGTAATTTCGGAGGCAGCAGTCCAGAACTTCTTGTAGTAAAGGCCGGACGTGGTGGAGTTTATCGTGACCAGGCTGACCTCTTGCTGGGTTCTTCGTGCGATCACTGGTGTGCAGGTATTGGGATATCTTGTCGAAGCGGTCTCTCGTCATGACTCTCCTGATGTTCAGATTTCAGAAGAGGGCATCTGTCGACCAGTACATTGCCGTTTCGGGAAGCTGAAATGCAAATTAACATTGAACTATAACTTTCCTATTGGCATGTGATATGTGGCTGCGACTCGAGAAACTGATTCATTTGTTGCGACCAGTGTAGATCCAGATCAGCCTGCGCATTCGCACAGTCTGATCAGGATCTACACTGTTCGCCATTTCATCAATGAAACTTCGGTAACACATGTATAAATTTCAGTAGGTAGAAAGGGTGTTTCGCAGTTTGTTTACAAAAGTATGAAACGATGTTTACACTTTCGGAGGAAATGTGTATTCTTACCCGGCTAGCTCAGTCGGTTAGAGCGATGGTACGGTAAACCAGAGGTCCCGAGTTCGAGCCCCGGGCCGGTGCACATTTTTCTCACCTTGTGACATTTGGCGCCCAACGAGGGACCGTGACTGATATATATACTACCCAAAATGTACCAAAAATATGGAATTCAGAGACGAATTAAATATAGAATTCTGGGACGAATTCCAATTTGGCGGGGAAGTATGTCACGGTACGTAACTCACTGTGGGGAGGAAATGTGTATTCGTGCCCGGCTAGCTCAGTCGGTTAGAGCGATGGTACGGTAAACCAGAGGTCCCGGGTTCGAGCCCCGGGCCGGAGCACATTTTTCTCACCCTGTGACACAAATAAGCCGTTTTCTCGCTTTGTTTTATTAGGTACGTCAAATTGTATCATCACCATTTGCATGTAACTGACATCAACTCACCTGCAAAATGCTCATGAACACCCGGATACCGAGCCAAGCTTTCATTTCCTCTTCAACGATTGGCCGCCAGATGGGATCAGGCTTTTCCGTCTGTCGCTGTCTGGTGTAGAGGTTTGTTTGAACACACAGCATCTCAATCAGGAAGACGGGAAGAAACAAAGTCCCATTCTGTAGCATCTGGTGCCAGGTCAATTGTCGGTCCTGGTTTCGGGCCAGAGAATGTTGTCTTCGAAATAGGTGCCCTCCCGTTTAGGACCCAACGATTGCTGGTATTCGCGACAGGCTGTTAGTCAACCCTTTCAATTCCTCCATCACTTTCACTATGATCACTTTCATTTTCACTTCCATTATTTATGCTTACGTCACTCAATGAAGCATAATCGCCATCTTCTTCAATAATCATAGACACTACTTGAGTCAGATCTAGTCGCCGATTTGCCATTTGGACACAATTAATTGCATATTTCAAATGTAAATTTCAATGCTTTCCTGTGTTGTAAACAGATTCAGATTTTTACCACGTGGGAATCGATCATTCTTTGTCATATGTAACAAGAAATCTGATTGGCTGAATTTACCTGGATTTCTACATATCTATTGAAAATGACCAATAGCAAACGACGTCATAACTCGTCGCTCGGGATACAATGCTAGCTTTATCGAGCCGTCAATTCTCGTCGCTCGGGATAGGGGTAAGATAAACTACAGCGAGTTAGCTCGTCGTGCGGGACACGAGAGTAGATAAGGCCGACGCCTTATCTCGTCGCTAGGGGCGAATGAGTTATTAAAATAAAAAACAGAAACAAAGTTATTTTCACCAACAAAGTTAGGTTTATATATGAGAAATAAACACATATATACATTGCTGGGACGCCAGCGGTAGTCTCAGTACTGAGACAGGTTTCACCACATGTACTTCACTCTGGCAGCTCTGCACATTATAGCGGATGGAGGTAATGAAGAGGAGGGGTCCGCGGTATCGGTCCAATGATGAGGTGGAGGAGATGTGAGCGTAACACACCTCGCTAAGCCGAACAAAGAGAAGAGAAGAGATTTAAAGCGAACTCTTAGCGAGGTGGGCCCAGAAGGGTTTTGCTGGCGCGATTTCGAGTCTCGGTTGGACCTAAAACTTAATTTCTTTTTTTTTTACTAAGCGTGTTATTAATGATTATTTAAATTGTTTACTGCACCAAAATAATTAATTTTATAATTTTATAATTTTATTAATTATTTTGGTGCTGTAACATTTCCTCCGACTTTATTTCCAAGTTTTACCCTCAATTTATCTCAATCTGTACTCTCAATCTTTGGCATGGTGGCGCGCGCTTTGATTCTAATATCATTTTTTAATTCTTCATATCTCACCATTTCTTTCACCACGGATTCAAACGCTAAATTTGATATTTCATTATCGGTCAACGCTTTGGACACTATAACGTCGATGCTATTTTTCTTAGACCTAGCGAGAACGGATATTCTATCGTGTTTTCTGTATTTGTTCTCGAGTTTTCCACCCGCCGCCCTAATTGCCATACAAATTATTCCAGATAAAACGGTAATTGCACTCAAAACCCCCGCAAGTGGAACCGTTACAATTGTAGATAGCGTTGCAGCAGTCACCGCACCACTCATTACAGATAAACTTGCCAGAACCGTACTAGATGCTTCAGTTATGTTCGCTGCGCGCTTACATTGTTTAGCGCTTCTTCTTCTATTTGTACATTTTCTAACTAAAATATCCTGCATAGCGACGATATCATCCAACCTAAAATCTAAACTTCTTTCGTGAATTGGATACAGTGTTGGTGGATTGGTATTGGCAATTGGAAGCGGTGATTCGTTCATGATTAAATTTTGCAAATCAAGTTCAATTAACAATGTAACCATAGTGGAAGATCTCAATGGGTTAGTGATTTTCGTAACAAAGTTAATAACACTACCTTCTGAAAGTCTAATTGGATCGTCACCGGCGAACAAAACCACCGATGAAATATCTCCAGCGAGTTTATTGACTCCAATTGCCCGTTCTTCCCCATCCAGTACTAGATTTACCACGACGCGCCCACATATTTACCATCAGCATTAACTGAGCAGACAGCCATTCGGAGAAGTGTACCTGTAGCTGTCATGGCGTATCCCCCATATGTATTGCTCGCTTTGGCACCGAACGAATATTCATAGAGCCCATCATTCAATGGGCCCCGCTTCTCAGCCCAAACTGTGATGACACGTTTTTGTTTTTTAAATAACTTCAACTGCTCTACAGATGTGGTCAACAATCCGGCAAGCCCCCCCCCCGATAGGGGTATGGGTCTCAGCAAGAATATTTTCTGAGGTCTCCTCAAGTGCTTTGTTCTCGGCTCTACGAACACGTTTCAGTTTATCGGTTATTTGTCCACCTAGTTCAGTAAGTGCTGCATGATCCTCTGAGCGCAACACCCCATACGCCTCCGTAAGGGCCGCCTGGTGGTCTTCTCGGGCTTTCTCAATAGCCGTTCGGACTTCCTCAATCCCCAACCGGGCCTCTTCCAAAATTCTGTTATTTTTCCGCCTAGTTCAGTAAGTGCTGCATGATCCTCTGAGCGCAACACCCTATAAGCTTCCGTAAGGGTCGCCTGGTCTTTCTCAATACCTGTTCCGACTTCCTCAATTCTCAACCGGGCCACTTTCCCAACTTGTGCAGTCGCCGTCAATACGTCTACTCTAAGCTGTGCTATACTCCTGTGAATCCCGTGTGTGGCCTGCGATATAGTTTTATTGATCAGGGTCTTGGTTTTTCCGGTAGTTAAGAAGTCGCTCTCTGTCAGGATGAATCCCCTTCTGCCGGTTTCAAATTCTTTGAATCTGTCACCCAATCCCGATTGGAATTGGAAGAACTACCTGGTCCGTATATACTCATAATTTTCTTTAAATTAATTATAAAATTGTGGCACCTATACTCACTTGGAAATTTCGAGAACGACCGAAATCGGGTAATAGTTGTTCAACTTTTTCGCTTGATCATCAAGAATAGAGACCGTAAATTCGTGGATGTGTCCCGATTCCAAAACTTTCATCTCGGGGTGTGGGAAGTCTAAGGTCACAGTCTCCCCAAAGAAACAGTCGCTGGCGGGCACAGTTTTCAGTAATGTGCTTGGGGATCCGTCTACCATGTTGTACGATGTGTTCAGCTGATTCATGTGCACCCTGAGAGTTTTCGTGGCTGCGAAGCTTACTAGGGTCGTGCCGACGTACTCACCGGATCAAACACTCCATCATCGTTGGCAGGGTATGTTATTATAAATCCTAACAGTGAGCCCAACCCCGGTAAGATCCCTAACTTTTTCACAACGGTCAATGTCGTGAGCCCTGTGGCTTTCGAGATTGCGAGAGTGGCTACACCAGCAAGCTTCAACGCGACAAAAGCTTGGAGTGCCCCGAAACTCCAAAGACCATGAGATACTATGGCATCTGGCGGACTTATGGGTCTATGAGGACGAATTACTGTAGTACCTGGTGGAACTATGTGGTAGGGTTCGAGGTCGACGCCATCGACAACTGATATGAAAAACTCGAGCGTTTCAATGTTTTTCCACCCAACGGTGTAGGTCATTGATCTAAGGCCTACCCTGCGTTTTCCGCAGCCGTTGTCGATGGACTTTTGAAGTTCACAACTCTCTTTTTGAACATTACTGATAGTAACAAACATAATAATATCTTTCAATGGATACCAAAGCATTTAGTTTTAATTCTAATGCGAAGTACGCGGTCGGAGGTAAATACACGCAAAAAGCCGTTGTTAACCCCGTTGTACACCGAAATATAACAGTTAGATCGGACAGTGCCTTTGCAACAAATTTCCCTAACATGTTTGAGAAATATGTAGTTCCAAAGACTACTAGTCAAGATATAATACTAAGATGGGATTTTTCCCATATGAACTTCTGGCAGAACCAGCTAAATTTCGCTGTATGGTGTGCAAAGGCCGGATGTGGAGTTTCACATCAAGACCATCTGACATCCAAGAATGTCATGCTCAGAAGTGTCTACAACTTTCATGTCTATTACACCATTAGGAGGATTCTCAAAGAACTAGGTATTCCACTACCTCAAGACGACGGCTGAGATCCCATTTCCAGCACATACGATGTAAGGCGTTCGAAAGATTGTGTAACGAATTTGGGGTACCAAAAGACGCGGACTGGAGACAGAAAGTATACACCCCAACAAACAGTTTAGGGTTAGTTCACCTTAAAGGCTTAGTTAGTGGTGGGCATCTTGATAAAGTCCCTGTATATTTCTCAGGGTTGTGGAGTGATCACGGAGCTACCCCACCGCCAGTTAGAAAAAGGGCAACATGGACTAAATATAATAATAATTTGAATACAATGACGTTCGGTGATGAAGTGCTTGGTGGGCTTGCGTGTAAAGACGGTTATTGTCATTGGCTACCTACTGAAGTAGCCCACGTGGAATACCTAGACCTGGGTGATACTCCACAGATGCGAAACCACTTTTGTGTTAGATAAAAAGCGCTGTACTTACGCAGGGCGGGGTTATTCGCCTAAACGAATCCATTCGCGTATACGTCTGGGCAATCCTCGCCTCACAGATGTAAACGCGCAGTGCTATACTGGGCACGGGAACGGCGTTTGACGCTCAAAAACAGTTCTTGGCACTTGTCGAGGGCGCCATCTCAGCTAAAGTGGACCTCCGGAAGGCGATCCAGAATTATCAAGACGTTTTGCAGACTGCCCGCACCCCAATAGACTATGTATTTGGAATAGGTCTTTATATGGTGCCGAGTAATATGATACTACGAGACGACCCGGTTGACGGTTACAATGATCAGATCGTAGTCGCCACCACCAATAAAAAAATCGGCCACAACGGGAACATGAACACGGGTATCATCAAACTCCCCCCAAGACGGTCGGGAGCGGAGGTGCAAATTCAAATAAATTTGGAAAATATTTCATAAAACCCCCAATTCACGAATTGGATACACCAACCCCACCAACCCCAATTCACGAATTGGAGATTTAACTCTACCTTCAAACTTTAATGTGTGTGATGCCCACTCCGCCATAATATGTGGGCAGACAGGATGTGGAAAAACGGTTTTCATCCTCGACTTGCTCGAGGGGTCCTACCGCGATGTCTTTCGACACATTGTGATCCTGTGTCCCACTGTGAGGCACAACGATACTTATCAGCGGTGCCCGTGGATATGGGCCGACCCTGAGGTATACGTTATTGACCCCGGTGACAGGCTTCACGATTGGTTACGCGGCTTCTACCAAATATTTCAGGGCGAGCCCACCCTATACGTGATTGACGATTGCTCGGCCAAGGCGGTAATGACCAAAAAGAAAGACATGCTCTCCGAGCTCGCATTTTCTGGCCGCCATGCTAGGCAAAGCGTATGGATCTCCACTCAAAGGTACAACGCCGTCCTTAAGTATCTGCGCGAGCAAACGAAATGGGTCGCCCTCTTTCACTACAAGAACCGAGACTCATTTGATGACTGTCTTCGAGAGAACGACGTTATCCCAACGCACGAGGAGAGCCTGGAGGTTCTACAGATGCTTTCGAAAACTAAGCACACCAAGCTTCTGCTAAAGACTGATCAACCAACTGCTTATAAAGTAATTAATTAATTAATTTTATAATTTTCGTAAAATTAAATGCAAAGTAATAAGCAATTGCAATGCTTAACAATGCTTAGCAATGCTGAAGAAATGCTTAACAATTGTTGAACAAATGCTGAACAATGGTTAACAATGTTAACAATTTGGTGCTCCGCTGCGAGCTTTGTTGCGAGCATAACGGTGATCATAAGTATCGGGTGGTGCGCTTTTATTATTTTTGTAATAAATAAATATGTTAAACTTATGAGACTTGTAAGAATAGTTAAATTAATTTTAAGAAAATTAGCAATAATGAACTGCAACGAACTTCTCGATCAGCTAATGGAAGAAACCTCAACTCCGACTGCCGACACGGTATCTTTCCTGAAAGATAATGAAACATCAACTCCGACAGAGCAATCGGGTTCAACAGTGTTGAGTGCAACACCTGCCGATACGATATCTTTCCTGAAAGATAATGAAAATGCGGCGCGACGAGAGCGGCTAGCTGCGCTGGTTGCTGGTGGACAATCGGAGCATTATCTCGGTAGGCGTCTCTGAGTTTGTCAGGTGGATAAGATGTCAGATGCGGAGATTGATAAAATGTATGCGCGATACGAATCTAGGTTACGTGCGGAGATGACAAAAACTCTTGGATCAGCGGCTATTCATTTGTAGGCAACCGCGTATACTTCTCCCTATACCAAACACCGCGGGATTGATTCGCGATCTAGAGACTGACCCTTTTATAGGACACACTCTTAGAACAGCCTGCTGCTCAACTTATCACAAGTTTGGAATGTACTTAGCTCCGCTGACAACCGCGTTGACCACGGGTAAACACTGTCAATTTGGACATATATGCCCACGAACTATAAGCTCTAATATTAATATTATAAATGATGACACAAGACACACCTGCGAGAGTGACGGAACCACAATCTCCAACTTCAACTCCCAATCGAGATTGGATGAACCCGAGCACCCCCAATTCACGAATTGTAGTTCAATCGGGGATTACTGCAGCTCCACAGGAGCCCTCAACACCCAATCGAGATTGGACGAATCCGGTTGCAAGACATGAAAACCAAAAAAGACAGGCAGCTGGGCGGGCGGCGGCTGCCACCGGAAAATATAAACAAGATAAAATACTCGCCGAGCTTCCAGAGGCCAAACAGTCGTTGCAATCGGGGACGGAGACGGCAAAACATCTGAAGACAGAGCAATCAGGAATTGCAACAACACACTCAATTCACGAATTGGAAGCACACTCAACACCCAATCGAGATTGGACGAACCCGATTGAACCCCAAAACCCCCAATTCGCGAATTGGAGTTGGGTTGTTGGTGGTGGTCTGGCAGTTGTTGGTGCCCTGTGTGCGTGGAAATACCCCCTATTACACCAATCCTTATCGAAAAAACAACCCCCATCAATCTCGATTGGATTGGATGCGCCCCATTTAAACATTGATCGCGATCATTTTTATATGCAATAATTATAATTATCAAAAAATGGCTGAAAACGATGGTAACAATTTAGTGAATGGACTTTATCACGGCGTGGTGATATTAGGCCTCAGTATCGGATGGGCTCAACTATCAAAGATGATCTTAGGAGGGCCCTCTCCCAAATTGGACTTTACTGTGAAAGACATATTAAACGTGACCTTAGATGTAGCGGCCGAAGTTTGGACTCGAGATTATCTAATTAAAGCCGGAATTCTACCCTCTAATACATGGAAATAATGGCTTCGATCGGAATAATGATAGGTGGTGCGCTTGTAAACGCATTGGCGTCCAGCGGTAGCAACTTTATATTCTCAAAAATGAGAAGCTCGAACGTGGATGAGGAGCGCAAGCGTCACGATTTAGCTGTAGAACAACTCAATAGCGCAAAGGAAGCATGGTCGAAAAAACGAACCGCCCATCTGGACTGGGTCAACGAAGAGCTTCGCCGCGAGAATCACGCCGCACAAACTTTCCAGAACGTTGAAGAAGCCAACGGCGAGTACTCGCTGGCATATCCACAGAAAAGTATCGTGCCGCTGGATCGCGAGCCCCAACTTTCAGATTTCTATGCACCGTCAGAGGCCCAAAAAGACCGAGATATCGCGTTCATCGTCGAGGGAATGGGTGTGGTGGGTCTCGTTGGCTACTATATTCAATCGAGATTTCAAATTAATTAATTTTATAATTATTTAAAAAAACAATTTTTTTTATAAATATATATACAATGTATATAGAACGATGTTACTTGACGAACTTTATTTTGCTATGATCGATGTAGGCTACACTGCCCTTAACCACCGCATAGCTGGCGCAAAGGGTATGATTCCTCTGGCCCGAGATTCTCTCGAGACGTGCCGCAAGGACGAAAAAGCGGCCACCCTTTTCGCAAAGCGGATGTTAGATTCCTCCATCAACTCCCAATCGAGATTGGATGAACTAGATTTTCCCAAGTTCCTTCAGAACTTAACCCCCAATCGCAATTGTACTTCCAACAAAGGTTTATTATTAACGACGCAGTTACCGGACGACTTGGCGAGGGCATGTTGGAGATTGTCCGATATATTAGAATACCTCGCATACGATGAACATGCACAAACTTGATACCAAACTATCGGTTCGCCTAGCGCGCAAGCTAGCGATCACATACTACAGCCCCCGCGGCTACTGGATGGGACTCGCGGCCATCAAGAACCTCGCCGCGGCGACCAAGGTTTCCGAAAACGCTGTCAAGGAATGGCTCAAGAAGCAGGCCATCTGGCAGATCTATTTACACGCGCCTCACAATATTCAGCGGCCGAAATTCGACGTGCCGGTGCCGAACCAAGTTCACCAAGCTGACCTCCTGTTTCTCCCACACGATCGCTTCGGTCGCAAGACGTACAAGTACGCACTGACAATCGTTGACGTAGCGAGTCGTTATAAAAGGGCTGAGCCGCTGACCACGAAAGAGGCTCTTTCCCGAATATATAAGAGGAGTCCTCTCAAATGGCTGAATCTTCTCCAGGTCGATCCCGGCCGCGAGTTCATGGGCGCGGTCTCTCATCTATTGTATAAACACAAATTTTCTGCCAGACGCGGCCGCGTCAACATCCACCGGGACCAGGGAATCGTGGAGCGATTCAATCGAACCCTGACTGAGAGACTGTTCGGACACCAATATGCCAAAGAGCTGCTGCTTGCGCAGCGGGACCCTCATACGCGATCGACCGAGTGGGTAACTAGGCTGCCCGCCGTTGTCTCCGCAGTGAACGGCGAGGTGACCAGGTTGATCGGTAAAAAGCCCGTAGATGCCATCAATGCACAAAAGGTGACGAGCAAGCCCTCTGCCGTCTCACGCGGACGACCCGTTGGTTTAGCGGAGCAACGGCTTCCATCGGATGTTGACGTCCGGTACCTCTGTCAACCGGGAAAGCTCGAAGGTGGCAGCCACCGCGCGACTGATCCCGTGTGGTCTCTGAATGTATATCATCTGGATCGATCTATTACCAAACCCGATGAGCCCGTGCTCTATTAATTGGATGGTGGTCCATCTCGCGGTTTTGTTCGCGAAGAACTTCTCGCGGTGCCTTCTGACACCCAGCTACCCCCGGATGGTGTTCTCATGTAGTGAGCGCTGCGGCCCCTCTTTTTCGGTTACACTCAAGACAGGTCAGCCGCACGGTACCTCTGCAGTGTCCTTTGCTGTTGTCCAGCCGGTCGACACTGAAGTGCTGTGTGTCTTTGGGTTGGTACGCCCAAAGCAACTCGATGTTGCATGCCGCGCAGCGGATCTGATGACCGTCTTTGAGTGCGAGGATGTGGTCGACAGTGAGGTTGAACACATGGAAACCTTTTGTTTGATCCTGTCGCTTGTAGGCCACGAGCTTTCTCTGAATATACTTTCTAAGCTCCTGATCGGTGGGTGGGTTGTTATCTTTCAACCCCACTCCCAATTCTCGAATTTGAGATGGTGGTGTTATCTATTGGATCTGATTCATATACTCTACTCTCGAAATTGCTAGGTATGCAAGGTTTGACCACTCTAAGTAGTCATCTATAATCCATACCTTTTGTGGGTCGTGGATAGTGAGACCCTGACTCGAATGGACAGTAAGGGCATATCCTAATCTCCAATCATTTCCCTTGATAGCCGCCTCGGCCGCCTCAATGGTGACATAGACTACATCATTCAATACAAGTTCTTCTTTGTTGTCTGTACCAGGAATAGTCACGAGGATATTCTGTTTCCGACTGTCTTTGGGGTGGTAGAGAATAGGTACCGGAGTGTTTGAAAAATGTTATTTATGTCTTTTTAATAACAGCCCCTGCGCCCGGTCACGAACCTTCTGACGGCTAGTGAATATTATGTCACAGGGTTTCCACTGTTCCATAAATCCATTCCATCTCATACAACTGGGCAGAGCATCACGCATCTCATTGCATTGGACTCTATCTGGTTGAAGACAGATGCACCTCTTCAGCGCTTTGCGGGCTTCCTCTTTCGCCCTGTAATCTACTTTGACCTCTTCGTAATAATCTACTTTTTCCCTCAACCATTCGTGTGGCATCTCCCCCCCACCTCCCCCCGCTTGGTGTCGGCTGCCCTTGATCTCCACAGAATATTAGTTGAACCCCACGTTGATCCAACCATTCCATGAACGTCTCTAGGATGTTTTTGGGCACTGTGCAAACCTCATCCCAGATGATCACACGGGGTGCGAACTTTGACCCATCCGTTCGGGTGTCTATTCATTCTTTCCGCTCCATCTGAAGGAACTGTGGTATGTCTGTGATTTTGCCCCACGATCCCGCATCTCCTCGGCTAAACGATGTGTTGGAGTAAACACCAGCGGATCTCTTTCCCGAAATAGTTCAATGGCTCTCGTGGTTTTACCACTGCCCCCACCACCATTCAGGTAACTGATCCGGTGTGTGGATAATGGATCTTTATAACTTGGTGCGGTACTGGGTGCCACGTCCTTCTCTTGTGTTTTATATTCTGGTTTGGGTCGGTATGCGGCATGATCCTGTGGTAGGTACAATTGCTCTCTTTCATCGCGCCACTGGGCCAGAGCAACTGTTGGAAGGTATGGTGTAAGCTTGAAACAATGCATGCACGCGTCACTATCACAGTCGCACAGCGTGTGGGCGACAAATGCACTATTTCCGTTGAGCCTGTGTATTGCGGCCTTTTTTATATATATGCTGTCAGAGGCCACTCGGACAGCCTCTTTAG
This sequence comes from Conchocele bisecta, assembly GCA_029237695.1. Taxonomy (NCBI): domain Eukaryota; kingdom Metazoa; phylum Mollusca; class Bivalvia; order Lucinida; family Thyasiridae; genus Conchocele; species Conchocele bisecta. The sequence goes on along the minus strand of CM055275.1, from coordinate 56,261,255 downwards.
AGTTGAACATTGAAAGCATAGAGAGTAGATTGATGTGGGCGTAGGCCAACATGATCGCCTTCACGTGTGTGTACTGGGGATGCGAGCCATCATAATATGTGAGAATATGACCCAAGGGCCATCTTTGAGGCGCGCCAACCAAGGTGCCGCTTTGGCGGGTGTTTTGCACAAGTAAGTCGAGTTCACCCTGGTCTGTCACTAGCCTTCTGGTCAGTGTTTACCTTCGGCCTTGTTGCCTTGTGTGAACTTGCCGATAACGCTGCAGCCCTGATCACGGTTCTCAGGGAGCCAGACATCAGTTTGCTTCTCGAACGCAATAATAGCTTCGCGGACCTTGATCCTTTTTAGGAAACCCACCCATGCTCTGCGAAATGTTTTCCAAACCAAGCGGGTATGACGGGGTGAATATTGTCTTTGAAACTCCACTCGATAACCTCTACGAATCCAGTGACAATATATTTAGGGAGGGTGTCATTAATGCTAACCCTAACCATCCTGTGTTTTGGGTGACCAAACATATCGAAATAGGGTTTATTTTCGTCGAATCCCTGAACACTTGCGGGATAACACGCCTTCATATCGATACTGATAACATTGCTTGTGTCGTAGTTCATTGAGTTCCAAAGGCCAACATGTCCATGCTCCACACACGCCTTTTGTATATCTTCCGCGAACGGCGCCGGTGTGGGTTTCCAACCATTCTTCACTTTTGATATTACAGCAGCAGCATGGTTGACTCAGAATACCTTTTCTGCAAGATCTCTGTCACCTAAATCATCGCATGCTCTAATAAATTCGTCGTGTGTTTCCCGTGTCCGGTAGGCGGTACCGTCTTGTAGCACAAACAGATCCACATTTAACTGTTTATCCTCCCCCCTAAGAGCCATACTGCGATCGGTTGGTCTCGTGTTGCTTCTCTGATAGCTTCCCACACATCACCCTGATATATGCGAACCCGTCTAGAACTCTGAAAGTGCGGTCGGTCTTTAGACCAGGCGTGGCCGTTGTGGACGATGAGTTCTGCTTTTCGATAACTTTGGGTACCACGTCGCTGGTACTTCCCACTGTTGTAGATGTCCCCATCGGCAATGTCCTTCAAGACGATCGCCCGTTGGATAATGCTTTCAAGCTCAGCCACGTGGTGAACTGTGGCACCCGGTTCATGGAACCTGTCCTCCCACTGCTGGATTTCCTGTCGCCTCGGGGTAGTGAGCCCCTGGCCCCTCGAGGCACTTTCAAAATGATCCATCACTTTCTGGGCAACGCAGTTGAGGTCGCCATCTCTTAGCGGAGAAAGGTTGGCAGGATCTGGGGGTTTTATTGGATACAGCCCATAGACAACAGCGGTAACGGGGTAGGCATTCTGGTAGTTTGGTCTATCGATCACGCTCAGAGCGCCCGGCTTTGTGTCACTGTTAATGTTTGCAACGCCTTGGCACCTAACGGTGGTATCATTTCCCCACCCTATATACTACTCCACCGCCCCCCAAAAAACACCGTTTTCGTCCAATAGCACAAACTGGTCACCAACACAAAAACGTGACAATTGGTGTCATAAATACCTCGTGTTTTATTCACGTCCAATTGAACATATATATTTAATAGGTTATAACAAAATTTTCATAACAAAATGGATAATAAAATAGAACATAACGAAGATTACGATAAATTCTGTACAATGAACACACTAGCCGGTATCGAATACACGAAATATCAGCGTAATTTATTAAGCTACGATAAAAACGTTGCGTTTACAATATTATACCGGCGATTATACCAACTATACAAGAGGCAAATACAATCATTAAGAAGTATAACGCGTATCGGATATACAACTAATGTGTATTATATAAAATTGTTAAAACCCCACGATTTGTTTACGAATCTAAGTTTTTACGATATCGCTTTTAGAGATATTAAAAACCAATTATTATTGAAATCATTGCAACTTCAATGCGTCCGCGTGTGATAATTTATATTCCAACACCCAATTTTTCTCCTCCAATATAGCTAATTTATTTCTACGATATTGAATTGTTTTTAATAATTTGTAAAAAAAATAAATAGCAAAAGCCTCCACTCGACACACCCCCAGCGACTGGGCAGATTTCTTAGCCGGCACCCAGCCACTGGGGTGTCGGGACCTTTCTTAAGCCCACGCATCTGTTGGCTCACAGTCTCATTTTATGGGTCACCTTTAACCCCATTGCCAATTCCTCATTTCAGAGAAACCGACGAAGTAAGGCGAGCCTATTTTGTGATTTGGTGATGTAATTGCAAGCTCTTAGGCAGAAATCTTTTAGGCCGGCACCTTTGAGCTATACAATTCCATCACCAATTCACACACACATTTAGAGACTGCTACCATTAAACAAAATTAGCAAAAGCCTCCACTCGATACACCCCCAGCGACTGGGCAGATTTCTTAGCCGGCACCCAGCCACTGGGGTGTTGGGACCTTTCTTAAGCCCACGCATCTGTTGACTCACAGTCTCATTTTACGGGTCACCTTTAACCCCATTGCCAATTCCTCAATTCAGAGGAACCGACGAAGTAAGGCGAGCCTATTTTGTGATTTGGTGATGTAATTGCAAGCTCTTAGGCAGAAATATTTTAGGCCGGCACCTTTGAGCTATACAATTCCATCACCAATTCACACACACATTTAGGGACTGCTACCATTAAACAGACGAGACGGACGTCATACCGGATCAACAACATGGCACACACGAGATGAGACCAATTGTTGTAAGGCTTACAAACGTATATATACTCATCACTTTCCTATACAACCTAAAAATGGTGTGCAAATTATAATTATTTATAAACACTTAGCGAAGTTCACGAATTTCCGGGATGGTTCGTTATTTTATTAATTTGATAATTAATTTTGTAAAAATTATTATTAATTAATTTTAAGAAAATTTTAAAGTTAATTAATATAAGAAAACAAATAAAAACCACAAAGTATATCGATACGCGGTTATAGCAAATGTATGGTGGTCAGTGGGTGTCGATACGCGGTTATAGCAAATGTATGGTGGTCAGTGGGTGTCGCAACGGGGCCCTAAATTATTAAAAAAAAATTATGTTCCGTATGGAGGGGCCGTCGGAACAGCTGGGCTGTAAGGTGGAGGAATATCCTGCTGTTGCCTCAAACACGCGAATAAGCATATCACGTCCCGAGACGGGCGAGGAGATTTTTTCTCTCGTCGGCCCTCCCCTCCATAACGATTTTTTTTACGTCTTCGTCCGCGAGAATTTGTGGTCGAGCCTTGGACCGGATCGTACCCTTTAACTCCTGATACCTTGACATCTCCTCGACGACCATCTTGAACTCGCTATCTGATATATCGTTGTCGGCTATCGCTTTCGACACGATAACGTCGATACTTTTTTTCTTAGATCTCGCGAGAACCGCTATTCGATCGTGCTTTCGACTCTTGGGCTCTAGTTTTCGACCCACGAGTCTGGTCGTCATGCAAAACAGTCCCGCCCCCGCCGCTGTCGCACTCAAGGCCACCGCGACCGGAGCGGCGACGATTGTTGACAATAAAGACACATCCCCACCCCGCTTATAACGGATGCTGAGGCTAACGCGGTGCTCACCCCCTCTAATATATTAACCGACCGCCTATATTTCTTCGCATAACCCGTCCGCGTCTCTCCCTCGTGTTGTAGAATATGTTGTATCTCGACGATCCTGGGTCATCCTAAAGGATGCCGGGTCGACCGTCCCCGAAGGTAAGTGTGGATATATTTCTCATCATTCATCATAAATCAAGTTGTATTAACAGCGTAACAATAGTGGAGGAAGCCGATTGGTCGGCAATTTTTGTAAGAAAGTTAATAACACTACCTGCCGAAACTTTAATTGTAGTGTCATCATCGAATATAGTAAACCCTGACCTCTGCCCCGCGTGCTTGGTGATGCCAATATTCTGTTCTACACCATTCAGGACGACATTCACTCGGACTTCAGCAGTGGTGTGTCCGCGAAAGTTGACCGAGCAGACCGCCATTCGAAAAAAATCGTCCCAGACACTGCCATGGTGTATCCCCCGTATCTGTTGCTCGCGTTGGCAACGAATGAATATTTGTAGGCCCCCTCGCTTAGTGGACCCCGCTCCTCGGCACAAACTGTTATGACGTGTTTGCTAGCTTGCAATGTTCTAATTTGTTCAACCGCCCTAGTTAAAACTGTGTGGGACTGTGATACGCCCCTCTCCAGTCTTCTCTTTGCGGCTTCATCGTATGCTGCGGCCGCGACGGGAACGTCCCGTTCTAAGTTGGAACTACCTGGACCGTATATGCTCATGATTAATATGTATATATATTATGTTTAATCGGTTATTTTGGGAACGCTCGAAATCGAGTAATAGTTATTCAACTCTCGCGCTTTATCATCTAGAATAGAAATCTTCAACTCGTGGATGTGTCCCGATTCCAAAACTTTCATCTCGGGGGTTGGGAAGTCTAAGGTCAGGGTCTCACCATAGAAACAGTCACTGGCGTGCACAGTTTTTAGTAATGTACTGGGAGCTCCGTCTAACGTGTTGTACGATGTGTTCAGCTGATCCAGGTGCACTCTGAGAGTTTTCGTGAAGACGAAGTTTACTGGGATGTCACCGACGTGCTCGCCCAGGTTAAACCAACCCCTATTGTCGGAGTATGTTTTTGTAAAACCGAGCCGCACAGCCAAAGCTGGGGTGATCGCTACCTGGTTGGCGGGTTCGACGGTAAAGGTCGCGAGTCCGGTAACCTTCGAGATTGTGAGGCTGGCTCTACCGGCAAGCTCCGACGCAACAAAAGCTTGGAGGGATCTCGAACTCCAAAGGCCGGGGGACAGCTCTACACCTACTTGTCGTCTATCCTTCATGTAGCTGAACCCTTCGCCCTCCCCCACGTTTTTCCACCCAACCGTGAAGGTGATTGATCTGAGGCCTATCCGGCGTTTTCCGCAGCAGTTGTCGATTGACTTTGAAGTTCACAACTCTCATTTTGAACATTAGTGATAGTAGCAAACATAATAATATCTTTCAATGGATACCCAAGCATTTAGCTTTAACTCTAGTGTAAAGTATGAGGTCGGAGGCAAATACAAACAAAAAGATGTTATTAACAGACTTATACACCCAATTGTAACAGTTAGGCCGAAAAGTGGATTTGCCGCCAATTTCCCCAACATGTTTGAGAACTATGTAGTTCCAAAGACTACCAGTCAAGATGTAATACTAAGCTTGGATTTTTTCCCATATGAACTTCTGACAGAACCAGCTAAATTTCGCTGTATGGTGCGCAACGGCCAGATGCGGAGTTTCGCATCAAGACCATTTGACATCCAAAAATGTCATGCTCCGAAGTGTCTACAACTTTCACGTGTATTACACAATTAGGAGGATTCTCAAAGATTTAGGTATTCCACTACCTCAAGACGATGGCTGGGATTCCATTTCCAGCACATACGACCGTAAGGCGTTCGAAAGATTGTGTAGCGAATTTGGGGTATCAAAAGACGCCGACTGGAGACAGAAAGTATACACCCCAACCAACAGTTTAGGGTTAGTTCACTTTAAAGGCTTAGTTAGTGGGGAGCGTCTGGATAAAGTTCCAGTATATTTCTCAGGGCTATGGAGTGCTCGAGGGGCCACCCCACCACCAGTTAGAAAAATGACAACATGGACTAAATATAATTATAAGTTGAATAAGAGGACGTTCGGTGCTGAAGTGCTTGGTGGACTTGCGTGTAATGATGGTGATTGTCATTGGCTGCCTACTAAAGTAGCCCATGTGGAATACCTAGACCTGGGTGATACTCCACAGATGCGAAATGCGTGGACCACATTTATGTTAGATGAAAGCACTGGATTTACGCAGGGTCGGGTTATTCGCCTAAACGAATCTATTCGCATATACGTATGGGCAATCCTCGCCTCACAGAAGCAAACGCGCAGCGCTATACTAGGTACGGGAACGGCCTTTGACGCACAAAAACAGTTCTTGGCACTTGTCGAGGACGCCATCTCAGCTAAGGTGGACTTCCAGAAGGCGATCCAGAATTATCAAGACGTTTTACAGACTGCCCGCACACCGGTAGATTACGCCTTTGGAACGGGTCTTTATATGGCGCCAAGTAATATGATACTACGAGATGATCCAGTTGACGGTTATAATAATGAAATTGTAGTAGCCACTGCTAATCAAACAATTGGGCGTAATGGAAATGTAAACACTGGTGTTATTAAACTTACTTCTAAGGAATTGCCGGTTTCAAAGGTATTACCAGTTAAACTTACTTCCAAGGTATTGCCGGTTAAACCTCCAGCTAAACAACCGCCAGTTGAACAACCACCCGTTGAAACAACCACCCATGAGGAGGAGAAATTAGGGCTCATCATTATTCTCGTGGGGATTGGATTATTTGCACTTTGGTTTTAGTTTTATAGGCTTCCGATTGGGTTTTAATTCATTAGAATTTATGTAAAATAATAGGAGCCCGCCGATCGCCACTATTACGGCCCAAACATTATTAGCAAACCACCCAATCGTTTTAGATAATATAGAGAGTACGTAAGAAATAATACCTCCTATCAATCCAGTTAGTGCAGCATCCGCCTTCTCAGCTAATTTAGCCAGGAGGCTAGCGAGGGTTTTTAATTGATTTTTTACCCACTCCTTAACTCCACCGGATGCGGGTATTGCGGGTGCTGGGGGCGCTGGTATTGTTGATGAATCACCCCCTGTAAAAAATGCCACTATAGCTGATATAGTCATACCAACAGCAATGATGATGCTTACTATCGTGACGCCCTGTTCTCTAAATAGGGTGCGAAGACGCTCACCGAGTGTTGTGTCCTCATTTAAAACCCTCGAGATTGTTTCTCGAATCCGACTTATTTGGGTACGGAGGGTTTCACGGTTGGTTGTTGCAGCCTCTAGACGGGCGGCTCTTTCATCTCGTAATGGGGTTAGGCGCTCGGTTATCCGATCGATAGATTCTCTATCACCACCAGCCTCCCTAAGTTTTCTTTCTTCTGGCGCTATGTGTTCATCCAACACTGTGAGTTTGACAAGGTTAAGGACTAATTCACCTCGGACCGTTTGCATAGCCTTATCGAGCCCTTTGAGTTCACGAAGAGGGAATGGGGGTCATTCATCGTCCTGAGTAATCCGTCTACCTCGCTTTCGCTGAATGTGGTCTCCATCGTGTTAATAGCGTCGGTGATTACTTGTGGGACCTCAGTGAGCTCTACTGTTTCTATCGCAGTGGCTGATTTTGCCATAGTTTCGCTGGTGTCTTGTAGGGCTGCTGCTGCGTGGGCTGGTATAATTTGTTTACCCCTCCTCCAATCTGTGAACCCTAGTTCGTTCCTTATGAGTTCTCCACCGCCCCGGTTTCCGGCAATGGTGCTCAGCGCTAGGGGTTTTCCGGTCTTCATGTTGACGATAGGGATATATTTTGCTTTTAGTCGCAATATACCGTTCAGATCCACTTCGAACTTGTTGTAGTAGCGGCCAATAGATGGAATTAAACCTTTTTCCATCCAATGTTTATAGTATGAGTTAACAGCTCCCTCGAGTAATTCCCGAATTAGGCCAACGTTGCTGGTAGCGCCACCTATTTCCCCCAATTGCGATTGGTTTGGAACTGGAGTCTGTATGGTGGGTGTCGTGAGGGAATCCTCGAAGTCATCATCATCATCCTCACCATCGAGGTAATCGTATCTGCCGAATTCATCCATGTCAGCATCGAAATCAGCCATCTTTATAATTTTTATTAAAATTAATTATTACATATGTATTAAAGACAAAACCATACGAGTTTAATAGAGTTACTAAATTATGTCTTCGAGTCAATACGGTCGCAAACTCAATCCATATCGCAGACTGCGTGAGCCCCTCGGGGCAAAAGGTGTGAGACAGAGTGTCGTTATTACGAACAACCCATCGACGATCGACCAGAACCAGCAGCTCTTAGTCCGCTTCCCCAACCTCGGAGATAGCGACGTCATTATGCCGGGGACTGTTCGCCTCGCTTTCACTATTTCGCTTACATCGACGGACGCGGACCGAACCATCGTTCAGAACCTGGGTCGCGCCATCGTCAAGAAGACCATGATAAAGATTTCTGGTAATGAGGTGATGTCGACCGATGACAGCGACGTCTACCATTGCTACCAGGACCTGTGGAAGACGGCGCAATAGCGCGAAAATGCGGTATATCAGGGTATTGACACCAGTCGAAATAAGAACGTAACCAGACTTAGAATCGGGGCTGGTGACAAGGCAGATAACGTCGCGAGCGACAACGCGGTCGCGGCCGCTTACTGAAACCGATTCTACATCCCGCTCGACTTTGAGTTGCTGGAGTCACATGCCCTACTATCAGAGCGCTTTGGCGGACCACCTCGAATACGAACTAACGTTCAACGACTACGGCCGAGTTCTCATAGCCACTGACATGACATCGAAGTATACGATCGACAATGTTTCGCTGGAGTACGACATGGTCACGATGCCCGAACTCGCGCGATTGATCAGAACCCAGTACGCCGGGCGCGTTGCCATACTTTACGACCGAGTTCTTCGCCACCGCAAGATGACGAAAGACAAAGGCGACACATTGTGGAATATTAATGTCAACGTACCTGCCCGCTCGATGAAAGGTATACTGATGTTGTTCGAGGATGGTCGGTTCGCGCTCGGGGCTAGCAAAACGGACAAATTCTATAACCCGAAAATCACGAAGGTAGACGTGACGATCGAGGGAGTTCCCAATCAACTCTACAGCGCGGGTCTTCGCGCGCACCAGCAGTGGGACGAAGTAAGAAAACATTTTGCTTCCGGCTCTAAGTGTTCCCCGGAGGTTGCCGCGGTTCCCAAGGACATGCAGCTCTTGGCCGCCCTCTTCCACTGCAAGGACCGAGACTCATTCGATGAATGTCTTAGAGAGAACGACGTTATCCCAACGCGCGAGGAGCGCCTGGAGGTTCGACAGATACTTTTGGAAACTAAACACACCAAGCTTCTGCTAAAGACTGATCAACCAACTGCTTATAATGTAATTAAATAGCAATGCTGAACAAATGCTGAGCAATGCTGAATTAACTCTTAACAATGTTGAACAAATGCTGAGCAAATGCTGAGCAATGTTGAACAATGCTTAACAAATACTTAACAATGCTGAGAAAATGCTTAACAATGCTGAGCAATTGTTAAGAATGTGTTGCTCCGTTGCAAGCATAACGGTGATCATAAGTATCGGGTGGTGCGCTTGGCAATATGTTAGACTTATGAGACTTGTAAGAATAATTAAATTAATTTTAAGAAAATTAGCAATAATGAACTGCGACTTCTCGATCAGCTAATGGAAGAAACAGTCGCTCCGACTGAAACTGTAGGAACACCTGTCAGCACGGCTGCCGATACGGTCCCGAAAGAAAATGAAAACGCGGTGCGACGAGAGCGGTTGGCTGCGCTGGTTGCTGGGGGACAATCGGAGCATTATCTCGGTAGGAGTCTCTCAGTTTGTCAGGTGGATAAGATGTCGGATGCAGAGGTCGATAAAATTTATGCGCGATACGAATCCAAATTAGGTGCGGAGATGACGAAAACTCTCGGATCGGCGGCTATTTATTTTGACGCTACCACCGTTAGTATACTTCTCCCTATACCAGACACCGCGGGGTTGATTCGCGATCTAGAGACCGACCCTTTTATAGGACACACTCTTAGAACAGCCTGCTGCTCATTTTATCACAAGTTTGGAATGTACTTAGCTCCGCTGACAACCGCGTTGACCACGGGTAAACACTGTCAATTTGGACTTATATGCCCACGAACTATAAGCCCTAATATTATAAATGATGACACAAGACGCACCTGCGAGAGTGAAGGAGTTTAACCCGATATCTCCAACACAATCGAACCCGAGTGTTACTCCGCCACTGGATGACATTCAGCATATAAAAAAAAATCCCAAAAGACAGGCGGCTGGGAGAGCGGCTGCTGCCACACGAAAAGCTAAACAAGATAAAATACTCACCGAGCTTCGAGATGCCCAACGGTCGTTGCAATCGGAGACAGAGACGACAAAACACCCGGTGGCAGCTGTTTCTCCCCCAATCGCGATTGGATCGAAACCGATTGCTCCAACTGATTGGATCCCGTGGGTTGTTGTTGTTGGTGGTCTGTCGGTTGTGGGCACCCTGTATGTGCTTTGCCGTTTCAACAACAGGTACCCCAAATCATCAACAGGGTTGACATTGAAAAAACAACCCCCAACACTGTTGGATGCGGTTCCAATCCAATCGTTGAGGGATGCGCCCCATTTAAACATTAAACGCGATCCCTTTTATATGCAATAATGGCTGAACACGATGGTAAAATGATAGTGAATGCGCTTTATCACGCCGTGGTGATATCGGGTCTCAGTATCGGGTATGCTCGACTATCAAAGATGACCCTAGGAGGGTCCGCTCCCAAATTGGACTTTACTCCGAGAGACGTAGGGCTCGTGACCTTAGATGTAGCTGCCGCAGTTTGGACCCGAGATTATCTAATTAAAGCTGGAATTCTACCCGTTAATATATGGAAATAAAATAGCTTCGATCGGAATAATGATAGGTGGTGCGCTCGTTAGCGCATTGGCGTTTAGCGGTAGCAACTTTCTATTCTCGAAAATGAGAAGCTCGAACGCGGATGAGGAGCGCGAGCGTCACGATTTAGCAGTAGAACAACTCAATAGCGCAAAGGAAGCATGGTCGAAAAAACGAACCGCCCATCTGGACTGGGTCAACGAAGAGCTTCGCCGCGAGAATCACGCCGCGCAAACTTTCCAGAACGTTGAAGAAGCCAACCGCGAGTATGCGCTGGCATATCCACAGAAAAGGCTCCCGCCGCTCGATCGTGAGCCCCAACTTTCAGATTTATATGTACCGTCAGAGGCCCAAAAAGACCGCGAGATCGCGTTCATCGTCGTGGGAATGGTTGTGGTGGGTTTCGTCGGCTACTATAATCAATCGAAATTTTAATTTTTACAAAATTAATAATTATTTAAAAAAAAATAAAATATTTTTATAAATATATATAGAACGATGTTAGTTGACGAACTTTATTACGCTATGATCGATGTAGGCTACACTTCCCAAAAACATCGTATAGCTGGTGCAAAGAGTATGATTCGTCTGGCCCAAGATTCTCTCGAGACGTGGCGCGAGGACGGAAAAGCGGCCACCCTTTTCGCAAACCGTATGTTAGAATCCTCCTCAACTCCAATCGATGAATTAGATTACTCCGAATTCCTTCAGAACTTAACCTCCAAATGTGATTGTACTTCCAACGAAGGTTTATTATTAACGACGCAGTTACCGGACGAACTGGTGGGTGCATGTTGGAGATTGTCCGATATATTAGAATACTCCGCATTACGATGAACACGCGCAAACTTGATACCAAACTAACGCGCAAGCTGGCGAACACGTACTACAGCCCCCGCGGCTATTGGAAGGGACTCGCGGCCATCAAGAACCTCGCGGCGGCGACCAAGGTTTCAGAAAACGCTGTCAAGGAATGGCTCAAGAAGCAGGCCATCTGGCAGATCTATTTACCCGCGCCTCACAATATTCCGCGCCCGAAATTCGACGTGCCGGTTCCGAACCAAGTTCACCAAGCGGATCTCCTGTTTCTCCCTCACGATCGAGTCGGTCGCAAGACGTACAAGTACGCACTGACAATCGTTGACGTAGCGAGTCGTTATAAGGGGGCTGAGCCGTTGGCCACTAAAGAGTCTAAGGAGGTGTTCGAGGCTCTTTCCAGAATATATAAAAGGAGTCCTCTCAAATGGCCGAATCTTCTCCAGGTCGATCCTGGCCGCGAGTTCATGGGCGCGGTCTCTCATCTATTGTCTAAGCACAAAGTTTCTATCAGACGCGGCCGCGTCAACATCCACCGGGACCAGGGGGGATCGTGGAGCGCTTCAATCGAACCCTGGCTGAGATACTGTTCGGACACCAATACACTAAAGAAGTTGTAGACCCTCATTCGCGATCGACCGAGTGAGTGGCCAGACTGCCCGCCATGGTCTCCGCACTGAACGGAGAGGTGACCAGATTGATAGGTAAGAAGCCCGTAAATGCTATCAAGTTTAAAAGGGTGACGAGCATGCCCTCTGCCGTCTCGCGCGGGCGACCCGTTGGTTTAGAGGAACAGCAATCGGCGATTGCACTTCCATCGGATGTTGACGTCCGGTACCTCTATCAACCGGGAGAGCTCGAAGGTGGCAGCCGCCGCGCGACTGATCCCGTGTGGTCTCTCAATGATTATCATATAGATCGATATATTACCAAACCCGATGAACCCGTGCTCTACTATTTGGCTGATGGTCCATCTAGCGGGTTTGTTCGTGAAGAACTTCTTATGGTGCCTTCTGACACCCAGCTGCCCCCGGATCGACAGCGTCTTTAGAGAGGTTCCGTATGTATTCCGTCCGATAACACGCGTCTTTTGTCGTAGTACGCCGATAGTCCTAATTTTCGTTGACAGTACGTTTTCATAACGCCGTCTTTCATTTTAAATCCTCTATTTTGCGCTACTTCTATAATGTGTTTTCCATCTTCTGTAGTTTCACTTAGTACTCGTTTATATCTATCCCAATTTAAATTGTTAGTTCTCTTGGACATTCCTTTCGCAGAGTTTTTATTAATTGAATTAAGTTTTTCTACGAAATAACACTTACTAGATAACGCTATCGCCCTATCTCCGCTAAATTCCATTTTGAAAAGTCCTGGCTCTCTTTGGCTCCATTTATCCCAAGCCAACCATTTCTTTTTTTCTTTTTCAAACTCGTCTAGTAAGTTAGGTCTAATCAATTCTTCTATCGTTTTTCCACTAACTCCTATATACATACTAACCGTGTACATCTGTATTAATTCAAAGTCTTCTCTTTTTACGTATTTGTCTAGAAAGTCGTAGTAAAATTCCAACGTTCTCAATTTAGCGTGTTGATAAACCACTATTCGACAGTGGAAGGGTCTCTTTACCGCACACCTTGGTTTTCGGGAAGATATTTCGTACGCATCTCCTATCTCTTCCAAATCATCAAAATACGCGGATCTTAATGCTTTGTCAACACAGGTTTCGTCTCGCGTATATGTCGTATTTAAATGTCTCTCCGTTGCCTCTATCATTTTTCCACAACACGAGTTTCCTAATAATTTCATTATGTCGGCCGCCGGTTTCTTATTTGGTTCTACATCCCCCGTTCGTCTTGCGGCTGTAACTTCTTTAGCGAACCATTCAAATGGTTTACCACTAATATAATCTATAACACGATGAACTCCCGTTATTTCTAGGCCGTGTTTTAAATACCATTTCAACAGTGGCGCGTACAGCAATACTTTAGTGGCCGACATAGATCCCACCAATTTTCTTCCATTTCCTCTAGTTCGGCCGGTATCTTTTAAATATTTTAACATGTGTGCGGGAACTTCATCAACCTCTACTTCTCTGTTTATAAAAAGTGGAGACATTTCAGAAAACTTATCTTTTAAGTTGTGTGGAACTTCTATATCCACCTCCGCAAACCCAAACCAGTCTCCTGATAAAACTCTTTTACTAAACTTTTTAATAAGTTTAGGATTATGTGGGTTATTTATATGATGTATAGTTTCTTTCCCACACTGCATCTCTTTATTTAACGTACATAAATATAACGTGTTTGCTTCGTACCCCAAAACAGCCTTGCAAGGTTTGGAACCCACTCTAATATTTGAAACACCGGCTTCTGCATATCGTGTAAATACTATTGATGGACCACCAACTAGAGCGTCTTTGATCATGTTGTATGTTTCTTCTTTCGGTGCGCATCCTCCGGTATAATCGTCTTTGAAGATTTTTGTTCTTTAATGGTTCCTCTCAATAAATATTGTATAGCCACACCCGGTAGTGTTACCGCGTCTTTGAAGATATCTACACCCTTGTGTTTATAAAATTCACACATTTTTCCCACAGCTTCTAGGAACGGTGTTACATCTAAATCGTTATAATATTTCAACCAATCTCTGAAATTTTTCTTCGAAAATTCTACGACATTTACTTAATTCTGTTTCGTCTAGTAACATTTTCCCAGATAGTTTGGAATACCAATTCTCTATATCCGGTAGTCCCGAGTAATCCAGCTTCTCTGTATAATCGAACCACTCGTAAGGAAAGAAAGATTTCTGTCCTTTGCATTCGTAGGCTTTTATCCAACTATCGTAACTTACACCGGGTCCTAGGTAAAGTACTACATCAAGAAATCTAAACTCTGGAGTAAATATAAATATTGTTGAGTTCGCCCTTTTTCCAACCATTACTTTCTTCGTTGTTGATGACAGTTCACCTATTAAATATTTTTTTATTAAGTTTATATCGTACTTACTGCTGATACAACCTATAACCGGTACTTGATATATCCACTCGATCTGGGCGATTTGTTTTTCACGTAAATATTCCGTATTAAATTCGTATCTTGACCATACTTCTTCTCTTATAGCTTTTCCCCTGACTTTCAAATCTTCTGCGAATTTTTCTATAAGTTTTGCGGGATCTTTATCACAAATATGACTTACTGTTCCTGAGAAATTATCTCCTATACTAACGCTTACCGGAACGTGCTCGGCTTCGTACTCTAAACTATTACCGGTAATTTCAACTTCTGGCTGGAGATACGCCTCAAAATCGTATACTATCTGATATGGATACAGAGTAGTGTCGCAACCGATCTTTATATCTTTACCCGTTCTTTGAAATTCGCATTCCCACATAACTACTAGGTTGAATTCTTTGCTTTTTCTAATAAATTTATCTCTTCTCATTGTGGATGCGCGTTCTTCTTTTTTATGCTTTGCATGAATCTCACACCCGTGCCAGTAACAGCCGTGATATTGATATACGGTATTGTTTTCTGGACAGTATCCATCTACCGGAGCTCCTAAAATCCATCTTTCACCTCCGTGTCCGCACTGTTCGTGATGAATGTGAATTCCCTCCCGCTTTTCCACAGAGTGCATCCAATCGATCGCACCATAACTGTTAGAACCTTTTGGGTAGAACGCTTTCTTGAACGACGAACGCGGGCGCTCTAAATAATTACCATCACATATTACTTTTGTCTCACCTCTCATACATGTTGGTCCGTGTCTCTTCATATTACTCGCTTTCGTGAATTTCTGCTTGCAATTATCGCAGGCGTAACTTTTAGATAGGTTTTTAAGGTTTTTTAAAAGAAATGCGTGATTATTAAACAGTCCTATTGTCATTGGTTTATTACCTATTGCATCATAGTGCGCTGGTACCTTTTTCAACCACCATACGTCACATTTGGTGGGTTGATATACTTCTATACCAATTTTAAAAAACTCTTCAACCTTTTTCAGATCGGAAAAAGGAATTGGTGAAACCACATTACTACCGAAATATTGCTTACTAAGTTCTTTCGCTTTTTCTGTACATCTGTCAGGTCTGATCTTTTTATCAAGGTGCATAGCTAGACACCTGAACAGACAAAGGTCGTCATTATACTTATCTAAAGAATACATACCTTTTCTATTCCTCAACCATTCTGGAAGTTCTCCTCCTGTCGCTTCTTTGGATTGTAGTCTCAAATCTATTCCCCTGCTGCCCTTTATTAACTTTACAAAAACCTCTACCCATCTTACAAACTTCAACTTTGTATTCGGTCTGTCTATTTTATCGGACATTATTCGTATTTGCTCCTTATTTGACAACCATTTTTTAACGGTTTTCATTGATGATAGTGGATCGCTACCACCGAGATTTTTGTGAAATATTATAGTTTTAGGTTTTCCATTTTTAGTTTCCTCCATATGTTCTAGCTTGTAAGAATATGAATATCTCAAATAAAAATTTGTTGTTAGATACGGAGCGATTTTATCGGACATACGTTCAGACTCGTTGATGTCAATGTTTTTACGAAAGGATAATGTAACTACCCGTCTTGCCTTTTCTACCTTTTCCAATGTTTCATCGTGAGCCCCCAATATTTCTTCACCTTTTTCCACTATCGCGCGAACGATAGATTTTTTCTTATTATTTGGGTCGCCTGTGCGTCTAATTTGGGACAACTTATTTGTGCTTTAAGGTTTGATTGCAAACTGGCCCTTAACCCCGCAATACTTTCTTTTTGAATTATGTTACCAACTTCTTCCGCTAGTGAGAGGTATTTAAAGGCTCCTCGTTTGTGGGCGCGGGTAAACCGCTTCATAAACGCCTCATTCTTTGTGGTGTTTATCAGATTTGTCAACCCCCTAACTCTGAACCGTTTACTATAAGTAATCCCTAGAGATTTGGCTTCTCTTCTCAAACTTTCGATTTCTGGCGTTATCATATTTTCTGTAATATACTTTTGTATAACCTATGAAATTTATCTGTTCAATTGGATGAAAAAGTTTACATGATGTTTTTTTCGCGTCCAATTGAATACATAAACATATACCTATATACAAAATGGAGTGTGCGACTTGTTGTAAGACTTTTGCGTGTAAAGACTATCTACGAAAATTTCCTTGTGTCGCCCCACAATTTCAATTCCCCAGATGCCCTTGTAAATTCGTTAGTGCCCAAACTCTTTGTAGACATAAGCAACTACGCTGCCCTGTGGCTAAAGGTAAACGCGGTAGACTAGAGCTGGTAGAATTAGTTGCTGATCTGCGAAATAAATTAGCTATAGTGGAGGAGGAAAATGCCGTGTTGGAAAATAAACTATCGCACGCGGACGCATTGAAATTGTATTAATGATTTCTTCTAATAATTTCTTCGTTAAAAGCAATATCGAACCGTAAACGAATCGTTGATTTTAAACGGTTTTAATAATAATATAATTTTGATAATGTTTCGGTAGTGTTTCTCCGATCCTATTTAGTCGCTTCATTTCGCGAATTTGATCCTTGTACCAGCGACACAACTACCGGTAATAATATTGTAAATGCAACGTTTTTTATCGGAGCGTAATAAATTACGTTGATATTTCATGTATTCAATATTGCATATTATTCACATTTTAAAGTGTTTTAATGTTGTAGAAACACCGTAATATTCTTTAACAGCGTTATAAGATTCCATATGGTTGCGTATTATATTATCCATTTTGTTATAACATTTCTGGTGTATATAACCTATGAGATTTATCTGTTCAATTGGATGAAAAAGTTTACATGATGTTTTTTTCGCGTCCAATTGAATACATAAACATATACCTATATACAAAATGGAGTGTGCGACTTGTTGTAAGACTTTTGCGTGTAAAGACTATCTACGAAAATTTCCTTGTGTCGCCCCACAATTTCAATTCCCCAGATGCCCTTGTAAATTCGTTAGTGCCCAAACTCTTTGTAGACATAAGCAACTACGCTGCCCTGTGGCTAAAGGTAAACGCGGTAGACTAGAGCTGGTAGAATTAGTTGCTGATCTGCGAAATAAATTAGCTATAGTGGAGGAGGAAAATGCCGTGTTGGAAAATAAACTATCGCACGCGGACGCATTGAAATTGTATTAATGATTTCTTCTAATAATTTCTTCGTTAAAAGCAATATCGAACCGTAAACGAATCGTTGATTTTAAACGGTTTTATAATAATATAATTTTGATAATGTTTCGGTAGTGTTTCTCCGATCCTATTTAGTCGCTTCATTTCGCGAATTTGATCCTTGTACCAGCGACACAACTACCGGTATAATATTGTAAATGCAACGTTTTTATCGGAGCGTAATAAATTACGTTGATATTTCATGTATTCAATATTGCATATTATTCACATTTTAAAGTGTTTTAATGTTGTAGAAACACCGTAATATTCTTTAACAGCGTTATAAGATTCCATATGGTTGCGTATTATATTATCCATTTTGTTATAACATTTCTGGTGTATATAACCTATGAGATTTATCTGTTCAATTGGAACAACATGATGTATTTATGACACCAATTGTCACGTTTTTGTGTTGGTGACCAGTTTGTGCTATTGGACGAAAACGGTGTTTTTCGGGGGGCGGTGGAGTAGTATATAGGGTGGGGAAATGATACCACCGTTAGGTGGTATCATTTTGACTTCCTATATACTACTCGTCATATCACCCTGAGACAAGGATAGTAAACGGTAAATGTGCCATCATATCACACTAAGAAAAGGATAGTAAACGGTAAATGTGTCGTCAGGTCACCCTGAGACAAGGATAGAAAACGGCAAATGTGCCATCATATCACCCTGATACAAGGATAGTAAACGATAAATGTGCCGTCATATCACCCTGAGACAAGGATAGTAAACGGTAAATGTACCGTCATATCACGCTGAGAAAAGGATAGTAAACGGTAAATGTGCCATCATGTCACGCTGAGACAAGGATAGTTAACGGTAAATAACAGGCTCCAGTTTTGTTTGAGTAAATCCAGTTGCTCAAAATAGCGACCCCATATGCATAAGGAGGGGTATGCAAAATTCAGACTGCACTTGACTATGAAAATTATCATAATATTTCACCACATTCTAGGAACAGACATTAGGAACAGACATTCAGTATACGATATAGCATACTATCTCTGCGGTCTCCTTTGCCTTCAAGCGTTCTGAAATTGTTCACAAGAAATTCTCAGCAATCACCAGTGCAACCACCGCTGTGACTCACATATTGAAATTATTATGAAAATGTTCATAACTTTCCGTTTTGAGACAAACAAGTTTTAATAAAATGTAATATCGCTCTAGTTATGAAAATGTTCATAAACCGGACAATGAACATTTTCATAAAGCTTAATATACCTCTCCTTATGAACATTTTCATAAATCTTAATATCACTCTCACTATTAAATTTTTCATAAAATGTAATATACCTGTCGCTATGAAAAGTTTCGTAAAGCGTAATATCACTCTCACTATTAAATTTTTCATAAAATGTAATATACCTGTCGCTATGAAAATTTTCATAAAGCGTAATATCACTCTCACTATGACAAATTTAATAAAATGAAATATACCTCTGACTATGAAAATTTTCATAAACCGTTCTATCACTCTCACATATTGAAGTCGCTATGAAAATTACTGCTTTCAGACAAATTTTAGTCGCTACATGTATGAAAATTTTCATAAAACGTACCATCGCTCCATCATATTGTAGCCGCTATGCAAATTTGCATAAGATTTCCGTTCTCTGACAATCATTAGTAGCTATGAAAATGTGATGTAATGATGTTAATATGAAAAGGTTCATAATATTATCGTTCTGAAACAAGCATTTGCCACTATGAACTTGGTCATAAAATGCAGTTTGGTTTCCTAATTGTTCCTATTGACGGTAGTAGTAGTAAGGGAGTCAAAATGATACCACCTACCGTGATATCATTTAAAACCCTCTATAATACCCCCACCACCCCCGAAAAATCAAAAATTGGTTAACGAGGAAAATTGTCTCCCGACAGCAAATTTATGAATTTTTGGAGAAAAACATTTTGAAAAGAGGGAGTCAAAATGATACCACCTCCAACCAAAAGTTGGTGGTGGTATTGTAGTCCCAATTATATTGGTAATTGACTTTTGAAAAAAGTCGAAATCATTCATGCAAGTACAATAGTTTATATTCCAACACCTCATTTTTCTCCTCCGATATAGCTAATTTATTTCGCAGATCAGCAACTAATTCTACCAGCTCTAGTCTACCACGTTCACCTTTAGCCACCTGACAGCGTCGTTGCTTATGTCTACACAGAGTTTGGGCACTAACGAATTTACACGGGCATCTGGGGCATTGAAATTGTGGGGGGACACAAGGAAACTTTCTACGTCTCGCTAGATGCCTTCGTAGATAGTCTTTACACGTAAACGTCTTACAACAAGTCACACACTCCATTATATATGTATATAACCTATGAAATTTATCTGTTCAATTGGACGTGAAAAAAAACATTATGTAAATTTTTGACGTCCAATTGAACAGATAAATATTTTATAGGTTATACAAAAGTATATATACAAAAGTATATACAGAAAATATGATAACGCCAGAAACTAGAGCAGAAATAGAAAAGTTTGAGAAGAGAAGCCGAATCTCTAGGGATTACTTATAGTAAATGGTTGAGAGTTAGGGGTTGACAAAGCTGATAAACGCCACAAAGAATAAGGTGTTTATGAAGCGGTTTACCCGCGCCTATAAAAGAGGGGCATTTAATGATATATCCAAAGCGGAGGAAGTTGGTAACAGAATCAAAAAAGAAAGTATTGCGGAGTTAAGGGCTAGTGTAATAAAACCTTCAAGAACCAATAATTTGTCTCAAATTAGACACACAGGTGACCAAATACCAAATAATAACAAAAGATCTATAGTTCGCGCGATAGTGGAAAAAGGTGAAGAAATATTGGGGGCTCACGATGAAACATTGGAAAAGGTAGAAAATGGAAGACGGGTAGTTACATTATCCTTTCGTAATAACATTGACATTAACGGGTTTGAACGCATGTCCGATAAACTCGCTCCTTATATAACAACCAATTTTTATTTGAGATATTCATATTCTTACAAGCTAGAACATATGGAGGAAACTAAAAATGGAAAACCTGTAACTATAATAATGCACAAAAATGTCGGTAGCGAACCACTATCATCAATGAAAACCGTTAAAAAATGGCTGTCAGATAAGGAGCAAATACGAATAATGTCCGATAAAATAGACAGACCGAATACAAAGTGGAAGTTTGTAAGATGGGTAGAGGTTTTCGTAAAGCTAATACAGGGTAGTAGGGGAATAGATTTGGGACTACAATCCAAAGAAGCAGCAGGAGGAGAACTTCCAGAATGGCTGAAGAATAAAAAAGGTATGTATTCTTTAGATAAGTATAATGACGACCTTTGTCTGTTCAGGTGTCTAGCTATGCATATGACAGATAAAAGACCCGACAGATGTACAGAAAAGGCGAAATAACTTAGTAAGCAATATTTTGGTAGTAATGTGGTTTCACCAATTCCTTTTTCAGATCTGAAAAAGGTTGAAGAGTTTTTTAAAATCGGTATAGAAGCATATCAACCCACCGAATGTAACGTATGGTGGTTGAAAAGGTACCAGCACACTATAAGGCAATAGTAATAAACCAATGACAATAGGACTGTTTAATAATCACGCATTTCTGATTAAAAACCTTAAAAACCTATCTAAAATTTACGCCTGCGATAATTGCAAGCAGAAATTCACGAAAGCGAGTAATATGAAGAGACACGGACCAACATGTATGAAAGGTGAGACAAAAGTAATATGTGATGGTAAATTATTTAGAGCGCCCGCGTTCGTCGTTCGAGAAAGCGTTCTACCCAAAAAGTTCTGACAGTTATGGGGCGATCGATTGGATGTACTCTGTGGAAAAGCGGGAGGGAATTCACATTCACCACGAACAGTGTGGACACGGGGGTGAAAGATTGGTTTTAGGAGCTCCAGTAGATGGATACTGTACGGAAACCAATACCGTATATCAATATCACGGCTGTTACTGGCACGGGTGTGAGATTCATGCAAAGCATAGAAAAGAAGAACGCACATCCACTATGAGAAGAGATACATTTATTAGAAGAAGCAAATAATTCAACCTAGTAGTTATGTGGAATGCGAATTTCAAAGAACGGGTAAAGACATAAAGATCGGTTGCGACACTACTCTTTATCCATATCAGATAGTATACGATTTTGAGGCATATCTCAACCCAGAATTTGAAACTCTCGGTAATAATCTAGAGTACGAAGCCGAGCACGTTCCGGTAAGCGTTAGTAATAGGAGATAATTTCTCAGGAACAGTAACTCATATTTGTGATAAAGATCCCGCAAAACTTATAGAAAAATTCGTAGAAGATTTGAAAGTCAGGGGAAAAGCTATAAGAGAAGAAGTGTGGTCAAGATATGGGTTTAATACAGAACATTTACTTAATAACCAAATCGCCAAGATCGAACAGTGGATAGAGCAAGTACCGGTTATAGGTTTTAACAGCAGTAAGTACGATATAAACTTAATAAAGAAATACCTAGTAGGCGAACTGGCATCAACAACACAAGAAAGTAATGGTCGGAAAACGTGCAAACGCAACAATATTTATATTTACTCCAGAGTTTAGATTTCTTGATGTAATACTTTATCTAGGACCCGGTGTAAGTTACGATAGCTGGATAAAAGCCTACGAATGCAAAGGACAGAAATCTTTCTTTCTTTATGAGTGGTTCGATTCTCCAGACAATCTGGATTACCCAGGACTACCGGATATAGAGAATTGGTATTCCAAACTATCTGGGAAAATGTTAATAGATGAAACAGAATTAAGTAAATGTCGTAGAATTTTCGAAGAAAATAATATGAAAACTTTCAGAGATTGGTTGAAATATTATAACGATTTAGATGTAGCACCGTTCCTAGAAGCGGTGGAAAAAATGTGTGAATTTTATGAACATAGAGGTGTGGATATTTTCAAAGATGCGGTAACACAACCTGGATTAGCTATACAATATTTATTGAGAGGAACCATTAAATAACAAAAATCTTCAAAGACGATTATACCGGAAGATGCTCTATGCGCACCAAAAGAAGAAACATACGAAATGATGAAGGACGCTCTAGATGGCGGTCCATCAATAGTATTTACACGATATGCAGAAGCTGGTGTTTCAAATGTTAGAGTGGGTTCCAAACCTTGCAAGGCTGTTTTGGGGTACGATGCAAACGCGTTATATTTATCTACGTTAAATAAAGAGATGCCGTGTGGGAGAGAAACTATACACCATATAGATACCCCACATAACCCTAAATTTATTAAAAAGTTTTGTAAAAGAGTTTTATCAGGAGACTGGTTTGGGTTTGCGGAGGTGGATATAGAAGTTCCACACAACTTAAAAGATAAGTTTTCTGAAATGTCCCCAATATTTATAAACAGAGAAGTAGAGGTTGATGAAGTTCCCACACACATGTTAAAATATTTGAAAGATACTGGCCGAACAAGAGGAGATGGAAAAAAATTGGTGGGATCTATGACAGCCACTAAAGTATTGCTGTATGCGCCACTGTTGAAATGGTATTTAAAACACGGCCTAGAAATAACTGGAGTTCATCGTGTTATAGATGATATTAGCGGAAAACCATTCGAATGGTTCGCAAAAGAAGTTACAGCCGCAAGACGAACAGGTGATGTAGAACCAAATAAGAAACCGGTGGCCGACATAATGAAATTATTAGGAAACTCGTGTTGTGAAAAAATGATAGAGGCAACGGAGAGACATTTAAATACGACATATACACAAAACGAAACCTGTGTTGACAAAGCATTAAGATCTGCATTCTTTAACGATTTGGAATAGATAGGAGATGCGTACAAAATGTCTTCAAGAAAACCCAGGTGTGCGGTAAAGAGACCATTCCATTGTGGAATAGCGGTTTATCAACTAGCTAAATTTAGAATGTTGGAATTTTACTACGAATTTCTAGATAAATACGTAAAAAGAGAAGACTTTGAATTAATACAGATGGATACAGATAGTATGTATATAGGAGTTAGTGGAAAAACGATAGAGGAATTGATTAGACCTAACTTACTAGACGGGTTTGAAAAAGAAAAAAAGAAATGGTTGGCTTGGGATAAATGGAGCGAAAGAGAGCCCGGACTTTTCAAAATGGAATTTAGCGGAGATAGGGCGATAGCGTTATCTAGTAAGTGTTATTTTGTAGAAAATTTAATTCTATTATTAAAAACTCTGCGAAAGGAATGTCCAAGAGAACTAACAATTTAAATTGGGATAGATATAAACGAGTACTAAGTGAAACTACAGAAGATGGAAAACACATTATAGATGTAGCACAAAATAGAGGATTTAAAATGAAAGACGGCGTTATGAAAACGTACTGTCAACAAAAATTAGGACTCTCGGCATACTACAATAAAAGACGCGTGTTACCAGACGGAATACAGACAGAACCTCTCTAATGATTTATTTAATTAATAATTTTGAAAAAATTAAGAAAATTAGCAATCTAAAGACTCTGACGATCCGGGGGTAGCTGGGTGTCAGAAGGCACCATAAGAAGTTCTTCGCGAACAAACCCTCGAGATGGCCCATCATTCAAATAGAAGAGCACGGGCTCATCAGGTTTGGTAATAGATCGATCTAGATGATATACATTGAGAGACCACACGGGATCAGTCGCGCGGCGGCTGCCACCTTCGAGCTCTCCCGGTTGATAGAGGTACCTGACGTCAATATCTGATGGAAGCCGTTGCTCCTCTAAACCAACGGGTCGCTTGCGCGAGACGGCAGAGGGCTTGCTCGTCACCCTTTTAAACTTGATAGCATCTACAGGCTTCTTACCTATCAATCTGGTCACCTCTCCGTTCAGTGCGGAGACCACGGCGGGCAGTCTGGCCACCCACTCGGTCGATCGCGAATGAGGGTCTACAAGTTCTTTAGCGTATTGGTGTCCGAACAGTATCTCAGCCAGGGTTCGATTGAAGCGCTCCACGATCCCCCTTCGTCCCGGTGGATGTTGACGCGGCCGCGTCTGATAGAAACTTTGTGCTTAGACAATAGATGAGAGACCGCGCCCATGAACTCGCGGCCGGGATCGACCTGGAGAAGATTCGGCCATTTGAGAGGACTCCTCTTATATATTCGGGAGAGAGCCTCGGCCACCTCCTTAGACTCTTTAGTGGCCAACGGCTCAGCCCCCTTATAACGACTCGCTACGTCAACGATTGTCAGTGCGTACTTGTGCGTCTTGCGACCGACGCGATCTTGAGGGAGAAACAGGTGATCCGCTTGGTGAACTTGGTTCGGCACCGGCACGTCGAATTTCGGGCGCGGAATATTGTGAGGCGCGGGTAAATAGATCAGCCAGATGGCCTGCTTCTTGAGCCATTCCTTGACAGCGTTTTCTGAAATCTTGGTCGACGCCGCGAGGTTCTTGATGGCAGCAAGTCCCTTCCAGTAGCCGCGGGGGCTGTAGTACGTGTTTGCTAGCTTGCGCGCTAGGCGAACCGATAGTTTGGTATCAAGTTTGCGCGTGTTCATCGTATGCGATGTATTCTAATATATCGGACAATCTCCAACATGCCCTCGCCAGATCGTCCGGTAACTGCGTCGATAATAATAAACCTTTGTTGGAAGTACAATCCCGATTGGAGGTTAAGTTCTGAAGGAACTTGGGAAAATAAAATCCCCCAGGATTGGTGGAGGAATATAACATCCGCTTTGCGAAAAGTGTGGCCGCTTTTTCGTCCTCGCGCCACGTCTCGAGAGAATCTCGGGCCAGACGTATCATACCCCCTGCGCCAGCTATGCGGTGTTTAAGGGCAGTGTAGCCTACATCAATCATAGCAAAATAAAGTTCGTAAACTGACATCGTTCTATATATATATATATATTTATAAAAAAAATTATTTAAAATAATTAATTTAAAATCTCGATTGGATATAGTAGCCGACGATACCCACCACACTCATTCCCACGACGATGAACGCGATCTCGCGGTCTTTTTGGGCCTCTGACGGTACATAAAAATCTGAAAGTTGGGGCTCACGATCCAGCGGAGCGAGCATTTTATGCGGATATGCCAGCGCATACTCGCGGTTGGCTTCTTCAACGTTCTGAAAAGTTTGTGCGGCGTGATTTTCGCGGCGAAGCTCTTCGTTGACCTAGTCCAGATGGGCGGTTCGTTTTTTCGACCATGCTTCCTTTGCGCTATTGAGTTGTTCTACAGCTAACTCGTGACGCTTACGCTACTCATCCACGTTCGAGCTTCTCATTTTCGAGAATATAAAGTTGCTACAGCTGAACGCCAATGCGTTTACAAGCGCACCACCTACTATTACTGCGATTGAAGCCATTTATTTCCATATATTAACTGGTAGAATTCCAGCGTTAACTAGATAATCTCGGGTCCAAACTGCGGCCGCTACATCTAAGGTCGCGAGCCCTATGTCTCTCACAGTAAAGTCCAATTTGGGAGCGGACCCTCCTAGGGCCATCTTTGATAGTCGAGCATACCCGATGCTGAAATCCGATATCACCACGGCGTGATAAAGCGCATTCACTAACATTTTACCATCGTGTTCAGCCATTATAATTATTGCATATAAAAGGGGTCGCGATCAATGTTTAAATGGGGCGCATCCAATGGCGATTGGTGTTTCGTAACTTTCTTCTGAACACTGGCTGGTTGTTTTTTCGATAAGGATTGGTGTAATAGGGGGTATTCCACACGCACAGGGCACCAACAACTGCCAGACCACCACCAACAACCCAACTCCAATTCACGAATTTGGGTTCAATCGGATTCGCCCAACCTCGATTGGGTGTTGAGTGTGCTTCCAATTCGTGAATTGGGGGTGTTGTTGTACTCAACTCTGTCTTCAGATGTTTTGCTGTCTCCGTCCCCGATTGCAACGACTGTTTAGCCTCTCGAAGCTCGGCGAGTATTTTATCTTGTTTATCTTTTCGGGTGGCAGCCGCCGCCCTCCCAGCTGCCTGCCTTTTTGGGTTTTTATGTCGTGCAACCCCCAACTCCAATCGCGATTGGGTTGGAGGATCAATCGGAGTTGGAAGTGCTGCAATCGGGTTCGATTGGGTTGGAGCAATCCCCAACGCTCTTGGAGATTGCTGTTCCGTCACTCTCGCGGGTGTGTCTTGTGTCATCATTTATGATATTAATATTAGGGCTTATAGTTCGTGGGCATATATGTCCAAATTGACAGTGTTTACCCGTGGTCAACGCGGTTGTCAGCGGAGCTAAGTACATTCCAAACTTGTGATAAATTGAGCAGCAGGCTGTTCTAAGAGTGTGACCTATAAAAGGGTCAGTCTCTAAATCGTCAATCAATCCCGCGGTGTTTGGTATTGGGAGAAGTATACTAACGGCGTTTGCGTACAAATGAATAGCCGCCGATCCAAGAGTTTTTGTCATCTCCGCACGTAACCTAGATTCGTATCGCGCATACATTTTATCGATCTCCGCATCTGACTTCTTATCCACCTGAAAAACTGAGAGACGCCTACCGAGATAATGCTCCGATTGTCCCCCAGCAACCAGCGCAGCTAGCCGCTCTCGTCGCGCCGCATTTTCATTTTCATTCGGAGTCGTTGCACTCAACCCAATACCAACAGCCGTTGTAGTTGGAGTTGATCCCGATTGCTCTGTCGGAGTTGATGTTTCATTATCTTTCAGGATGTTGGCAGTCGGAGTTGAGGTTTCTTCTATTAGCTGATCGAGAAGTTCGTCGCAGTTCATTATTACTAATTTTCTTAAAATTAATTTAACTATTCTAACAAGTCTCATCACTTTAACACATTGCCAAGCGCACCACCCGATACTTATGATCACCATTATGCTCGCAACAAAGCTCGCAGCGGAGCACCAAATTGTTAACATTGTTAACCATTGTTCAGCATTTGTTCAACATTTGTTAAGCATTTGTTCAGCATTGTTCAGCATTTGTTCAGCATTGTTCAGTAATTGCTAATTTTCTTAAAATTAATTGTTAAGCATTTACTCGGCAATTACTAACGAGCGTTAAGCAATTGCTAATTAATTATGAAATTAATTGATAACTTCGTAAGCAGTTGGTTGATCAGTCTTTAGCAGAAGCTTGGCGTGCTTAGTTTCCGAACGCATCTGTCGAACCTCCAGGCGCTCCTCGCGCGTTGGGATAACGTCATTCTCTCGAAGACAGTCATCGAATGAGTCTCGGTCCTTGCAGTGAAAGAGGGCGACCCATTTCGTTTGCTCGCGCAGATACTTGAGGACGGCGTTGTACTTTTGAGTGGATATCCATACGCTTTGCCTAGCATGGCGGCCAGAAAATGCGAGCTCGGAGAGCATGTCCTTCTTTTTGGTCCATCGCCCGCCTTGGCCGAGCAATCGTCAATCACGTATAGGGTGGGCTCACCCTGGAATCTTTGGTATAAACCACGCAGCCAATCGTGAAGCCTATCACCGGAGTCAATAACGTATACCTCAGGGTCGGTCCATATCCACGGGCGCCGCTGATAAGTATCGTTGTGCCGCACAGTGGGACACAGGATCACAATGTGACGAAAGGCATCGCTGTAGGAGCCCTCGAGCAAGTCTAGGATGAAAACCGTTTTTCCACATCCTGTCTGCCCACATATTATGGCAGAGTGGGCATTGATTGCTAATTAATTCTTTAGAATTATTAAAATCAGTAGATCGCTGATACGTATCGACCATCTTCGATGTTGAGTTGTGCGTCTGTAATTATATATAAGTACACGTTCAATGGCCCATTTCCATCCGACTCTTTGGTTATCTGGATCGTCACACCCTCACTAGCGTTCTCAACTTGGCGTCCGCTGCCGTGTATTTGGTCGTCGTCGCTGGCTCGCATGTCTAGCCATAACGCGTATTTGGTATTCAGGAACTCCGCGAGGGAGACGGCCGAGAGCTGCAATCGCGGCAACCTCCGGAGAGCGCTTAGAGCCGGCAGCAAACTGCTTTCTTACTTCGTCCCACTGCTGGTGCGCGCGAAGACCCGCGCTGTAGAGTTGATTGTGGACTCCCTCGATCGTCACCTCTACCTTCGTGATTTTGGGGTTATAGAATCTGTCGATTTTTCTAGCACCGAGCGCTAACCGAGCCTCCTCGAACAGCATCAGTGTATATTTCATCCTCGTCCGTCGACGTCAGCGAAATAGTGAAAGCGAGGCGAACAGTCCCCGGCACAATGACGTCGTTAGCTCCGAGGTTGGGGAAGCGGACCAAGAGCTGCTGGTTCTTGTCGATCGTCGATGGGTTGTTCGTAATAACGACACTCTGTCTCACGCCTTTTGCCCCGAGGGGCTCACGCAGTCTGCGGTATGGATTGAGTTTGCGACCGTATTGACTTGAAGACATAATTTAGTGAATCTATATTAAACCCGTAATACATAATTAATTTTAAGAAAAAATATAAATAATGACTAATTACGATATTGACACGAATAAAATCGGCAGAGACGATTACGTCGATGAGGATGAGGATGATTATGACATAGATGGTGACATCGATAACTATAACGAAACGACCTTCATAGAGCCTCCAGTTCCAATCCAATCGCAATCGGGGGAATTAGGTGGCGCTACTACTAGTCAAAGTCGGGAATGACTCGAGGGAGCTGTAAAGGACTTCTACAACAATTTGGCAGACAAAGGTATGGTCGCATCTGTCGGTCGCGACTACTCCAAGTTTAAATTTGATCCGAGCGGTAGATTGCGACTAAAAGCAGCATCAAATCTCCCGATCGTCAACACGATGACCGGTAAATCCCTAGCACTGAGCACCATTGCTGGAAACCCGGGCGGTGGCCAACTCATAAGGAACGAACTCGGATAACCAGATTGGAAAAGGGGTAAAACAATTATGCCGCCCCGCGCTGTAGAGGCCCTACAGTCTACCGACGAAACGATGGCGAAAACGGCCTCCGCGATAGAAACGGTCGAGCTCAGCGAGGTCCCTCGAGTAGCCACCGATGCTATTAACACGATGGAGACCACGTTCAGCGAAACGAAATACTCAACGATGACCCACCGTTACCTCTTCGCGAACTCCGGGGCCTCGATAAGGTTATGCAAACGGTCCGGGGCGAACTGGTCCTTAACCTCGCCAAACTCTCGTCGCTGGATGAACATATCGCGCTAGAAGAAAGAAAACTGGAGGAAGCGGGTGGCGATAGAGAATCTACCGAGCGGATCACCGAACGCCTGCGGTCGTTGCGGGACGAAAGAGAAGCTCTCCGCACCCAAATAAGTCGGATCCGCGAAACAATCTCGAGGGTCCTACACGAGGAGACGACACTCGGTGAGTGTCTTCGCACTCTGTTCAGAGAGCAGGGTGTCACGATAGCAAGCATCCTCGTTGCTATCAGCATGACTATATCGACCATAGTTCTAGCTTTCACTGGTGGTGCCGCGCCACTACCCGCGCCAGCACCCACACCACCACCCGCGCCATCCGGCGGAGCAAAGGAGTGGGTAAAAAAACAACTAAAAGCCCTCGCCAGTCTCCTGGCTAAATTAGCCGAAAAGGCGGCTTCCGCACTACCTGGACTGATCGGAAGTATCGTTTCTTACTTGCTATCTATATTATCAAAAACGGCCGGATGGCTAGCCAAAAATACATGGGCTTTATTCGTGGCAATCGCCGATCTCCTACTATTCTTCGCCAGAGAGTTCCTAAAACCAAAGCGTAAATAATCCGATCGCCACGAGGGCGACGACGAGCCCTAACTTTTCCTCCTCGTGTGTTGTGCTTCCAATCTCGATTGGTGTTCCAACATTGTTGATGATTGGATTTGGGGAACTCGATCGTGCATCCAATTTACGAATTGGGGGTACTGGGTTCGATTGTGTTGAGGGAGGTGTATCCATTTTGTGTTTTGGGCGTTTTATGAAATCGGTTCCACTTACAACCTCAACACTGTTGAACCCGATCATGTTGGGGGTGCGCTTGATGATATCCGTGTTCACGTTACCGTTGTGGCCGATGTTTTGATTGGCGGTGGCGATTACGATCTGATTATTGTAACCGTCAACCTGGTCGTCTCGTAGTATCATATTGCTCGGCGCCATATAAAGACATATTCCAAATACATAGTCTACTGGAGTGCTGGCATTATGCAAAACGTCTTGATAATTCTGGATCGCCTTCTCCAGGTCCACGGGGCTTGCGACATTGACCGTTGATAAAATGTTAAGGGTCTCACCTGGGTTGGGCTCACTGTTAGGATTTAAAATAACACTCCCTGCCAACAATGATGGGATGTTTGATCCGGGCGAGCACGTCGGCACGACCCCAGTAAACTTCGCCTTCACGAAAACTCTCGGGGTGCACCTGGATCGGGTGAACACATCATAGAACACGGTAGACGGCACTCCCACCACATTACTGAAAACCGTGCCCGCCAGCGACTGTTTCTATGGCGAGACTGTCACCTTAGACTTCCCACACCCCGAGATGAAAGTTTTGGAATCGGGACACATCCACGAGTTGAAGATTTCTATTCTTGACGATAAAGGGCGAGAGTTGAAGAACGATTACCCGATTTCGGTCGTTCTCGAAATTTCAAATTAATTAATTTTAAGAAAATTATTTAGAATTAAACGCATGATCGTAATTTATATATATATATTATCAACATTATTGAAAATGAGTATATACGGACCAGGTAGTTCTTCCAATTCCAATCGGGATTGGGTGACAAATTCAAAGAATTTGGAACCGACAGAAAGGGGATTCATCCCGACAGAGGGCGACTTTTTAACTACCCAAAAAACAAAGGCCTTGATAAATAGAACTATATCGGTGGCCACGGACGAGATTCACAAGAGTCTACTATCACAACTTAGAGAATATGCCCTGGCTGTGAATACACAAAGTCGTGAATAAACGCATACGGAACTAAACGAACTAGGTGAAAAAATAACCAAATTTCGAAAAGAGGCCCGGTTGGGGATTGATAAAGTCCGAGAAGACCACCAGGCGGACCTTGCGGAGGCCTATGATGCGTTGCGCTTAGAGGACTCTCTCATCGGTGAAGCGACACTTACCGAACTAGACGGGAAAATAACCAAATTTCAAAAAGAGAACAGGTCGGATATTGATAAAGTCCGAGAAGACCACCAGGCGGCGCTTACGGAGGGTTATGATACGTTGCGCTTAGAGGACTCTCTCATCAGAGATGCGGCACTTACCGAACTAGACAAAAAAATAACCACATTTTTAAAAGAGGCCACGTCGGGTATTGAGAAAGCCCGAGAAGACCACCAGGCGGACCTTACTGAGGCTTATGAGGTGTTGCGCTCATAGGACTCTCGCATCAGAGAAGCGGCGGTTGCCGAACTAGACGGGAAAATAACCAAATTTCGAAAAGAGACCCGGTCGGGTATTGATAAAGTCCGAGAAGACCACCAGGTGAACCTTGCGGAGGCCATTGCGGAGGCTTATGATGCGTTGCGCTTAGAGGACTCTCTCAGCAAAGAAGCGACACTTACTGAACTAGACGGGAAAATAGCCGAATTTCTGAAAGAGACCAGGTCGGGGGTTGAGGGGGTCCGAGAAGACCACAAGGAGGCCATTGCGGAGGCTTATTGGGCGTTGCGCTCAGAGGACTCGCTCAACAGAGAAGCGGCACTTACTGAACTAGACGAAAAAATAACCGAATTTCGAAAGGAGGCCAGGTTGTGTGTTGAGGGGGTCCGAACGGGTATTGAGAAAGCCCGAGAAGACCACCAGGCGGACATTACGGAGGTTTATGGGGTGTTGCGCTCAGAGGACTCTCTCATCAGAGAAGCGGTGGTTGCTGAACTAGACGGAAAAATAACCGAATTTCAAAAAGAGGCCCGGTTGGGTGTTGAGGGGGGTCCAGGGGGTCCGAACTGGTATTGAGAAAGCCCGAGAAGACCACCAGGCAGCCCTTGCGAAGGCTTATGAGGTGTTGCGCTCAGAGGACTCTCTCATCAGAGAAGCGGCGGTTGCTGAACTAGACGGAAAAATAACCGAATTTCAAAAAGAGGCCAGGTCGGGTGTTGAAAAAGCCCTAGAAGGCCACCAGGCGACTATTACGGAGGCTTATGATGCGTTGCGCTTAGAGGACTCTCTCAGCAGAGAAACGGCACTTACCGAACTAGACGGAAAGATAACTGAAGTTTCCGATAAACTGAAACATGATCGTAGAGCCGCGACCAAAGCTCTTGAGGAGGCCTCTTATAAGATTCGTACTGAGACCCATATCGCTCTCGAGGGGCTTACCGGATTGGTGCAAACAAAGAAAACGCCAAAACGTGCCATAACAGTTTGGGCTGAGAAGCGGGGCTCATTGGTTGAGGGGCACTATGAATATTCGTTCGGTGCCAAAGCGAGTAATAAATGTGGGGGATACGCTATGACAGCTGCAGGTGAAGTTATCTGAATGGCGGTCTGCTCGGTTAATGCTAATGGTAAACCTGTGGGCGCGGTCGCGATAAATCTTGTAGTAGATGGGGAAGAACGGGGGGTTGGAGTCACTAAAATCGCTGGAGATAGTTCGACGGTGGTTTCGTTCGCCGGTTATGATCGAATTAGACTTTCCCAAGGTAGTGTTATTAACTTTGTTACGAAAATCGGTGACCTAGAGAGTTCTTCCACTATTGTCTCATTGTTAATTGAACTTATTTTGTAAATACTAATATATTGAAAATCATGAACGAATCACCGCTTCCAATTGTCAATATCACTCAATCAACACTGTGTACAATTAACGAAAGAAGTTCAGATTTTAGGTTTAATAATATCGTCGCTATGCAGGATATTTTAGTTAGAGAATATACAAATAGAAAAAGAAACGCTAAAAAATATAGGTGCGCGGTGAACATGGCTGAAGCATCTAGCACGGCTCTGGCGAGTGTTTCTGTGTTGTGTGGGGCGGGGACAGCTGCAACTATATCCACCATTATAACGGTTCCCGTAGCGGGGATTTTATGTGTGGTGTCGGCCGTTTCTGGGTTGTTGTGTATGGTAATTAGGGCGTCTGGGTGGAAAACTCGAGAAAAAATGTAGAAAACATGATATCCGTTCTCGCTAGGTCTAAGAAAAATAGCATCGACGTTATGGTGTCCAAAGCGTTGGCCGATAAGAAAATATCAAATTTAGAGTTTGAATCCGTGGTGGAAGAAATGGGGAGATATGAAAAATTAAAAAATGATATAAGAATCAAGGCGCGCGCCACCATGCCCAAAATTGAGTGTACTGATTGGGATAAACTTAGGGATAAACTTGGAGATAAAGTCGGAGGAAATTAATATTTTTATTAAATAATTCATTTTAAAATTTTCTTTAAATTAATTATAAAATTAATTATATTGGTGCAGTAAACAATTTATTAATTAATTTTTGGAAAATTATTAACAATTTAAAAAGAAAAAAAAGAAAAAAGTTTTAGGTTCCACCGAGGCTCGAACCCGCGCCAGCAAAACCCTACTGGGTCCACCCCGCTAAGCCTTCGCTTAAATTTCTTCTAAAAAAATTTTTCTCGGCTTAGCGAGGTGTGTTAC
Organism: Conchocele bisecta; assembly: GCA_029237695.1. NCBI lineage: Eukaryota > Metazoa > Mollusca > Bivalvia > Lucinida > Thyasiridae > Conchocele > Conchocele bisecta. The sequence goes on along the minus strand of CM055275.1, from coordinate 56,227,161 downwards.
ACTCACATCTCCTACACCCCATCATTGGACCGATACCGCGGACCCCTCCTCTTCGTTACCTCCATCCGCTATAATGTGCAGAGCGGCCACAGTGAAGTACATGTGGCGAAACTTATCTCACTTTTGAGATATTAATGCCGGCGTCCCGACACTGAGCTGTGTTTATTTCTCGTATATAAACCTAACTTTGCTGGTGAAATAAAACAAATTGTTATTTATTATTAATTAATTATTTTATTATATTAATTAATATGTTTTCTATATAATAGGGGGTGTTCAGCTTTAAATTATAAACATTTTTACAAAATTAAATAACGAACCATCCCGGAAATTCGTGAACTATATAACCCTCACTAAGTGTGTATAAACTGTGTACACCACCTGTGTAAATCGATAGCCCGTTTACATACCATTGATAAGGGTATCAATAACCGTGTGTGTAATATATATTACAGTGTGTTTATTTTCCATCCCGGAAGACGTAATCGTGTAAACCTCTCTAGAAATGGACACTTAATATACGTGTAAGGTGGGACACCTAATTTACATTTTCATAACGCGTGTAATTGGAACATTGTCGTCTGCTTGGTGTTGTGATTACAACATAAATTAATTAGTTCTGTTAAATAATATACATATCTCTATAAGCGATATCGTAGAAATGTACATTCGTAAACGAATCGTTGGGTTTTAATAATTTTATATAATACACCTTAGTTTCATATCCGATACGCATTATCCGTCTGAATGTTTGTATTTGCCTCTTGTATAGTTGACATAATTGCCGGTATAATATTGTAAATGCAACGTTTTTTTATTTTTTATCGGAGTGTAATAAATTACGCTGGTATTTCATATATTCGATATCGCCTAGTGTTCTCATTTTATAGAATTTATATATAGGACTATAACCCCAGTATTCTTCGTAAACTTCTTCAACACAGGCATTAAAAACTTTCAACTCCAATTGTATTGTATTATCCATTTTCTCTAATAATATTTCATTATAACCATTTTTTCAAAAGTCAATTACCAATATAATTGGGACTACAATACCACCACCAACTTTTGGTTGGAGGTGGTATTATTTTGACTCCCTCTTTTCAAAATTATTTTCTCCAAAAATTCATAAATTTGCTGTCGGGAGACAATTTTCCTCGTTAACCAATTTTTGATTTTTCGGGGGTGGTGGGGGTATTATAGAGCGTTATAAATGATATCACGGTAGGTGGTATCATTTTGACTCCCTTACTACTACTACGGTTAATTGTCACAATCATGTTAATGTTCCAAAAGTTTGTCAAGTTAACGGACTCTCTGAATTATACCATAACTGCGGCATGTGTATTAAACATTCTTTTCAAATATTAGTTAGTTGGTTAGTGCTTGAAACAGCTATTGTAAGCAGAAGTAGGAACATAAATGTGACTGTGACAGGCAACATTGGGTTTATGCGATTTATATGTAGTTCCTACTCAAATATGACACCTATTTTGGCTAATAACGATATACAACGTATGCTGCTTTAGAAACATGACGGGCGTTTCATTCATGGAATAGCGAACGGTGTAGACCCTAATCAGACTACACGGATGTGCATACTACGCTGGTGGCATACCACATAAGCCCCGTTTTTCCAGTCTCATCCACAAATAAAGTGGTCATACGCAAATGTTTTCATGTTGGGCATGCACAATAAAGCAGTTCAGTGAAATCGACCTTAAACAGTCGGATATGGTGTTCTGATTCACATGTATGCACACGTGTGGTTACCAACTATCATTTGTCCTCCTTACGCATCAGGAATCAGACAAAATGTGTTTGTTCCATTAAATAGATTAACGTATTCCTGTAGTGTCATATCCTCTGAAAATATAAACAAACGAGTTAAAAGGTGACCATACTATATACATGTATGACAAACATTACATCACAAGTCATGATCGGAAACAGTGAAAACTAGAAACAAAGTCCCAAATAAGAAAGGAATTTCCCCTTAAATATAGAACCCATATGAAATTAATCACGCGCAAATGACGTCCACCTTACAGTATGTGTACATGTAGGTACAATTTTCATAATACTTGTTTGTAGGGTTGGCCCTAAACAAAATTAAATAACGTATACATGCCTGAGTAAAATCCATTGTTCCGCAGTTAAAACGGAAATAGAGATATACCGCCAAAATTATAGTGCCAGTCACGGTCGGTTATCAAATTAATGGGTTCATACGTTCAGTCATCCAATCAGATGTTCCATAATAATCGCGGTAAAAACGATGGGGGCGGGATTAAATGCTGCGCGGTTAATCATGTCTGGATGCATGACTAACCCTTACAATGCTGAATTCCTCTTTCTGCCTTTTATTTTTAGTTTTACACCGGTCTCGTTAGAGCCGGTGGCATATCGTGTTTGGACTGTGTGTCCGTGTGTCCGTCCGACACAAGTTCGCCGGAGTTTCGAAAGTAAATCTGCCACCCTTTGGAATTTGTGTGCCCACAGGCCACATTTTCTTGAACGTAATGAAAATCTGTTGTTTAAGCACCTGATAATTGTCTCCAATGTAGACAATTGTCATGTGCTGTCCAACATGTGCATTGTTAAAACATGTCTGCAAAATATAAAAGCAGGTAATATCCGGTTTTTGGCCTTTTAAGAGATAATTATAAGTTTAATCTGTTTCACTATAAGACACGTGTATGTAGACAGGTGTAATGGGTTAACCCTTTCCCGGCTAGCGCATACTATTATGTGAGGGGATGCTGGCGTAACGCAAGTAGTGGAAAGCATCACCACGGGAAACGAATTGCGGTTGTAAAATTGTTATATTAACATATTATTTCTGAAACATACAGTATATTTCTATTTACATAACGTTTACACATTATTTCAGAATACTTGGATCCAACAAATCTTGCAGTTCACAATATTCGGGACTCTTCGTTTCACGGATAAATACAACAACATGCATGCGGAGAATGCAATGCAACGGAGACGATTATCATGAACCAAACATGTTCGCACAGTAATTCAGCTAACTGTTGATCGAGTGAAATGACAGATTAAACCAACTATCAGTATAGGATAAATAGACGTACATATATGTACTAAACACTATTTACAAACATACACTATTCATTATGAGTACATAACTCTAATTTAATTTAATTACACTGCATTACATAAGCGTTATGTCGGAGGAGTCCTTCCAAATGTGCGTTTGTTTCATTTCTACTTCGTTGAGAGTGACCTAACAATATTGCTAATACACAGTGTATGTAAGTTTATGGTAATAGCTTTGTGTTATATTGTAGAATTGTTTCTCAATAACAAAATAATAGCGAATTATGAACGTCAACGCCCTGCATGTTTTCCCTATATTTTAATGCGCGAAAAGTAAATACAATTACGCAATTGTTTACCGTTGACCGTGGTGTAGCCATATAGTGCATCCTGTGCAGCAAACACAAAAGATGCGATAACCTACCGTGATATGGTCCCAAAACGTTTATACAAGTAATCAACGGATCGTCATGTCACCGTCACACTGCACCGGCAATCATACCTAGCGGATAATCATAATATCACTAGTAAATTGAATTACAATGGTACCACATGTATTATAATTATCATGAGAGTATTCTAATAATTCCAGTGCGTCAGATATCCACATGGAGGCGATTCTCATGTGCATTACTCCATGACTAAAATTATATACATCGGTGCATTCACTTAGCCAACAAAACATGATAAAACAGATCATATGTGCACCACATTCATCGGATCCACAAATACAATAACACACGTTTATGTCACAATGCAATTATGCGTATACAACAAATGCGCAGACAGTATACTTGGCTATGCTGTTGCTGATATATCATTGTCACGGTAAACTTCATTTTCTCACTGCTGTGTTCCTGCCGAACATCAGTCCTTTCATGGAAGAAGCTAGCAGACAACATTTGCAACCAGTGTAGCCCTGGATCAGGTTAGATAGATAGATAGATATGTATTCTTATTTATAGAGGGTGACTCGGTTGATCGGAAAAAAAGTCTGATGATATATCGGCTAATCCACAGGCCTTTCCCCACTTGCAATTTGCTATAGCATCACAAACCTTAATATATATGTTATCGATGAAGAGAGGTTCAGATACACTAGGTATTGCCTGATAACAACTATGTATACAATGTAAGGTCAAACCTAGTACGCCCATTCGGGCTATTCAGGGAGCTACATGTAAACTGCGAAAATGAAATTGGTATCGCTACGCACTTTCGTCCGTTTGACATTCGAGCCAATCAGCTCATGTACTGTTAAGCGAATCCTGAATCATTTCACGTTGAAGAACTTATATAATTCAGAGTCTCGGTTACATTATATTCTAACATTTTACAAAACGGTTTATAACCATACACTAACCGTTTCTTGCATTACCACAGTGACAATTATGTATATGTATTTAGCACTCAACAAACAGGACGCACTATTTAAAACAATAACCCTGGTGCATTTGGTGGACAAAGGTCATGTGCAGTCAATAAAGTGATAAAACCAACAAATATTGAAGATTTGATAAAAAAATTTATCTGTTAACTGTCTGATGGAGTCAACCGTTTGTATTACGATTAACCTGTATTTTTCTGACTGTGTCTCATACAACGTACCGCATATTCGATATGTGTGTATGTGTTTATTCGCTTTTTCGACTCCAATCAAAGTTAATACAACAGTATCTGTTGTATATACTTTGCTGTAAATAAATGAGAACACAACTATTTAATTGATGAAATAAATGATGTCTCGGAAATATACCAGTCCTGTTAACGTATACCCAAAAACACATTATGTTTGGCGAGCTCAGTAGGCATGCTATAAAATCATATGATAATACAGTGGAACTTCTCTAAGCAGGACACCAACAAGTACAAAGGACGTAATCCAAACGCACTGTGATATATTAGTACATTGCATTATGTACATGTATATGATTGGCAGCCTGTTGATAACAGCTACATTTCTGATTCGCAACCACTGAATACAGTAGCGCTATTCTGCTCCTTACCTATTTGTATATACTAATATCGTATACATATCGTACTCGTATAGTATTGGTATATTTAATGAGCATATCGTATGATCATATAATATTGGTATGTTTGTACCGTATCATCGTATAGTACAGTCTGTTTACATTATACAAACGTACTATACGAAGGTAGTACCACAAACTACGATATTCATTCGTATATACGATATATCCGTACGGATATGGTATGCATATACCATTACCGAAGTGTGGCATAAAAGTGCCTATACACCGGGTAAGAGATTAAACTCTAGCTAGGCATATCGAATCGTATCTCGTAAACAATCACAAGTTTTTCATTATTTAATTGGATTTCGTTTCTCGTTTTGTGGATATATTTTGAGAGCGCAATTTTGAGAAGTCAGTCTCTTCTGAATATTATGAAAAAGAACTGTCGAGGCAGACCAAATATTTGGGGCGGACCAAATATTAAGGAAAATAGTACACGGAAACACCGTTAATATATCGTATACATTTACGATATTCTGGTACATTTATACCGTACACAAATCTGGTATGTTTGTACGATACAAACGTACCAGAATTATACACATGTATACAAATCGTATAAACGTACGATTTGAATGGTATATCTATACTATATTGGTTGGTATGTACGGTACAAACATACCGTCCGTTTATATTTTATGTATATCGTATAGAAAACATATCGTATTCTTATAATATACGTATAGTATTGGTATAGTACGTATAGTTGCCCTGCAGAAAAGAGCTACTGTATGTCAACATATTAACCGTTTCATTGACGCAGTCCGATCATCATATACATGTACACTGATAGCCATTCAGTCAGTGAATTATAGTGCTTTTACTGCAGCCTATGAGAATATTGCATAGTGGTCGGGAATCCTGATCATTAGTTGCAATTGTCATAAGGTTATTTTTGTCAACCAGCTGCCAAGTGGCCATTACTTTACTCGTGTAGGATAAACGTTATAATGTGGCGTATGGGGCTTATACATGCGCTTTGCGACCAGTGTAGATCAAGATCAGCCTGTGCATCCGTACAGTCTGATCAAGATCTGCACTGATCTGCATTACATCAATGAAACACCCATCATGCTGCTATCAAGCATTATGTATATTTTAACGGAGTGGCTGCTGACAGACGACTCCGGGGTTTTGGCTGGCTGCTGACAGACGTCATACGAATTCACCATAGGCGTATACATGACCATGGGCCCGGTTTGCCGTAATCTCCACTTTCTGCCGAGATTCTTCTATAATAAGAAATATCTATCAATATATCGCAAATGCGGTCAAAAATAATGAACTCAATATTATAAAAGTATATACATTTGGCCTTCTATGGCGGGAATTGAAGTAATGTGGACTGCGCGGATGTCAAACATTGTAGATTATCTTCTCTATTTCTCCAGGAGAATATTTCCTCTGGTAACGTTAACTGTGCATTCATTCCAGTAATATGTGCATTGATTCTTATTTGTCTACGAGATGTGCATTTTATGTCTTATCTCTCCACTAAAGTACTAATATTTTTCCACGAACGTATTAGCTGTCTGTCATTCCCGTAATATGTGCATTGTGTCTTATTTGTCTACGAGATGTGCATTTTATGTCTTATCTCTCCACTAAAGCACTAATATTTTTCCACAGAAAGTATTAGCTGTCTGTCATCCCCGTAATATGTGCATTGTGTCTTATTTGTCTGCGAGATGTGCATTTTATGTCTTATCTCTCCACTAAAGTACTAATCTTTTTCCACAGAAAGTATTAGCTGTCTGTCATCCCCCTAATATGTGCATTGTGTCTTATTTGTCTACGAGATGTGCATTTTATGTCTTATCTCTCCACTAAAGTACTAATATTTTTCCACAGAAAGTATTAGCTGTCTGTCATCCCCGTAATATGTGCATTGTGTCTTATTTGTCTACGAGATGTGCATTTTATGTCTTATCTCTCAACTAAAGTACTAATATTTTTCCACGAAAGTATTAGCTGTCTGTCATTCCCGTAATATGTGCATTGTGTTTTATTTGTCTACGAGATGTGCATGTTATGTCTTATCTCTCCACTAAAGTACCAATATTTTTCCCCGAAAGTATTAGCTGTCTGTCATTCCCGTAATATGTGCATTGTGTCTTATTTGTCTACGAGATGTGCATTTTATGTCTTATCTCTCCACTAAAGTACTAACATTTTTCCACGAAAGTATTAGCTGTCTGTCATTCCCGTAATATGTACATTGTGTCTTATTTGTCTACGAGATGTGCATTTTATGTCTTATCTCTCCACTAAAGTACTACTATTTTTCCACGAAATTATTAGCTGTGTGTCATTCCCGTAATATGTGCAGTGTGTCTTATTTGTCTACGAGATGTGCATTTTATGTCTTATCACTCCACTAAAGTACTAATATTTTTCCACGAACGTATTAGCTGTCTGTCATTCCCGTAATATGTGCATTGTGTCTTATTTGTCTACGAGATGTGCATTTTATGTCTTATCTCTCCACTAAAGTACTAATATTTTTCCACAGAAAGTATTAGCTGTCTGTCATCCCCGTAATATGTGCATTGTGTCTTATTTTTCTACGAGATGTGCATTTTATGTCTTATCTCTCAACTAAAGTACTAATATTTTTCCACGAAAGTATTAGCTGTCTGTCATTCCCGTAATATGTGCATTGTGTTTTATTTGTCTACGAGATGTGCATGTTATGTCTTATCTCTCCACTAAAGTACTAATATTTTTCCACGAACGTATTAGCTGTCTGTCATTCCCGTAATATGTGCATTGTGTCTTATTTGTCTACGAGATGTGCATTTTATGTCTTATCTCTCCACTAAAGCACTAATATTTTTCCACAGAAAGTATTAGCTGTCTGTCATCCCCGTAATATGTGCATTGTGTCTTATTTGTCTGCGAGATGTGCATTTTATGTCTTACTCTCCACTAAAGTACTCAATCTTTTTCCACAGAAAAGTAATTTAGCTGTCTGTCATCCCCCTAATATGTGCATTGTGTCTTATTTGTCTACGAGATGTGCATTTTATGTCTTACTCTCCACTAAAGTACTAATATTTTTCCACAGAAAGTATTAGCTGTCTGTCATCCCGTAATAAGTGCATTGTGTCTTATTTGTCTACGAGATGTGCATTTTATGTCTTATCTGTCAACTAAAGTACTAATATTTTTCCACGAAAGTATTAGCTGTCTGTCATCCCGTAATATGTGCATTGTGTTTTATTTGTCTACGAGATGTGCAATGTTATGTCTTATCTCTCCACTAAAGTACCAATATTTTTCCCCACCCCGAAAGTATTAGCTGTCTGTCATTCCCGTAATATGTGCATTGTGTCTTATTTGTCTACGAGATGTGCATTTTATGTCTTATCTCTCCACTAAAGTACTAACATTTTTCCACGAAAGTATTAGCTGTCTGTCATTCCCGTAATATGTACATTGTGTCTTATTTGTCTACGAGATGTGCATTTTATGTCTTATCTCTCCACTAAAGTACTACTATTTTTCCACGTAAATTATTAGCTGTGTGTCATTCCCGTAATATGTGCAGTGTGTCTTATTTGTCTACGAGATGTGCATTTTATGTCTTATCTCTCCACTAAAGTACTAATATTTTTCCACGAACGTATTAGCTGTCTGTCATTCCCGAATATGTGCATTGTGTCTTATTGTCTACGAGATGTGCATTTTATTCTTATCTCTCAACTAAAGTACTAATATTTTTCCACGAAAGTATTAGCTGTCTGTCATTCCCGTAATATGTGCATTGTGTTTTATTTGTCTACGAGATGTGCATGTTATGTCTTATCTCTCCACTAAAGTACCAATATGTTTCCACGAAAGTATTAGCTGTCTGTCATTCCCGTAATATGTGCATTGTGTCTTATTTGTCTACGAGATGTGCATTTTATGTCTTATCTCTCCACTAAAGTACTAACATTTTTCCACGAAAGTATTAGCTGTCTGTCATTCCCGTAATATGTACATTGTGTCTTATTTGTCTACGAGATGTGCATTTTATGTCTTATCTCTCCACTAAAGTACTACTATTTTTCCACGAAATTATTAGCTGTGTGTCATTCCCGTAATATGTGCAGTGTGTCTTATTTGTCTACGAGATGTGCATTTTATGTCTTATCTCTCCAATACAGTACTACTATTTGTCCACGAAAGTATTAGCTGTCTGTCATTCCCGTAATATGTGCATTGTGTCTTATTTGTCTACGAGATATGCATTTTATATATTATCCCTCCACCAAAGTACTACTAGTATGCGGCACCATGCTGCCGGTAACATCACACGATTGCAGCTTGACCACATCGTAAATGGACACGTCGCATAAAATGGACACACGCTGGGCATTATGAACTTATAAAGTAGACAGATTATGTTGTCTTCTTTATTGGGCTATGTAGATCTTAAAACCAGAGAATGCGGTTCATATGTACAATGTTCCACATCTGTCTAGGACATTTAATATTATATGCTATGTCTGTCCATCAAAATTCTAATCCCACCCCCCCCCCCGACAATGTTATATGTTCTATTTCTCCATGAAAACACTTTCACTGCCAATCCATCAAAAATGCTAAATTCCCCCCCCCCCCCCCGACCATGTTATATGCTCTATTTCTCCATGTAAATACTTTCACTGTCAATCAGAGCTCCAGATAAGCTGCGTTTTTATATTTAGGAAATTTATATTATATGCTATGTCTGTCCATCATAATGCTAATCCCCCTACGACAATGTGGTATGTTCTATTTCTCCATGAAACACTTTCACTGCCATCCATCAAAATGCTACATCCCCTCCCTCCCCCCCGACTATGTGTGACGCGCCATGACAAAATGGGGTTTATGGCCAATGTGAATATTGTAGTACCAGATCAGCCTGCCCATCCGCGCAGTCTGATCAGGGTCTACACTGTTTGACATTGAGTCAGACAAACAATCTTAATGCATTTAGCAAACAGTTTAGATACTTTTCGGAATGTGAAAGTCCGCAATTGGGTTACGGTCTACATTGAGTCAATAAACCCGGTTTTCTCGTGGCGAGTGACATATCTAGTAAACAAAATATATTGGTGTCACATTAATATGTTTGCATGTCATGATTGTCCATACCATGTACGTTTTGTTTCATATGTACCACAATCGAGCGCCAATTTGACAAAGTATAATCGCTGTTCAAACATTTCCGTAAATACTTATAGGAAACCATTTCCCGCAGCATATGTAAAAAAAAACGATTATTGTAGTTCTATCTAGTACAAATTCCGTATTTATTCGGAATATTGAGTTTGACCTTTCCCCACTACCCAAGTTGTATAGTTGTCTGTCGGCAGCACTTTGGCTATTGACAGACGTCTGTCAGCATCCAAAACCCCGGCCTTTTGGCTGCTGACAGACGTATGTCAATAGCCACGTCCACATTTTAATGCTATATGGTCAAGATATACACTAGTCACAAATGCGAGAAGCCCAATTTCTCCAGTCACAGCCAAATATTTATTATCGTAATTATAAAACTGACAGCATTTATGTTGCAATATGTGTTAATACAAAATGAAAACATATATATATTATAAATAAATGTTATTTAAATAATTTCTGGTTCCGTGAAATACGAATATTGTTTTTTGTTTATTAACACAGCATAACTAAGTTTACTGAATTCCAATTTGAGTACAATGGTGTGGCCCACAGGGGCGTATACAGTCATTAATTACCCAACTACAGTGTACATTTTTTTGTTATTTTACTACATGCTGATTCGTTGCACATGTTAAATCCGATGAGCCTGGGTTCGCACCTACTTACTAAAGCCACCTACAGCGGCGGAAAGTACCGGTTTTTAGGGGTCGCCTGTGTCACAGGTGGAAGACTCGGACCTAGGACCCAATTCTTGGCTCATTTGGAAAACGTTACCCCGCCCGCCCATTTCCATACAATATATCTTACAGGCTTTAGAAAGCTGTACACTGATGTATAGTGTATGGAAATTGGTGAATGGGGTAACGTTTTCCAAATGAGCCAAGTCTCGAATCCTAGGTCCGAGTCTTCCATATGTGGCCTGTGTGTGAATGGAGTTATTCTCATAAGCTTGTCAAAGCTGGAAATCGTTGTTGATCAGGGTGCATACTTCTGACGAACGATATGTACATGTATTGCCGACAACGGTCTAATTAGCAACATCCAGCTCTAAGCAGTGGAGCATTCAATACCCCAGAGACGTAATTATACCCCGGTATGATATCCTGACAGCAATTCAAAATGGTCAGCTGGTCAGTCATATTGTAAATGATGGACTCACAATCCATTGGTTGAAAACTGACATGACAGAGCTTACAGCGATCAGTCTTATTACGACCTACACTGTTTGCTAACCAGACACTTAATAACATTTTCTGCCGTCCGTAAAAACCTATATGTCTGAACTGAGTTGTCCTTCCTATGTTCATAGTGAGACTGCGCGGGGTGCACCTGATCAGGATCTACGCTGGACACAAGGGCAAACAATTCATAGGTGTCATATTACGTCACGAATGTACGGCTGTGTAAACTATATTTGTATGGGATCACTGTCTTAACAATAATTTGAACCATTTGAACCTATTCTCTGCCTTATTTAAAATGTCATGATGCAAAAAACACATGACAAACCATTTTACTGTTTTAAGGAATTAAGAGATCTGATATTAACATCGATCAATATCATGTTCAAACCGTGCCAACCCCACATACAACCCAACTCACCCCACACATGTACACCCGTACTCCTACCAAAAATCTACATACTCTTCTTTTCAATTAGCCGCCACACATTATTCTCACCAGATGTCTAAAACAATCACATGTTATCGTATTGAACATATCTCCACATCAAAATACTAGCAATACACAAACTATTCATTTCGGGAACACTGTTCAAAGCATATGCCTTATTTTTTCACAAAGTTATCACAAACGAAATGTTCCTCACCAAAACCCTTTAATTAACTCGATGTTCCTTACTTTACATATATATATATATCAACCTAGAAAGTGTTACACCTGCATACATGTACAAGGTATAAGACTTTGTCATACCGCAGATAAGTTTCTCGGCTTTTGATTGGCTAGCTTGCCTGGTCATACATATTATATGACCTGCCAAGGCCGTCGGACATACAGGAATTGAGATTCCCCTCCGGCGCCTCGCGTCCAATGAAGACACATTTTGCAAGCGTCTACCGATTGCGAATTGTATTCCTCACTAAACACAATAAAACCCCGAATTGATCAATACAAGCAACAAATTGTACACTCAAAACCAGTCTTTATATTGTTTATTTTTCCATAAATATTCTTCGCTCATCAATATATGAGCGAAAAATTAGCCAAAATAACGAAAATTGCTTTTCAAATCTCAACACGCTATGGGTTCCACGCACGAAACCGCGGCGTAGCAATGACAGCGAATGTTTGGGAACCAGTCGCATTATTCTAGAGGCGCCAAAGGGAGAGCAGATAGATAGAGCAGTGGAATATAAATTAAATTACACGATATAAAAACACTGTCATAAAGTCGTTTTCGATGGATTTCTTACTCCATATTTTGTTTGTTTTCGTTTAATAAAAAACAAAATGTTCATTTACGCCTTTACATTAAGACTGACGGTAGAAAATCGAATCCCGGATTATTTTTCTTCCTGAAAAAACGCAAATATCAAAAGGAGAGATATGTTTATACGGCCAAATACAGGATCAGCGGTATGACAAATACGTTATTGTGATTCTACACAGGCTATATGGTGTAATATTGCCCGTCTGAAGGTATGTTCACCCTCGGCTATCGCCTCGGGTGAACATACCTGCAGACGGGCAATATTACACCATATAGCCTGTGTAGAATCACAATAACTTATAAAAATATCACTACTTGATTATCATATACATGTAGTAAACCGCCCGCTCCAATGAATGGAAACTGTGCGTCCTCGGTTGTCAGATCATTTCGTTTGTGAAACACAGTCATTGTTTATGCACGTATGTCATGTATTTATGCTTGCACCTGTTTGTGTACATGAGTGAATATTCTGTATATGTTTGTATGCGATTGGCTTTGTTTATGGATATATGCCGCTCGTTCCGCCGCGCTACATTTGTATATCCATTGCAAATCAAATGGCCTATAAATTGTTTGTTTCCAAGCCGCGTAGTAACGTATTAGTATGGTTGTGATTGGGGAAATGGGGCTCATGGGATTTGCGACTAGTGTTGATCCAGATCATCCTGTGCACCCGCACAGTCTGGTCATGATATGATATATTCGATATTACATCAATGAAACACCCGCACTGCTTCTAGCAAGCAATATAAATCATGAACAAGCTACTGAAGTGTGGTATTGATCAAGAGCTGTACTGGTCACAACTCCCATAAACCCCATGTATCCAGTCGCAGCCACATATTAAGACCTCGCCATTGCATAAGTCATGTAGAGAGGAAACTATGTTTCTTAATTTCGTATTTACGCGACGTAGAAACGAAACTTTTTAGTGCTTTCTTTTTGATATTTTACCCATCCCTTCCTCTAATGTTTCTCTAGCATGCCCTTCAACAGCCATCACACTCAGACCATCTCTAACCCCAAGGTCAAGGTAACAATTTACCTTAACAGTGGGGGCAAATTCCTTTTATTTTGTGTTTCCTTTCACAGCTTATGGATATTCGTTAAACAAAAACACCACTAGGCGCGCTTTGTTGTCTTCTCACAAACTTTTGTTACCAAATCTATTTATACGCGTTTTCCGAAGATGATGCGCCAGAGACGATGCATGTATCGAGAATGATGAAATAATAAACAAGTTATTGCGGCTTAACGGGAGTAAGCTTTCCTTTTTCCTTCTCAGTATAGTTTACATATATATATAGTATTGTCGGTAACATCTGGAAATTCTATTTTGCATATTAACACACTAAAATTACCTTGCGAGTTTTGAAACCGGTAACACGGTTCTTCTGGTCATTACATCAACCACTTACATGTAGCCACCGGAGCTGCACAATCGAGGTAGCCAGACATGATAAACTGGCATCAACACGTAGTTCCGCAAAACGCGGCATGTTTATACTATCCTGTAAGAACTTGCATAAGAGTGTCACATAAATCGTGCCAAAACCTAGCAGGGTTCCCGAATTGCGCGCTGGCTTATCCGCGCGAGTAATTGACACCGGTCAATATGACTTAACCTGCACCTGCGATCAGAGAACATTCGAAAGTGTTATTCAGCGGCATTATATTTATAACATAGTGACCAGCGCATTCCCTGATCGGATCAGCCTAATATCCCGCTTTTCAACCGGCTGCCCATTTATTGAATTGAGCCATTTTCAGCAAGAATACTGTTTTATGCAGTCTTATGAAAATATGGTAAATACTATTTTTCTAAATAATTTTACTTTGCTGTATCAGAATATTTCATTATTTCAATCTCCATTTGGAGTTTGTTCGCACCGTAATGACCACCATAAACATACATCGATTTCAATGGAAATGGCATATACATGCACGGTGTTCCGTTAATCCCATCGTAATATCACTATCGTACTATCGTTATTGTAGTATCGCCTTCTGGTTAGATCTGCGCATGTGTATTGTTTTCAACAAAAAGTGCGTTTGCTTTTTAATCAATATATGTTGGATGCTTTGAATCGTATAGTATTACATTTCTTAAAGTTGCAATATGCTACATGGATGGTGTAAGAGCTAATATAGTTTGTGTCGTGTTTATTAATGGCTATTGTTTTTCACCGGGTCTGTTCGTATTAACGCAAACGCATCCAACACAAAACAAGTATTAAACCTATACTTGTTTTAAAGATAGTAAGCTGCAAATGCAATTTTCGCTGACAACAATGCGCATACACTGTTCATAAGGAACATGTACTACGATGACGATAGTACGATACTACACATGACGATTGATACTATTATAATACTACAATATACCACAATGACGATTGTGATAACACAATGACGATAATACGAGTGTAGGAAGACGATATTATGATACGACGATGTAAATGTATCTATACTTTTGATGGGGTTCATCCCGATATCCCTGGTTTTGCCCTCAGATACATGTTTGGCTTTCTCGTTACTTGAGAGTTGAATCCGGTTATACCCATTACGAAGTAGTCATATCAGTATTAATCATATTACTTTTAGATACTGTAGCTAAGTGACTCTGTTGTGGTGACGACCCGGTACCAGATCAACATACATGTATGATAATTTCTGGGCTAAATTTGAATTTTTACTAAACTTATTCGATTCTGAATTTGGGATTCCCACACCCATACCCCCATCCATACAGGTGAAATAGTTTATTCGACCCAGTTGACTGGCCTAAGTTGACCTTAGCTGTTGGCAGGCCATTATCCACCATTAAGTAAAGTAAATACACACATACTTTCTAGTTGTGCCTTGCTATTTCATGGTGCTTGCATTATATAATAATTAAGTAGATATATCGGTAACGTTACATAAAACAGCAATACATGGCTTTTAAATGTTGTAACTGCTTGCATTATGATATTGAATACTAAAATACATGAAACAACAATATGTCAGATAACCAGAAATTGAAAGCACAAAACTCCGTCCACCTCTCTGATAGAGTGTGGGCATATACAAGCACTGTAAAGTTGTAATTTTCATGTGTTTTTTTGTGGTAATTTTTATTTTCGCTCATTACGCGTGCACACATATTCGTGAACATAACTAGAAAGCATGTTCCTAAATCATGGATATTCCCCGGTGGCATACTGGACTCTAACTGGAAAGACTCTTACAAACTTTTCGACGTAAATGTACACGGGCGGACAGACGGACCCTCAAGAGCAACGCAATATGCACCCTTGCTGTCCCGTATGGGGCATAATATCCAGGGAAATAGTACCCGTAAATATGTAGCCATATCATGATGCAAGTGATTTTGTTTATCAAGGTGGCTCCGTTAATAATTCGTTTTCAGTAAATAAAAGCTTGAACTAATGTTTTGAACGGACACACAGACACAGGCATTGGAGCACACACTAGCTCACATATAGCTGTCATTGTGATCACCAGCGGAGAAAATAATCTGCAATGTTTTCATGCAATCGGATACTCTCGGTGCTTTAGACTGGTTCCCGGCAGTATTGCTATGCTCTATTGTACCATACTATGATGACGATAGTACCATACTACGATGACAATAGTTCGAAGCTACGATGACATAGTATTATACACGACGACGATAGTATGATGCTACGAATACCATGGCATGATACTACGATACGACGATGACGATACTACGATATAAGTATTATACACGACGACGATAGTATGATGCTACGAATACCATGGCATGATACTACGATACGACGATGACGATACTACGATATAATATCGCAGTATCGTCATCGTGCTGTCGTGATATCGCGTCATCGTCATCGTAGTGTCGACTTACCGTAGTATCGACCCGATAGCGATATTACGATGGCCTAAACGGAACACCATGTATGCATACTAATGTTAAAACTGCCATATAACTGATTACCATAGGAGAGTCAGATAGTAATCACCATTTTCCTACTTAAACCCATATATTCTGATAATGTTCGCTAAATATTTCGGGCAGTGTTGTTTATTTCATGACTAATAATTCCCCAAGATATTTGTCTAGTATTTTCAGCCGCGGCCTTTGGTATTACAGTGCAGTCTCCGTTTTTGTTCCACCATAGACAACACTTGCAAACTGAACGCGAACGCAACGCGAACGCAACGCGGATGCAACGGTTTGCTGTAGCGTTGTATACGTTCTTTAAACGTATACTACGGTTCGAACACGTGCAATACACATTGTCAAACCGTTTAGTTTAAAAGCGTTGTATGTACGTTGTTTAAACGTATAATACGGTTCGTACACGTGTAATACACGTTGTCAAACCGTTTAGTTTAAAAGCGTTGTATACGTTGCTTAAACGTATAATACGGTTCGTACACGTGTAATGCACGTTGTCAAACCGTTTAGTTTAAAAGCGTTGTATACGTTGTTTAAACGTATAATACGGTTCGTACACGTGTAATACACATTGTCAAACCGTTTAGTTTTAAAGCGTGTAATACGTTTAGCTTCAAGGCGTATAACACGCTTTGGCGTATACATATGTAGCGAGGTGAAAGAGTTGAAACGTGTACAACGCTTTACCTGGAAGCGTGTAGCTATATGAAAGCGTTGAAACGTGTACAACGGTTACACATTTTAACGCGAATACCTGTTCGGCCCCGATCGCTTCGAGGCGTCCTTGTTTCTTTCCTTTTTAAAATATCGCGAATACATACCCTCAGATCGAGCTCAAAGTACATCGGCGGTGTGATTTAGCACTTCAATTGATCCCTAATCCCTGATGCCTAATGAGTCACGCTTTTAACACGACAGATGTACCTTGTCGTTTATCAAAATGTTTGCGAATTGTAGATCACGTGAGCCGGCTCATCAGGATCTGCGGCATTCCTACGTACATGTACATTTCATATACACAAAAATTACCCCTAATACAGCGTAATGTAACAGTTCATAACTTAATATGGAATAGCCCGGGTCGATAGTCCGTGTCAGTTACTTGGGGTTAACTATTGCGAACACAGATAAGCACAGTGCATGGTTTCTTTATTTTATTTTAACATCATCAGAAATGGCGAGTCTAGGAACTCTCGTATCTTTACGCTGAAGCCAGTCTATTTCAGTCACTAATCCGCTATACACCTGTCTCACGCGTGTGTTAAGAAATATCGATATTTGGAGAAACAGAATACACAGCGAGCTGCACACTGGTTTAACACGGATATGGCCCGCGGATATGTGTCATAAATTACTTGGTGGTCAAAACCGGTAAATTTACAAGGTTTATAGCGAAATAGCAGCCGACTGGCAATTTTTCTCGGACTGATTTTTAAGACTAGTTTTCAAATCTCAATCGGTCTGAGAGTTCAAAAATCGGTCCAGAACCGGAAAACTGAAAATTTTAGAAGCCCTGCTGAGTCTAGAAGTATATATACACACACGAAGAACGATCTCAGCATGCGCAGTCTACGCGATACACGGTTGGCATACCAAAACGTGTAATGCGTTAAAACCCATGGAAACGTATTATACGTATAACACTGTTTCATCTGTACGGTGCTGTGTACATGTAGAAGCGTGTAACCGTTCGTCAAAGAAAGCGTTAAATCGTTTATTCGGTTTACCTTAGCGTTGTATACGCTTACAACCGTTGTATACGTTTACAACCGTTGTACACGGATTACATGCTTTTGAAACTCATTGCGTTGTTTACAACCGTTGTATACGTTTACAACCTTTGTACATGGATTACACGCTTTTGAAACTCATTGCGTTGAACACGGTTTGTTCGAGTTTCGCGCATGCGCAAGAGTGGGGAAACGCAACGCATGGCCGAAAACGTATTACAAGTAGACGACACACTGTTTGAAACGCAACTAACGGAAACTCCACGGATACGCAACGCAGAACACTTTGTACACGTGCAAACCCGGAACATTTTGACAGAAACGACTGTATCACCCTGAGACATTGATAGTAAACGGTAAATGTGCTGTCATATCAAGCTGAGACAAGGATAGTAAACGGCAAATATGCCGTCATATCACACTGAGACAAGGATAATAAACGGTAAATGTGCCATCATATCACCCTGAGACAAGGATAGTAAATGGTACATGTGCCGTCCTATCACGCTGAGACAAGGATAGTAAACGGTAAATGTGCCGTCATATCACCGTGAGACAAGGACAGTAAACGGTAAATGTGCCGTCATATCACACTGAGACAAGGATACTAAACGGTAAATGTGCCATCATATCACCCTTAGACAAGGATAGTAAACGGTAAATGTGCCATCATATCACACTAAGACAAGGATCGTAAACGGTAAATGTGCCGTCATGTCACCCTGAGACAAGTATAGTAACCGGTAAGTGTGCAATCATATCTGAGACAAGGATAGTAAATGGTAAATGTGCCATCATATCACCCTGAGACAAGGATATTAAACGGTAAATGTGCAGTCATATCACCCTGAGACAAGGATAGTAAACGGTAAATGTTCACTCATATCACCCTGAGACAAGGATAGTAAACGGTAAATATGCCGTCATATCACACTGAGACAAGGATAATAAACGGTAAATGTGCAGTCATATCACCCTTAGACAAGGATAGTAAACGGTAAATGTGCCATCATATCACACTAAGACAAGGATCGTAAACGGTAAATGTGCCGCCATGTCACCCTGAGACAAGGATAGTAAACGTAAACAGTAAGTGTGCAATCATATCTGAGACAAGGATAGTAAATGGTAAATGTGCCATCATATCACCCTGAGACAAGGATAGTAAACGGTAAGTTTGCCATCATATCACCCTTAGCCAAGGATATTAAACGGTAAATGTGCCGTCATATCACCCTTAGACAAGGATAGTAAACGGTAAATGTGCCGTCATACCACCCTGATACAAGGATAGTAAACGGTAAATGTGCCATCATATCACCCTTAGACAAGGATAGTAAACGGTAAATGTGCCGTCATATCACCCTTAGACAAGGATAGTAAACGGTAAATGTGCCGTCATACCACCCTGATACAAGGATAGTAAACGGTAAATGTGCCATCATATCACCCTGATACAAGGATAGTAAACGGTAAATGTGCCATCATATCA
The DNA here is from genome assembly GCA_029237695.1 of Conchocele bisecta. Taxonomy (NCBI): domain Eukaryota; kingdom Metazoa; phylum Mollusca; class Bivalvia; order Lucinida; family Thyasiridae; genus Conchocele; species Conchocele bisecta. The sequence continues at coordinate 56,207,282 of CM055275.1, read as the reverse complement.
CCCTTAGACGAGGATAGTAAACGGTAAATGTGCCATCATATGACGCTGAGACAAGGACAGTAAACGGTAAATGTGCCGTCATATCACCCTGAGACAAGGATAGTAAACTGTAAATGTGCCGTCATATTACGCTGAGACAAGGATAGTGAACGGTAAATGTGCAGTCATATCACACTGAGACAATGATAGTAAACGGTATATGTGCCATCATATCACGCTGAGACAAGGACAGTAAACGATAAATGTGCCGTCATATCACCCTGAGACATTGACAGTAAACGGTAAATGTGCTGTCATATCAAGCTGAGACAAGGATAGTAAACGGTAAATGTGCCATCATATCACACTAAGACAAGGATCGTAAACAGTAAATTTGCCGTCATGTCACCCTGATACAAGGATAGTAAACGGTAAGTGTGCAATCATATCTGAGACAGGGAAAGTAAATGGTAAATGTGACATCATATCACCCTGAGACAAGGATAGTAAACGGTAAATGTGCCGTCATATCACCCTTAGACAAGGATAGTAAACTGTAAATGTGCCGTCATATCACCCTTAGACAAGGATAGTAAACGGTAAATGTTCCCTCATATCACCCTGAGACAGGGATATTAAATGGTAAATGTGCCGTCATATCATGCTGAGACAAGGAATGTAAACGGTAAATGTGCCGTTATATCACCGTTAGACAAGGACAGTAAACTGTAAATGTGCCGTCATATCACACTGAGACAAGGATACTAAACGGTTAATGTGCCATCATATCACACTTAGACAAGGATAGTAAACGGTAAAATGTGCCATCATATCAGACTAAGAGAAGGATAGTAAACGGTAAATGTGCCGTCATCTCACCCTGAGACAAGGATAGTAAACGGTAAGTGTGCAATCATATCTGAGACAGTATATAATTGTAAATGTGCCATCATATCACCCTGGAGACAGTATAGTAAACGGTAAATGTGCCGTCTTATCAACCTTAGACAAGGATAGTAAACGGTAAATGTTCCCTTCATATCACCTTGAGACACGGATAGTAAACGGTAAATGTGACATCATATCACCCTTAGACAAGGATAGTAAACGGTTAATGTTGCATCATATCACACTAAGACAGGATTGTGAACTGTAAATGGTGCGTCATGTCACCCTGAGACAAGGATAGTAAACTGTTTTAAAAAAAAAAATAAACTGTGCCTTCATATCACCCTTGAGACAAAGGATTTAGGTAAAACGGTAATGTGGCCAATCATATCACCTGAGACAAGAAAATAGTAAAACGGTAAATGTGCCCATCATATCACCCTGAGACAAGGATAGTAAATCGGTAAATGTGGCCGTCTTATCACCCTAGAAAGGAATTATTAAACCGGTAAATGTTCCCCTCATATCACCCTTGAGAACAAAGGATAGTAAAACGGTAATGCCATCATATCACTTAAAGACAAGGATATAAACGGGTATGTGCCATCATATCACACTAAGGAAAAACAAGGATAGTGAACGGTATGTGCCGTCATGTCACCCTGAGGACAAGGATAGTATAAAAACTGGTAAATGTGCCATCATATCACCCTGAGACAAGGATAGTACGGTAAATGTGCCATCATAATCATCTGAGACAAGGATAGTAAACGGTTAAATGTGCCATCATATCACCCTGAGACAAGGATACGTATACTGTAAATGTGCCATCATATCACCCTGAGAAAGAAATGATAGTATACGTGAATGTGACCGTCATATCACCCTGAGACAAGGATAGTATGGTAAATGTGCCATCATCACCCTGACCCAGAATGATAGTAACGGTAAAATGTGCCGTCATATCACCAATGATAAACAAAGGATAGTAAAAACGGTAAGTGTGCCATCATAATTCACACTAAGACAAGGATAGTAAACGGTAAATGTGCCGTCATATCACACTAAGACAAGGATAGTAAAAACGGTAAAATGTTGCCATCAAATCACACTAAGACAAGGATTAGTAAACGGTAAATGTGCCATCATATCACACTAATGACAAGGATAGTAAAACGGTAAATGTGCAGGAGCTCATATCACGCTGAAATAAGGAGTAGGAAAACGGTAAATGTTGCCGTTATATCTCGCTGAGACAAGGATAGTAAACGGTAAATGTGCCGTCATATCACGCTGAGACGAGGATAGTAAACGGAAAATGTGCCGTAATATCACGCTGATACAAGGATAATAAACGGTAAATGTGCCGTCATATCATACTTAGACAAGGATAGTAAACGGTAAATGTGCCGTCATATCACGCTGAGACAATGATTGTAAACGGTAAATGTGCCGTCATATCACGCTGAGACAAGGATAGTAAACGGTAAATGTGCCGTCATATCACCCTGAGACAAGGATATTATACGGTAAATGTGCCATCATATCACACTAAGACAAGGAAAGTAAACGGTAAATGTTCCGTCATGTCACCCAGAGACAAGGATAGTAAGCGGTAAGTGTGCAATCATATCTGAGACAAGGATAGTAAATGGTAAATGTGCCATCATATCACCCTGAGACAAGGATAGTAAACGGTAAATGTGCCGTCATATCACACTTAGAAAATGATAGTAAATGGTAAATGTGCCATCATATCACACTAAGACAAGGATATTGAACGGTACATTTGCCGTCATATCATAGTAAACGGTAAATGTGCCATCATATCACCCTGAGACAAGGATAGTAAACGGTAAATGTGCCATCATATCACCCTTAGTCAAGGATAGTAAACGGTAAATGTGCCATCATATCACCCTTAGACAAGGATAGTAAACGGTAAATGTTCCCTCATATCACCCTGATACAAGGATAGTAAACGGTAAATGTGCCATCATATCACGCTGAGACAAGGATAGTAAACGGTAAATGTGCCGTCATATCACCCTGAGACAAGGATAGTAAACGGTAAATGTGCCGTCATATCACGCTGAGACAAGGATAGTGAACGGTAAATGTGCAGTCATATCACCCTGAGACAAGGATAGTAAACTGTAAATGTGCCGTCATATCACGCTGAGACAAGGATAGTGAACGCTAAATGTGCAGTCATATCACACTGAGACAATGATAGTAAACGGTACATGTGCCATCATATCACGCTGAGACAAGGACAGTAAACGGTAAATGTGCCGTCATATCACCCTGAGACATTGATAGTAAACGGTAAATGTGCTGTCATATCAAGTTGAGACAAGGATAGTAAACGGTAAATGTGCCATCATATCACACTAATACAAGGATCGTAAACAGTAAATTTGCCGTCATGTCACCCTGATACAAGGATAGTAAACGGTAAGTGTGCAATCATATGTGAGACAGGGATAGTAAATGGTAAATGTGCCATCATATCACCCTGAGACAAGGATAGTAAACGGTAAATATGCGTCATATCACACGGAGACAAGGATACTAAACGGTAAATGTGCCATCATATCACCCTTAGACAAGGATAGTAAACGGTAAAAGTGCCATAATATCGCACAAGACAAGGATAGTAAACGTAAATGTGCCGTCATGTCATCCTGAATCAAGGATAGTAAACGGTAAGTGTGCAATCATATCTGAGACAAGGATAGTAAACGGTAAATGTGCCATCATATCACCCTGAGACAAGGATAGTAAACCGTAAATGTGCCGTCATATCACACTTAGAAAATGATAGTAAATGGTAAATGTGCCATCATATCACACTAAGACAAGGATAGTGAACGGTACATTTGCCGTCATATCACCCTGAGACAAGGATAGTAAACGGTAAATGTGCCGTCATATCACCCTTAGACAAGGATAGTAAACGGTAAATGTTCCCTCATATCACCTTGAGACAAGGATAGTAAACGGTAAATGTGCCATCATATCACCCTTAGACAAGGATAGTAAACGGTAAATGTGCCATCATATCACACTAAGACAAGGATAGTAAACGGTAAATGTGCCATCATATCAACCTGATACAAGGATAGTAAACGGTAAATGTGCCATCATATCACACTAAGACAAGGATAGTAAACGGTAAATGTGCCATCATATCAACCTGATACAAGGATAGTAAACGGTAAATGTGCCATCATATCACCCTGAGACAAGGATAGTAAACGGTAAGTGTGCCATCATATCACACTAAGACAAGGATAGTAAACGGTAAATGTGCCGTCATATCACACTAAGACAAGGATAGTAAACGGTAAATGTGCCATCATATCACTAAGACTAAGAAGGATAGTAAACGGTAAATGTGCCATCATATCACACTAAGACAAGGATAGTAAACGGTAAATGTGCCGTCATATCACGCTGAGACAAGGATAGTAAACGGTAAATGTGCCGTCATATCACCCTGAGACAAGGATATTATACGGTAAATGTGCCATCATATCACACTAAGACAAGGAAAGTAAACGGTAAATGTTCCGTCATGTCACCCAGAGACAAGGATAGTAAGCGGTAAGTGTGCAATCATATCTGAGACAAGGATAGTAAATGGTAAATGTGCCATCATATCACCCTGAGACAAGGATAGTAAACGGTAAATGTGCCGTCATATCACACTTAGAAAATGATAGTAAATGGTAAATGTGCCATCATATCACACTAAGACAAGGATATTGAACGGTACATTTGCCGTCATTCATAGTAAACGGTAAATGTGCCATCATATCACCCTGAGACAAGGATAGTAAACGGTAAATGTGCCATCATATCACCCTTAGTCAAGGATAGTAAACGGTAAATGTGCCATCATATCACCCTTAGACAAGGATAGTAAACGGTAAATGTTCCCTCATATCACCCTGATACAAGGATAGTAAACGGTAAATGTGCCATCATATCACGCTGAGACAAGGATAGTAAACGGTAAATGTGCCGTCATATCACCCTGAGACAAGGATAGTAAACGGTAAATGTGCCGTCATATCACGCTGAGACAAGGATAGTGAACGGTAAATGTGCAGTCATATCACCCTGAGACAAGGATAGTAAACTGTAAATGTGCCGTCATATACGCTGAGACAAGGATAGTGAACGCTAAATGTGCAGTCATATCACACTGAGACAATGATAGTAAACGGTACATGTGCCATCATATCACGCTGAGACAAGGACAGTAAACTGTAAATGTGCCGTCATATCACCCTGAGACATTGATAGTAAACGGTAAATGTGCTGTCATATCAAGTTGAGACAAGGATAGTAAACGGTAAATGTGCCATCATATCACACTAATACAAGGATCGTAAACAGTAAATTTGCCGTCATGTCACCCTGATACAAGGATAGTAAACAGTAAGTGTGCAATCATATGTGAGACAGGGATAGTAAATGGTAAATGTGCCATCATATCACCCTGAGACAAGGATAGTAAACGGTAAATATGCCGTCATATCACACGGAGACAAGGATACTAAACGGTAAATGTGCCATCATATCACCCTTAGACAAGGATAGTAAACGGTAAAAGTGCCATAATATCGCACTAAGACAAGGATAGTAAACGTAAATGTGCCGTCATGTCATCCTGAATCAAGGATAGTAAACGGTAAGTGTGCAATCATATCTGAGACAAGGATAGTAAACGGTAAATGTGCCATCATATCACCCTGAGACAAGGATAGTAAACCGTAAATGTGCCGTCATATCACACTTAGAAAATGATAGTAAATGGTAAATGTGCCATCATATCACACTAAGACAAGGATAGTGAACGGTACATTTGCCGTCATATCACCCTGAGACAAGGATAGTAACGGTAAATGTGCCGTCATATCACCCTTAGACAAGGATAGTAAACGGTAAATGTTCCCTCATATCACCTTGAGACAAGGATAGTAAACGGTAAATGTGCCATCATATCACCCTTAGACAAGGATAGTAAACGGTAAATGTGCCATCATATCACACTAAGACAAGGATAGTAAACGGTAAATGTGCCATCATATCAACCTGATACAAGGATAGTAAACGGTAAATGTGCCATCATATCACACTAAGACAAGGATAGTAAACGGTAAATGTGCCATCATATCAACCTGATACAAGGATAGTAAACGGTAAATGTGCCGTCATATCACACTGAGACAAGGATAGTAAACGGTAAATGTGCCGTCATATCACGCTGAGACAAGGATAGTAAACGATAAATGTGCCGTCATATCACCCTGATACAAGGATAGTAAACGGTAAATGTGCCGTCATATCACACTGAGACAAGGATAGTAAACGGTAAATGTGCCGTCATATCACGCTGAGACAAGGATAGTAAACGGTAAATGTGCCGTCATATCACACTAAGACAAGGATAGTAAACGGTAAATGTGCCGTCATATCACCCTGATACAAGGATAGTAAACGGTAAATGTGCCTTCATGTCACCCTTAGAAAAAGATAGTAAACGGTAAATGTGCCGTCATGTCACCCTGATACAAGGATAGTAAACGGTAAATGTGCCGTCATATCACACTAAGACAAGGATAGTAAACGGTAAATGTGCCATCATATCACCCTGATACATGGATAGTGAACGGTAAATGTGCCGTCATATCACACTAAGACAAGGATAGTAAACGGTAAATGTGCCATCATATCACCCTGATACAAGGATAGTAAACTGTAAATGTGCCGTCATATCACACTTAGAAAAGGATAGTAAACGGTAAATGTGCCGTCATATCACCCTGATACAAGGATAGTAAACGGTAAATGTGCCTTCATGTCACCCTTAGACAAAGATAGTAAACGGTAAATGTGCCGTCATATCACGCTGAGACAAGGATATTAAACGGTAAATGTGCCGTCATATCACGCTGATACAAGGATAGTAAACTGTAAATGTGCTGTCATATCACCCAGAGACAAGGATAGTAAACGGTAAATGTGCCGTCATATCACGCTGAGACATTGATAGTAAACGGTCAATGTGCCGTCATATGACACTGAGACAAGGATAGTAAACGGTACATTTGCCGTCATATCATAGTAAACGGTAAATGTGCCATCATATCACCCTGAGACAAGGATAGTAAACGGGAAATGTGCCGTCATATCACGCTGTGACAAGGATAGTAAACAGTAAATGTGCCGTCATATCACCCTGAGACAAGGATAGTAAACGGTAAATGTGCCGTCATATCACGCTGAGACAATGATAGTAAACGGTCAATGTGCCGTCATATCACGCTGAGACAATGATAGTAAACGGTCAATGTGCCGTCATATCACCCTGAGACAAGGATAGTAAAAGGTAAATGTGCCATCATATCACCCTTAGACAAGGATAGTAAACGGTAAATGTGCCATCATATCACACTAAGACAACGATAGTAAACGGTAAATGTGCCGTCATGTCACCCTGAGACAAGGATATTAAACGGTAAATGTGCCATCATATCACCCTGATACAAGGATAGTAAACGGTAAATGTGCCGCCATATCACGCTGAGACAAGGATACATGCAGTAAACGGTAAATGTTCCCTCATGTCACCCTGAGACAAGGATAATAAATGGGAAATGTGCCGTCATATCACGCTGAGACAAGGATAGTGAACGGTAAATGTGCCGTCATATCACGCTGAGACAAGGATAGTAAACGGTAAATGTGCCGTCATATCACCCTGAGACAAGGATAGTAAACGGTAAATGTGCCGTCATATCACGCTGAGACAAGCATAGTAAACGGTAAATGTGCTTGTCATATCGCCCTGAGACAAGCATAGCAAAAATTAAATACGAGTTACCTGACTGGAGGATTGACAAGTAGAGGAAAATCCACATCTCGGCCAAGAGTTGTCTCCTCATGGTAAAATGTTGCTCTGTCTGAAACGAGGAGAGAGTATGGTTAGTATAAGCATACGTTATTTATAGTATTGTTACATGAAATGTACATGATGTAAAGTACGCAAAACGACAATATGAAGATAATATGAATGGGATTCAGAAGAAAGCAAGTTGTTTATGCGAATCTCTCTCACGATGGGTAGTAAGACTACACAACGGAGAGTGAGTATGGATGGATTAAGTGAACCAGTCAGTGGAGTGTCTATGCGGCGAGTATACCTGGTGATAGTAGACCCACATGGCATCCCTGCCAAAGTCGTATGTCATAGTCAGGTAGTGTCTGGGAGTACAGGAGATCGTTACTCAGGCATTGGTGAAAGTTAATTTACGATGGAAAACTAAGACAGGTAGCTAGCAGTCTTAAGGTATAACTTGAATATTTACGACGGAACATCTGAAATAAAGAATGATGTCTGTCCCCATGTGAGCCGAGGTGGAGAAAACAATTCACATACAGTCGGTAAATGTTCACTTCATACGTAATATTTTAGCAATTATCTGCCATATAAACCATATATGCTTACATATGGATGGCCACACCTGTGCTAGTTACCCGTGTTATGCTATTTGCGATGTAGGTCATTGCGTTACCAGTATTCGGTATGCCTAATTGCTTATATTGTTGCTCTTTCATGTCATATACCAGTATATATTACAGATAAGGTGCACTAGTTGGCAATACATATATCCACATGTATTCAATGGCATCGGAATATTGAGATAAAATTTATATTCTACATGAGATTATTTTCAAAAATGACCATCAGTTTGTTTTGTGAAACCAAATAAGCAATGACTTAAGTCGGTCATAGCTTTAGTCATAAGTTATATCATAAGTTCGAACTTATGAACAAATTAAAATTTCTTAGTGAAACGGGCCCCTGGTCCACTGTTTGCTAGAAAGTAAGTAATGGAGACAAAATGTATGCCATAATAGGCTAAGCGTGCTTAATGTTTTGTATTAATAATATATGTTTGTACTGCCTTTCATATTGCGGTGTTTGTTTCTATGTTCGCTTCCGGTATTCCATATAAGAATAGTTTGTTTTGTGGCATACATATGTTTTTTAAGTTCGTTGTATAGTAACTGTCGATGTTGATTGTACAAATTGCATTGCGGAAATAAATGTTCAGTGCCTTGGATTTGTCCGCATACTCAATCGGGGTTATGTGTTATATCCGTTGAGTACATGATTGTGTGATTGAAGTATGATTGAAGTATGTCCGCCTGACAATTTATGTTTCATGTAGTTTCGTTGTTACGTAATGTGTACATATGTACGTGGTTGCATTACCAACGGTCGTTGGCAGTAAAGATGATAGGTAAGTTGGGCAAAGTTGATTTTGTATTTTGTGCATCCTTATTAACTTGTGTTTACGTCTTCTATATGTTAATGGTTTACAGCCTGTTTCGTTATAGCGGGATTCTAAGGACACACGTTTGGTAGTTGCTGATACTATTCTGGCTGCTTCCAATTTTAGTTTATCGAGATCTTCTAGCTCACAATGAGTGCAATTGTCACATATGACATCGGCATATTCAAAAACGGGTCTGATAACAGCAATATATATATATACGCAAGTGCTTTGTGGCATAGACGGAATTTAAGAGTTTTCATTATGTTTATGAGTTGTCATGCTTTAGCTTTAATGTACTCTATGTGGGCATGCCAAGTACCAGCTTTTAAGAAAATTAGTCCCAGGTGTTATGTGACTTCTTCTATATATTCTTCCTCTATTTATAGAGTATGGGTCACGTCATTTTGATGTAATATATCTATGTAATAAGCTTTTCCCGCACACACATAATATGGTATAGAATAAAACTGCCATAAAATCGACAACATGTTTGAATACAGTTGAATTTTAATTGTACACACACATATACCGGATCATCATTTGATTCAAATCTAATTGATTCGTAAAAAAAAATATGTGATGGAATATATGTATTACAAATATGTTAACAGTTCCTCGTTAATGTATCCTATACGGCACATGGAGTGTCCAACTCGGCTATCTTTGTGTATTCCAGCCATCAGCCAGTCTCACCTCTCCTGATGTTTGACAAAGAACTGACAATGCGAAGTAGAACATATGGTATAGTGTAGCTAATCATACATATAAACAATGACAACATACTCGTATTGCTGGAGCACACAACTATCGCTGACTTGACCACTCCGTGTCGAGTTTGATGTTAATTTTCCGAACAATCCAATCGTCAAAAAATGATTGTCATACTTGTCCATTTATAAAATGGGGGTGTTTTTTTGCAATATGAAAATTATTTACAGAAAGTGCAAAACCCGTGAGACGGTTCGCCACGAGCCGGATCATCTGAATATACACTGTTTACAAACACCACTATATAGGTATGTCGTTTGGAAAGGGTTACAGAAGGAAATCCCAGCATTGCTGCAGACATGTTGAACATAATACCATAACAAAATTAACGCACACATTAATACTGGCATGATATTTTCGCGGATGCACAAACTGTGAAAACTGGTAATATATCAGTCTTACGTATATCATCGTTTAATCACTTCCCCGTCATCGGAATGTTTGATCAAGCTGAACATATTCAATTTTAAGCGTACACCGTAACATATTGGTTACCGTATTTTCGCGTGCCCATAAAATGTAAACATTAAAACAAGTGAAATTGCCGCCTTATTCTTTTAGGCTTACTGAGTCCCTGAACAATACATGTACATTTAACCAATACAACCAATTTCGGCAGAAATATCGCAAGACGTTAGGTAACTGCCCTCCTATATAAAGCAGTTTGTGCCTAAAAGATGGCACCCACCTTTAATATACGCACACAAGAATAAATTCATGAAGCCCAAACCAGTTTAAACCCGTCACTTACCTGCGCTCGATGTTACTTTAAGTGACAGTCGTGTAGCCAGTAAATCACAGGAACGGCCGCATATTATGTCACTGTTATCAACAGACAAACGCAACAACGCAAATGTGCCTCCGTCACCTGACCAATGGACAGCGATTATGTTAGGATAACCGGGACAAATTTCATGAAACACCGATCAGGAAGTGAATATGTTCGCTGTCGTGTTTAAATACGGCCCGTGTCTTTCACGCCTGGCTACGTATCCGTGTGTTAAGATATTCATACATTACGTGTGCTATCCGGGGAATACGTCGTTAAATATACATGCACTCATGATAATCTGAATATTCACATACAGTGTACACTTAAACATTATCAGCAGACAACGCGTGACATGACCAGAGGACAGCGATTATGTTATGATAATCCGGGACAAATTTCATGAAACACCGATCAGGAAGTGAATATGTTCGCTGTCGTGTTTAAATACGGCCCGTGTCTTTCACGCCTGGCTACGTATCCGTGTGTTAAGATATTCATACATTACGTGTACTATCCGGGGAATACGTCGTTAAATATACATGCACTCATGATAATCTGAATATTCACATAGACTTAAACATTACAACCCTGAATCAAATGTTGTCGTCTGCTGTTTGTATGTAAGATCCATCTCCTTCACGCCACGCTACCCTTTTGTATACATTCATAATATACGGGGAAAACGTCGCGAAATATACATGCATTCATAATAATCTGAATATTCACATATACTTAAACATTACAACGCTGAATCAAATTGTGTCGTCTGCTGTCTGTTGTTTGTTTTCTATTTTAAATATGACCCGTCTCCTTCACGCCACGTTAACCTTTTGTTAAGACATTCATACTACGAGGAAAACGTCGCTACATATGCATACAGTCATACTACGCACTGGTAGACATACATTTCTGAATACAAATAATTGTCGTCTGCTGTTAAATGTTTGTTTTATATTTTATTCACCAAACCATGCTTTGCCAGCACGCTACAATAATTTCCAATGTGAAACCGTGTTTTATTGACAATAATTTAAAATACGAAATGTGGAAGAAACCGCAGACGACAATTTTAGTTCCCACCGTTATAAGGTTTAACTGGTGTATACATGTGTATATCAGCCACTTAGCAAATGAGGAAGTTTTGCGAGTCTAGCACAAACTTGAACAATTTACACCGTTGCATTGCCGAATCAAATATTGTCGTCCGTTGTTTTTGTTCTATTTTACTTTTTGTTTCTGATCAAAAACACTCTTTGACAGCAATTTAAAATCATTTCCAATGGAAATGATTATAAAATGTTGTAAATGATGGTGTTATTGTAAAAGATAAGAACACAAAAAAAAACAGCATAATGTTTAATTTAACCGTTACACTGCCGAATTAAATATTGTCGTCTGTTCTATGTTTTATGTTCTATTTCCCTTTCTAATCTCATCAAAAACATTGTTTGACAATAATTTAGAATAATTTCCAATGAAAATGTACGTACTGTAAATCTGTATTACCGTGAAATATATAGACTCTGTTAATCTGGGGACCTTACAAGGTATCTGGATTAGAGAGGCTGCCGGTGCACATTCCGGGGTGCCCAGTTTATAGAGGTTCCTAGGGGACCTTCCAGGTGTTCAGTTTATAGAGGTTACTATGGGACCTTATAGGTGTCCAGTTCATAGAGGTTCCTAGGGGACCTTATATGTGTCCAGTTTATAGAGGAAACTAGGGGACCTTTCAGGTGCCCATTTTATAGAGGTTCCTAGCGGACCTTCCGGGTGTCCAGTTCATAGAGGTTACTAGGGGACTTTCCAGGTGTCCGGTTTATAGAGGTTACTAGGGGACTTTCCAGGTGTCCGCTTGATAGAGCTTCCTATGTGCCCTTCCAGGTGTCCGGTTTATAGAGGTTCTTATGTACCAGGTGTCCGGTTTATAGATGTTCCTATGGGACCTTCCAGGTGCCCGATTTATATAGGTTATTATGGGACCTTCCAGGTTCCCGGTTTATAGAGGTTCCTAGATGACCTTCCATGAGCCCGATTTATATAGGTTCCTAGGTGCCCTTCCAGGCGCCCGATTTATAGAGGTTTCTAGGGGACCTTCCATGTGTCCGGTTTATAGAGGTCCCAGGTTCCAGGTGTCCGGTTTATAGATGTTCCTAGGGTACCTTCCAGGTGGCCGGTGCATATATGTTCCTAGGGGTCCTTCCAGGTGCCCGGTTTATAGAGATCATAGTGAACCTTTCAGGTGCCCGGTTTATAGAGGTTCCTAGGGAAGCTTCTAGGTATCCGGTTGATAGAGGTTCGTAGGGGACCTTCCATATATCCGGCTTTCATAGGCGTCTGTAAACCTTGCATGGGTCAAAAGAGGTTTCTGTGGATCCTTATAATATGCCCGGCTTAGAGAGGTTCCTATGACTCCGGTTTCTAAAGAGAGGTTCCGATGGAACCTTCCAATGTGTCCGGCTTAGAGAGGTTCCTAGGAATCTGTTTTATACAGGTTTCTGCGGATCTTTCCTCTGTGTCCGGTTTAGAGAGGTTTATAAGTGTCCTGTTTAGTGAGGTTTCGGTGGAACCTTATAATGTGTCCGGCTTAGAGAGGTTCATAGGAGTGCAGTTTAAAGAGGTTTATGTGGAACCTTATAATGTGTCCGCGTTGGAGAGGTTCCTAGGAATCCTATTTAGAGAGGTTTCTGTGGAACTTTCCAATTTTTCCGCGTTGGAGAGGTTCATAGGAGTCAGGTTTAGAGAGGTTTCAGTGCCTTAGAGAGGTTCCTATGCGTCCGGTTTAGTGAGGTTTATGTGGAACCCGGATTAGAGATTCATAAATCCGGTTTAGAGAGGGTTATGTGGAACCTTCCAATGTGTCCGGCTTAGAGAGGTTCCTGTGAGTCCAGTTTAGAGAGATTTTTGTGGAACCTTCCAATGTGTTTGGCTTAGAGAGGTTCCTAGGAGTCTGACTTAGAGAGGTTTCTGTGGAACCTTCCAATGTTTCCGGCTTAGAGAGGTTCCTAGGAGTCCAGTTTAGAGAGGTTTCTGTGGAACCTTGTAATGTGTCCGGCTTAGAGAGGTTCCTATGAGTACGGTATAGAGAGGTTTCTGTGGAACCTTGTAATGTGTCCGGCTTAGAGAGGTTCATTGGAATCCGGTTTAGTGAGGAATCTGGCTAGCAAGATCTGGACATGTATAGCAGTCGAGGATACTACACACGTTTGCGGGTTCAGTGGTGATGCAGTGTTAGTCTGTGTATGCGTACGTACGTACGTTCGTAACACATTTAATGTTTCAATAATTAATGAACGGCTTCACAGATTTTGATAATATTTGGCCACAACGTGTGTCTAGGGATGATGCTTTGTTTTGCTTACGACCCACATCCGACCCCCCAAGGTCAAGGTCACTCAGGACTTATGTTCACATTGTTTCTAAGGCAAAATGTTAAAGTTGTTTTACTTTTTTCAACTACCCATCAACCGCTTCAACGATTTTGATAATATTTGGCCACAGTGTGTGTCTACATGGTCTATGGTTGCTGATTTATTTTGTATACGACCCACATCAGACCGCCCAATGTCAAGGCCACTGAGCATTTGATATTTTTATTAAGGCTGCCAGCGAGGTGATTAGGTTCGTTTAGTGAAAACAAAAATGCGTATTAAGAATTATTATAAGTAATAAGAACAAATATAGTGACACATGATTTTCTCTACCCACAAACCCAAAATGAGCACCTGCACACATCTTGATTCCCCCCGAGGGTAATATGAGGAGAATTACGTCACTGCTAGTGGGTGTTTCGATAGATGACACAGTACGGCTGAGTTAAATTCAGCATGGAATGTCCTCGACGTAATATATACGACATCGAATGCTTACATGCTAATATGCATGTATAATGAGATAGCTTAGCTGTGGTAGGTAACTACAGTTGACACATCGACTCTATTGTTTGTCAGAGGTTGGTAAGACATTTGAACACCTCTGTAGACAAAATGAAAGTTTGCATCTATATGCAAACCTGGGCACGAAAAAGTCGTGCCTCGTTGTGCGTCTATGGTCATTGTGTGAATAGATAGCTGAAACATGGAACACCGGCTAAGAAAAGCGGTCTTACGATGGCTAGCGTAGCCCAGATCAGTCTGCGTATCCGCGCAGTTTGATCATTGCATATGTTGGTCGCCATTCGATCAATACCATTTCCTATATTTACTATATGTCACCAATGTTGCAGTTGTTGATGTTATGCGATCACCGGAATGATGACATATAGAACATAACACGCTAATTTGGATGGTGAATGATGATAAAGGTACACATATTCGACTTACAAATGCTGCAAGGTCCTTCGCAGTGCCAGTGACGCATATGTAATCGCAAATCGTGTCAATACCGTGGACCGATGTATAAACAAAAATATATATACAGACGGGCGGCAGAAATGTCTAAACTATAATGTAGAACATTGTTGACATACTTTAAATAAAAGCTTACCTGGTAAATCTCCCTCAAGTAGTCTACAGTATATTTCTGTTTACGTATAGGTTAGCACAATTGTCAAAGACAAAAATAGGGACATACATGAGGGGCGTTCAGTAAGTAACAGAAAAGTGCTATAAACCTACACTCGTGAAGTGGCATATTTCATCAGAACTCAAAAACAGTGCTACATGTATATATATATATAGAGAGAGAGAGGATCTTATTTGCGTGATAATTTACTATGGTATTTATTAACGAGTTTACTGATGTCATAAGAGGCAATGCTTAGTTTCTTTATAAATCAGTCAAGGAGCTTTAATAAATATCATCAACACAAATGTTAGATTTGCTTTATTGCAGGAGCACATCATCATGCTAAGCATATACTGGTCACCTAATGTGTTTTATTGTACCCGACGGTTTTGCACATTTATTACACTAGTGCATAATGATATTGCATATATACTAGTGCCGGAATTTTATAACATACGAGTCGAACTTAAGCTATACGTACATGTATTGATAACCTGTGATCAGTGCATATTTATGATACAAGAAAATAGCTGTAACGATTTTTTTTGGCTCGAGAATATTGTTCACTTGATCCCAGTTTATACAAAAACAGGACATAATATGTTAATACGCTACCTACGAAAGTCAAGTTTATGCATTATAATAATAAAATGCTTGTACGCATAGACTGGCATACAACTGTGATATATTCTGCATTTTGACTGAAAATAGTTTTATTGTCGTACAAAAGGGCACGTTTCATTGTTGAATGATAACTGTATCAATCACTTATTTAAGTTCAATCACTTAAGTTGGTTTATTACTGAAACTGCATGTGAAAATACAGTATATAAACATATGAATAATTCAATTGTTAATTATGTGAACTCTACAGAGACCCAACTGATGATATATGACAAAAGAGATGTCCTAGCGTATTTGAAAGAAACAGTGTCTCACATGATGTTTCAGATGATTTCGAAGATATTCAATGTTCCTTTCCTTCTATTTTCTCTTTATTGACTCCAAATGCCATACGACACCATTTTATTAAATCGAAAGCCAAGGAATGTGAGCTTTCTTATACTATATACAATGTACTACCATTGACGTTGATGAAGAGGGTAGATAAGTTGGAAACGCATTTCCGTTCGCTATTTCAGTACCAGAAAGCACACTTTGTGAAATTAACACTTTTTTAGTTTGAAATAAAAATATTGTTCCAACCATATACTATATTGCTATTTATAGACAAATGTTGAATTAATTTAACTAATTAAAACAGTACCATCGACTGTCAACAAAACTAGCGTTTTCAAGACGACTTATAGGCACGATTTGGTTAAGACAGTCCATGTAAATCTACCATTAAATTTATTGTTTCCTAAATTAAACATGTTCCATCACTGTATGCACATTCATAAGCCCACGTGTCTTTAAATTTGACTGTTATTTTAATTATGCTAATAGTTTTCATTCATTAAATTAAAGTCATATCATTTTATTGGATCATGGATTTATTTGGAAATTAATTATTGAACACCCCTCGTAAATTATTCTCATAACTGACCACCCAATAATAGGTATATGCATTCATATGCTGCACGTGCATGTACAGTTGTACGCACTGCACCAGGCGATGAGAGGCCCTTCAATTACAAATATATTCTATATGGTCGGGTGCTGATCACTTCGTCGATGTTTTAACAGAGAACTGCTGAACGTAAACGTGGTGGGCTATATATACACGTCTAAACCGGACACCCTGTGGACCCTATTGCGTTTCATTTATATGGAATTGATTTTAGTTTGTTCATGGTTGCAAATAAGAACAAATATGCATGGACTGTTTAATTAACCCCTTGCCGATAGACAAGAGGAGATATAGCGTTAGTCCATGTACGTGCGTATGTACGTACATGCGTAGGTACGCTAGTAACACCTTTCATTTTTCAAAAGCTCATTAACCGATTCACCGATTTTGATAATTTTTATAAAAATGTGATGGTGCTTTGTTGTGCATGCTACCCACATCCGACCGCTCATGGTCAAGGTCACTGAGGACTTACGTTCACCTTGTTTGTAATAAGGCAAATGTGTAAGGCAATACTGTTGATGTCCTTATTTTATTATCGTGGCTGCCAGTACGACCGCCCAAGGTCAAGGTCAAGGTCACCGAGGACTTGTGTTTTTTTAGTAGTATCAAGGCAGACAGCGAGGGCATAAGCTTCGTTTAACGCTGTCATTTCTTTTTACCGTGGTACCTATCTAAGCTGGACACTCTGCGAATCCCCAGGGTGACCGTTTTAGACAGGTTCCACTGTAGTGTTGACTCATTTGTTATCGGGAAACGAGCTTTGTATTGACCCAATACGTAATGACTGATAACATACTACCGTATAAGGAATCGACCTGATACGAATATCCGGGTTAAAACGAATTGAAAAATGGCGTTCTATTGGACGAACGACGTCACATGACGTTACCGAACGACGTCAGAATAATCACGTAACATAAACAAGTCCGCGTTCTCCTCAACGAAAACTGTTTTAAATTTGATCATTGGCTAGCATAAAACGTTACCTGATAACTAAAATACTAGTCTAGTGTGTTTCAATATCAAGATACTGTGGCTCGGTTCGGAAACGGACTAGCCTTGCCTGATAAACTGGATATCAAACTACACTAGCCTGGTATTCTCTGTGAATTAGTATGATTGATGGGAGCATGTTCCAATGCTTATTATACAGCATATTGAGTGCTTTCTTCGTATACGTATACGTTAGACACCAAACACAAATGATAATGAGAAATATGTCAATGGGACACGTATACTCCGACTGGCATCATGCGTACATGTACATGGATGTTATTGATCGTCTGTCATAACTGTAGAGACAGTTCCTTTAATGTCAAATGGATATTCAAAATTTCCACTGAATACTAGCCAACGGTAGTCGGTAAGTCGATGTGTAAGTCAGTTACTGCCCTAATCGAGGTGTTCATGTGTTTACAACATCCTACATGTGCTCATGAAACACCTAGCCGCTTCGCGGCTCGGTGTTCCATGGACACATGTAGGTTATTTAAACACATGAACACCTCGATTAGGGCAGTAACTATTACACACAGTAACGTGAACTGAACTGTATAGGACGTATTATCGCCCCTTCATAGATCGATTAATTATTCGAAGCCGTATGCATCTGTGAACATTTGGCAAATGCTAGGAATAATCAAAGTACTGAAAGTACTGAGCATATAATTATTATACTAATTGAATATTTGAAATATAAAATTGGTGGCAAACGGTGTAGTGATAGAAAGAGGTTCATGGGGGCGACGACTGTTTGGTGCTGGAGTATAGTTACCAGGGGATCCACTAGTTACCAGGGGATAGAGTATAATCAATGGGGATCAAGTAGATTTACCAGGGGATCCAGTATTGTTACCAGGTGATCCAGTAGAGTTACCGGGGATCCAGTAGTCACCAGGCGATCCAGTAGAGTTACCAGGTGATCCAGTAGCGTTACTGGGAATCCAGTAGTTACCAGGAGATCCAGTAGAGTTACCAGGGATCCAGTAGAGTTACCAGGGGATTTAGTAGAGTTACTACCGGGATCCAGTACAGTTACCAGGGATCCAGTATAGTAACCGGGGATCCAGTATAGTTACCGGGGATCCAGTATAGTTACCGGTGATCAAGTAGTTTTACCGGGGATCCAGTAGAGTTACCGGGAGTTGTCGTCGAACAAGATTCTTAAAGGTCGTTCTGGTTCTCGTAAAGTGAAAAAACATGGCTTCCGTCTTATTTGGATTAAAACCGACAAGCCATTGTTTTGCCCATGTGGATATAACGACTAAATCATGGTTTATTATTCCTTCCAAGTCATTTACATTGGATGTAGAAAATGACAGTGAACTATCATCAGCGAACAAACGAGTTATACTAAGGAGGTGTTCTGTAATATCGTTTACATATATTAAAAACAGTAGGGGCCCCAACACAGATCCTTGGGGTACTCCTGCTGTGATACTTTTGTTTTCCGACGTAGATCCTCGAATGGAAACACTTTGGTTGCTGGATGAAAGGTAATTTTCAATCCATGATAAGACATTTCCTGTTATTCCATTCTGTTTTAACTTGAAAGTTAGGCCTTTGTGCCAAACCCTATCAAAAGTCTTGGAAATATCGCAAAACACCATACATGTAAATTGACCATTGTCTAAGGCTTGACATATCTGGTGGTGAATATCTATTAATTGATATACTGTCGAGTGTCCTGGTAAAAAACCTGACTGTCTTTCAAATATTAGATTGTTGCTATGTAAGTGGTTATATATGTGTTTAAACATTATTCTTTCCATGCCTTTTCCTACACAAATAAGAAGTAATATAGGGCGATAATTTGACGGTGTATGGGGAATTCCCTTTTTAAACAGTGGAATGACATTCGCTTTTTTCCATTTTGATGGAAAACACGACTTTCGAAGTGATCGGTTGAACAGTATTAACAGTGGTTTAGATATACTGATATATTCTTGTTTTAACATTATATGGCTAATCATGTCCTCACCTGAAGCTTTGTTTACAAATAATGTTTCAATAATGTCCCGTATTTCGGTCTCTGTTATTAATATCTCATCTATCGTCGCGTCAGTTTTGGTGTCAAAGGGGGGTAATACAACATTTTCGTCATTTACTGAAGAAATTGATACAAAATAGTTGTTTAAACAATTGGCCTTATCTATTTCAGTAAAACAATACTGCTCACTGTTGTTGACGGTAGTTTTTAGTGTTGGAATATTGGACGTCGTGTTATTATTTTTAACAAAATGGCGTATTAGCTTTCAAAATTCTTTTTTTGTCGTTTGAAAAAGCACTTGTCAAGTTAATTTCAATGTCATTATAAAAATTTTCCCTGGCTTGTTTTTTCATATTATTGACTTTATTTCTCAATAATTTATACTGGTTCCAATGGTTTAAAGTTCCTGAAGACACTGCTTTTCGTTTTTGTTTATCTCTCTGTCTTGTTACGCGACGTAATTCTGAATCATACCAGGGTATGTCGTTAGGACGTACAGTCACAGTTTTGGATGGAATACATTGTTTGACAAGAGTTATAAATTATGTTGTAAATGTTGAGCACGCGTCATCTATACTACCATCATCTAAAACGGACCAGTCATGGGTTGTAATTAGGTCATTAAGCTGATCATAATTTGCTCGTTTATAAATCCAGATATTTCTAGTATATGCATAATTATTATCATAATCTGCAGGCAAAATAACATATGTAGCTTTATGATCGCTAATATCTGCTGGGATTGATAGTGTATCACTATTCAGAACTGATTGGTCGTTGTGTACAATAATTAGATCAATTAAAGTGGAGGTTGTATTCGTGACCCTGGTGGGAGTTGTTATGATATTTTTCATATTGTTCAGAAGCATTATGTCTTTGAGCTTGTGGTTCGAGTTATCTAGTTGATTTTCGTTTATATCCCCCACTATGATTATATTTTCAGAAAAGTCATATACTGCTTCTAATGATTGGTTGAATAATTCCCAAAATTGCGGGTGTGAATTTGGCGAACGATATACTGTACAGACTAAGAAGCTTGTTCGCTTTGTTTTAATTTTAATCCAAATTGTCTCATCCCAAAAATGTTCGAGTACTTCAAGTCGTTCGGAGTAAACACAGTCCGAAACATAGATTACAATTCCACCTGTCCTTTCTGATTTATCTTTCCGATATGGAGTACTACAGTTGACAATCTTCAGATCTTGTGAGCTAATATTATCCAATAGATGTGTTTCCGTAAAGCATAAAATGTCATAGTCTGAAAATGTGTCCTCTATGAAGCAAATTTTATTCCTAATGCTTCTAATATTTAGATGAATGATTGATAACATCCCATTAACAACATCATTAACAGTGCTATTGGGTCCAGGATTTTCTTTGACATCTCCTGATCGAAGTAGCAAAAGAAGTTGTATTATTGTTATCACATAACTCATGACATAGATTACCGAGGCAGGTACTGCTCCAAAAATATTCATTAAAAAACAAAGAAATGACATTAGTAACGACAATGTTTTTACCTTAAAGACATATGTTCGCTGAATAGGGTGCAGTTTGCTGCAGAAAACCCCAATGGCAATTCTCCAGGATATCAGATCATTACCCATTTTGCAGCAGCACAATAATACAAATATACAATTTGAGAATTGCCATATAACTTGGGGTTTCGAGTACATGTATATTCACAAGCAGAAAACTAATAAAGACTATGTTATTCATGCTATGTTTGAAATCACATCGATTTATAGAAGGTAATATGCTCACAAAATATGCTAGTGTACATTTTAGTTCGGAGACTGACAATTTATATATAATATGTACAAGAAGGCTGTAACGTTAACAAATATATACAACATGTACAACAAGTATAAAATACAGAAACACGAATGTGGTGAGAACATGAATCATGTTCTGTGTGATTCGGTGGTTTGATAGTCTACGGGGTCGTCAAGAAACTATTGGAGGACAAACAGTAATTACTATTTTACTAATTACGTTGAATTTGAACAGGAAAGACAGCAATACAAAGCTGAGGAGTCGGGACAATTATCAAGAAAAACAGTTTGTTTTTTTTACAAATGGCGTTGGAGTTGGGCAGGGGAGATAACAATACAATCACAAATCTGGGTAGAGGAGACAACTACCCAATGAAATTTTCGCTCCTATTATTCACGTGTAAGCAAGTCAATAATCAAAAATAGGTTTGAAGATGATGAAATCAAATTGTATAATCTTGGCACAAGAACAAGCGCTGTTATGGAAGCTTGTGTTACATATTTGTCTGACAAGATGCTTGGCTGATTCATTGTTTACAAAAACAAAACAAAACAAATCGACACCTCTAGACAAAATGATATTTACTAGATAAACCGGCACCTGGTATCGCTTTGGTATATCACTCACATTTCGAACACATATACGATTTACATTACGAACAACTATTTATTACACCGTTCCATATAGCACCAACAAGCGATGCCGTTTGGTAAAAAAAAAATAAAAAAAAAACAATCGCCATAATTGACAATACAATATACTAATTGAACAAAGAACAACCCACACTTGACGTCGGAGTATAGCTTTTGACATTTTAAACACTTACTCAATATACAATATAAGCATATGTTCAGTTACCTATTCAGCATAGTGCAGCAAGTGACGCTGCTTGATCTGATACACCAAACATCATCATCTGACAGTGTGGTAGTGAATGCAAAAATAACCGGTACCCGACATTGGTTTTGTATACCAATTACAGTCTTACATTATAAACACATATTTTTTTTTTTTAATATAAACTTACGTTTATTTACTTGTTCAGTATAGCACTGGCAAGTGTCAATGAAAATAGGGACATAAATGAGGGGCGTTCAGTAAGTAACAGAAAAGTGTTATAAACCTACACTCGTGAAGTGGCATATTTCATCAGAACTCAAAAACAGTGCTATATATATATCATGTATATAGAGAGAGAGGATCTTACTTGCGTGATAATTTACTATGGTATTTATTAACGAGTTTACTGATGTCATAAGAGGCTATGCTTAGTTTCTTTATAAATCAGTCAAGGAGCTTTAATAAATATCATCAACATAAATGTTAGATTTGCTTTATTGCAGGAGCACATCATCATCATACTAAGAATATGTGTTTTATTGTACCCGACGGATTTGCACATTAAGCTATACGTACATGTATTGATAACCTGTGATCAGTGCATATTTATTATACAAGAAAATAGCTGTAACGATTTTGTTTGGCTCGAGAATATTGTTCACTTGATCCCAGTTTATACAAAAATAGGACATAATATGTTAATACGCTACCTACGAAAGTCAAGTTTATGCATTATAATAATAAAATGCGGTGAACTCTACAGAGACCCAACTGATGATATATGACAAAAGAGATGTCCTAACGTATTTTAAAGAAACAGTGTCTCACATGATGTTTCAGATGATGTCGAAGATATTCAATGTTCCTTTCCTTTTATTTTCTCTTTATTGACTCCAAATGCCATACAGCACCATTTTATTCAATCGAATGCCAAGGAATGTGTGCTTTATTATACCATATACAATGTACTACCATTGACTTTGATGAAGAGGGTAGATAAGTTGGAAACGCATTTCCGTTCGCTATTTCAGTACCAGAAATCACACTTTGTGAAACTTAACACTTTTTTAGTTTGAAATAAAAATACTGTTCCAACCATATACTATGTTGCTATTTATAGACATATGTTGAATTAATTTAACTAATTAAAACAGTACCCTCGACTGTCAACAAAACTAGCGTTCGCAACGCTACATATACTTATGATTTGGTATAATAAACATATTTTACCAAATAATGATTATTTTCAAGACGACTTATAGACACGATTTGGTTAAGACAGTCCATGTACATATACCATTAAATTTATTGTTTCCTAAATTAAACATGTTCCATCACTGTATGCACATACATAAGCCCACGAGTCTTTAAATGTGACTGTTGTTTTAATTATGCTAATATTTGTATTCATTAAATTAAAGTCATATCATTTTATTGGGATCATGGATGTATTGGGAAATTAATTATTGAACACCCCTCGTAAATGATTCTCATAACTGACCACCCAATAATAGATATATGCATTCATATGCTGCACGTGCATGTACAGTTGTACGCACTGCACCAGGCGATGAGAGGCCCTTCAATTACAAATATATTCTATATGGTCTGGTGCTGGTCACTTCGTCGATGTTTTAACAGAGAACTGCTGAACGTAAACGTAGTGGGTTATATATAAACGTCTAAACCGGACACCCTGTGGACCCCATTGCGTTTCATTTATATGGCATTGATTTTAGTTTTTTCATGGTTGCAAATGAGAACAAATATGCATGGACTGTTTAATTAACCCCTTGTCGATATACAAGATGGGATATAGCGTTAGTCCATGTACGTGCGTATGTACGTACATGCGTACGTACGCTAGTAACACCTTTCATTTTTGAAAAGCTCATGAACCGCTTTACCGATTTTGATAACTTTGATAAAAATGTGATGGTGCTTTGTTGTGCATGCTACCCACATCCGACCGCCCATGGTCAAGGTCACTGAGGACTTATATTCACCTTGTTTGTAATAAGGCAAATTTGTAAGGCAATAATGTTGATGTCCTTATTTCATTATCGTGGCTGCCAGTACGACCGCCCAAGGTCAAGGTCACCGAGGACTTGTGTTTTTTTATTATTATCAAGGCAGACAGCGAGGGCATAAGCTTCGTTTAACGCTGTTATTTCTTGTTACAGTGGTACCTATCTAAGCTGGACACTCTGCGAATCCTCAGGGTGACCGTTTTAGAGAGGTTCCATTGTACTGTTTACTCATTTGTTATCGGGAAACGAGCTTTGTATTGACCCAATACGTACTGACTGATAACATACTACCGTATAAGGAATCGACCTGATACGAATATCCGGGTTAAAACGAATTAAAAAGTGGCGTTCTATTGGATGAACGACGTCACATGACGTTACCGAACGACGTCAGAAGAATCAAGTAACGTAAACAAGTCCGTGTTCTTTTCAACGAAAACTGTTTTAAATTTGAGCATTGGCTAGCATAAAACGTTACCTGATAACTAAAATACTAGTCTATTGTGTTTCGATATCAAGATACTGTGGCTCGGTTCGGAAACGGGCTAGCCTTGTCTGATAAACTGGATATCAAACTACACTAGCCTGGTATTCTCTGTGAATTAGTATGATTTATGCGAGCATGTTCCAATGCTTATTATACAGCATATTGAGTGCTTTCTTCGTATACGCATGATACGTATACGTTAGACACCAAACACAAATAATAATGAGAAATATGTCAATGGGACACGTATACTCCGACTGGCATCATGCGTACATGTACATGGATGTTATTGATCGTCTGTCATAACTGTAGAGACAGTTCCTTTAATGTCAAATGGATATTCAAAATTTCCACTGAATACTAGCCAACGGTAGTCGGTAAGTCGATGTGTAAGTCAGTTACTGCCCTAATCGAGGTGTTCATGTGTTTACAACATCCTACATGTGCTCATGAAACACCTAGCCGCTTCGCGGCTCGGTGTTCCATGGACACATGTAGGTTATTTAAACACATGAACACCTCGATTAGGGCAGTAACTATTACACACAGTAACGTGAACTGTATAGGACGTATTATCGCCCCTTCATAGATCGATTAATTATTCGAAGCCGTATGCATCTGTGAACATTTGGCAAATGCTTGGAATAATCAAAGTACTGAATGTACTGAGCATATAATTATTATACTAATTGAATATTTGAAATATAAAATTGGTGGCAAACGGTGTAGTGATAGAAAGAGGTTCATGGGGGCGACGACTGTATGGTGCTGGAGTATAGTTATCAGGGGATCCACTAGTTACCAGGGGATAGAGTATAATCAATGGGGATCAAGTAGATTTACCAGGGAATCCAGTATAGTTACCAGGTGATCCAGTAGAGTTACCTGGGATCCAGTAGTCACCAGGTGATCCAGTAGAGTTACCAGGTGATCCAGTAGCGTTACTGGGAATCCAGTAGTTACCAGGGGATCCAGTAGAGTTACCAGGGATCCAGTAGAGTTACCAGGGGATTTAGTAGAGTTACCGGGATCCAGTACAGTTACCAGGGATCCAGTATAGTTACCGGGGATCCAGTATAGTTACCGGGGATCCAGTATAGTTACCGGTGATCAAGTAGTGTTCCCGGGGATCCAGTGGAGTTACCGGGGATCCAGTAGTTACCAGGGGATCCAGTACAGTTACCATGAATCTAGTAGAATTACCGGAGTTACGTTTGCATCCATTGTGGACACAGAGATCACTGACTGCATCACTGATTGCCAATTACTAAGTCGGCTGATGCTTATAAGTATACTCTCCATTACTGTTCTAGCTGGTCAGGACCTACACTGGTCAATAGCTCATAAGCTACTTATTGTGGTGGCGTTTAACATACTGTTAATAATAAGAACAGCATGGATGTGTGGCATTCGTCCACACGTATGATGTATTGAACTATTAAAGCAATATATCAAGAGATATAGAAGTTAAGGCAGAATTAAGAAACTCAAGGACTACACTGTTTAGCCATCGAGACAAAAAAAAACACCCATCATGTCCTCAGCATATTATATTTGCCATGATGAAACTACAGTGAAACGTTAGCGGATTAAGATGCCACACATGCTGATCATATTGTTTGTGTTGTATATGCACTGTAAACATTTATCATGCCATGCTTATATATGTAATTGTATAATTATATTTCTGGAAAATATTGACATAAATTAGAAATTCTGGTTGTGAAGGTCAAAAGGTGAATATCATATTATGGCCAGTATTGATGGGTGGACACAGGTATATTGTGTTGAAATATTTAAATAATCTTTCAAGGGATATAGAAGTTATGACAGAAATCAGAAATTCTGGCGAACTTCTTAATGTGTGAAAAAGTTGTGAAGGTCAAAAGGTCAATGTCATATTAAGGGCAGCATTGATGGGTGGACGTTGTCCACAGATATACTGTGTTGAAATATTTAAGTAATCATTCATGGGATATAGAAGTTATGACAGAAATGAGAAACTCCGGCGAACTTCTGAATGTGCCGGACACACCACGGAGACCAGGGGCATAACAATAATTATTTACACCAGAAATTGCAACTCATGCTTTAATACCGACGAAAGCCGAAACGCGCCGAATGATCGGTGCGCGATTTGATGCTGACAGGGGCTGCTGGCGAATATTACTACGCCGGTTGCGGTGCCATTTCGTAATGTGTATCGGGTAAGCTTGGTGTTTAATTCACAAATATACATTGCATATTGCTCAAATATAAGATATTACGTTAATGAGTGCAACAAATACGAAATTGCACAGTGCACAAATGCGATACCATGCAATAATTGACTACTTTCTCAAAAACCGATCAGAGTGACAAGCTGGGAGAATCTTTTGTTTGTCTGCATTAAAACAATCAAAACAGGTGACGATTTAATACGAGGTCGATTGCGCCAGGAATCGAATTATGACTGGGGAAATTGGGCTGATGGGTTTTTCGACCAGTGTAAACCCGGATCAGACTGCGCGTCCGCTCTGTGAAACAAGTATATCTATGTATCGTCCTGATAGTCAAACACCTTCGGGGACCTCGAATTTGTTGCACGTCAACCGACAATGTTGTCTCACTAAAGCGGCCCTCACATATCAGCCGGCGTCCGCGCGAGTTTTCTAATCGCAGGAGTCGCCGTGAGATGTAGAGCCCGTGGATGAATCGGGCGAATTTCATATCTGCCACGTGTGCCCTCACATATTAGACGGGGCCCGGGCGGTGCCATTTGAACATTGTATCGCAGTGGAGACAGTGTGCCAGCTAGGGCGTCGGTCGGACGCCGCTAGATACTTTGGCGGGCGCCGGCTGATCAAAGAACAGATCGGTAGGCGTCCTGGTGGGATCCATGAGGGGTCCGTGAGGCTATCGTAGGGTGGCCATGAGGGGCCCGTGAAAATCCCACGGCGCCCGGCAGATTTGTTTCCAATAATTTTCATCAAAATCTTCATGCGTCCGCCAGATCACTGGTCTGTTTCCGGCAGGCCGCCGGGCGGGGCCCTAGCGACGTGTCTACGGGCATGCCACGACCTAAAATCGCGCTTTGAAAATCGCAGATTTTGGGAGTCAGGTTTTCACGCCCGCGGCGTTCGTGCGACCACTAAAAATCGCAGCGGAGCCCGTAGAAGTCGGGCCGTGTCCGGCCGGACGCCTCACGAAAATGCCATTTTTGGCCCTTTTTAGGAGTCGCGCGGGCGCCGCGACCGATATGTGAGAGCCGCTTAAGAATGACCCGGTTATTCGTGCGCACTACCACTTACAAAACGGCCAAGGATTGCTCACTCGAATGAAAGGCGTATACATGTATAGATCTATCTTACATTTAGCCAGTTGTTTACATAAATATAGCGGTGAATTATGCCAGTCGGTTCTGTAGAGTACATGCAGTGACGTTACACAGGTGACTCTGTTTCCTTGACCAATCAAATCATGTTAACGGACACATTTGAATCGCGAGACAGTCGCCTTCACTACGGCCCGCCTCCGGAAATAAATTCACATACATGTGTAATTATTGGCCATACCTTACGCTTGATTCGCATCGTGGTTATAAATAATTATATGATTGTGAAATATGAGAAAACGTGTAATTAACCACTAACTGAATACAGTGCATCTTCTCTAAATCGGACAAACTGGGAGGTCCCCAGTTCTCTTGTATAAGTTTACTTCATGAGGGAATAATTTCAGATGAAATTAAAGACAATCTCTGAGTTATTGTGATTGGTAGAAACTACATATAATGTCCATAACGCCTTTCTGTAGCATACACTATAGAAAATAAAAATATGTTCCATTTTGTTACGGAGGTAAGAATAATTGCATGTTATTTAAATAACTTCTGCAATTGATAAGGTGTGATATTTCATAATACTATTCAGTATATATTATTATTTCGATGGGACAAGTTGAATAATTATGCGTCTTTTGGAAGAAAAACAAGTTGTATAGAATGTCTCATTGGAAACAAGCTATGCCAGTGTATCGTGAAATTGGAAGTACGTACTACAGCAGCAGTGACCAGTAGATCCAGATCACTATAAGTCCTATTTTAAGGACATGCGGCGAGGATATAAGTGTAAATTCCCGTTACGGAGGACAGCACCAACAATAACAACATCAAACTGCAAATGGGCCACCGACTAACAAAAGGCTATGTCGTGAATTTGTATTCGGTTTAGATCTTTGTCATCCCACGCTTCTTCCAGTAAAATCATGATTTGGATAGTTGGGAAACGATACTGACTGAATATATATTATATATAACCTCGTAGCGGCTAGTCACTAGTTAACTAGTCACTAGTTAATCGTAACATACTGTGACGTATCATTCGAAGAGTGGTCCAAATCGGTTTGTAAATCGTGTAGCCTCAGACCAGCCTGCTCATTGCTTCTAATGAACAATGTACACGAGTATCATGCTCCGGAAGTGCACAAGATGATCAGGTGCTACAATGGTCAAACTTTCAATTGGACCATTTGCACCATTTGTGTCATGGTACGTGACAATTATACTGGTAATGGTACATGTATAAACTTTTGCTATAGGCGGTGGTTCAAATGCAGTAACTGAAATAATAGAAACAAGAAACATGAAACGTGATCTTAACATTAATGGGCCTATCCATGAACTAGTATTACTAAGCGCACATGTCACTTTAGACATGAACATGCTTTACAAAATGTACGATATTTTATGTAAATGATGCCGAAAGTGGACTAAGTCTTCAAACCAAATACAGAATACTTCATTCCGCATTTGTCCTGAAACTTTCGTCAAAGTTAGTTCTGCTTTATTTACTGGAAATATCATTGACACTTTCTCAAAAGTTCGTGAAATGACGCATATATGGGTTTATAGTCATAAACTCTAATGGACGGATTCAATTATTTTAACATATTATTTCTATCAGGCCATTTAAGGAAGATGTGGATAAGACAGAGGCGAGGAGTTAATTTACTCAGTTACTCAAAACTGGAAATTCTCACTGCAGTGATTTACTGGTGGGGTCTTTTGGCCAGTGTATATCCGATTAATATGCCGGATGTGCAGACTGATCTGGTTTTACGTTGGTTGCAAAATTCGAAATTTACTCGAAATTAAATGCATCCTCAGTTTATTTCCGCCAACCTTAATCAAGTTTAAAACAACTCTTTGTCATTCCAAAAGCAATAACACACCTCGGTATTATGCAGTATTAGATGTACGGACTTTCCATTAACCCATATCTCACTGGGTGACGTTTGTATAAGGACCATTCTGAAAACGATCATTATACGTGTACCAGGGGAATAGCAAATCGGTTGCCCTGTGTGAATGGAGTGGTCTGGGTGGGGGAGTGGAGGGTGGGACGGTGTGCATGGGGAAAGATGACGCACAGAATATGACCACTTTAATACACTTTTCATACACATGCAAGTGCTTTCGAATTGGTTGATGGATGTGAGTCTAAAGGACGTGCATAGTGTATTTGTTTAGACGGACACAATCAATCGTATGTAATCAAAATATATTGCTCATCAGTAGTATTGTCTTCTATGGGCATATATTTTGTCATGTCATAAATATGCTACAAACTAGGGTTCATGTTGTTTTATTCTCCGTAACAGTTTTATGTCCTCCATAACGACCATTTAAGCTGATGTATCTACTAATATGTCAGGTTGTGGACAATGTTTATTGCGCATTAGCTAAACATTATCACAACCAATGTCGTATTTATTTTTCAGATGCGAACTGCTATTGGGTAGAACAATATATAGTCATGCAATGTAGTTAAACTTTTGTATGT
The DNA here is from genome assembly GCA_029237695.1 of Conchocele bisecta. Classification (NCBI taxonomy): domain Eukaryota; kingdom Metazoa; phylum Mollusca; class Bivalvia; order Lucinida; family Thyasiridae; genus Conchocele; species Conchocele bisecta. The sequence goes on along the minus strand of CM055275.1, from coordinate 56,176,495 downwards.
CCTCCATAACGGAGTTTCATCCACATTACCCTAACTATACACACTATACAACAATCGAACATCTATTGCAGAACTGTCCAATAATACAAACCTTTATATATTTGTTTTAAAAATGGATGACCGATAACTGCAAAGGTATAAACAATGGAACTAACTATTGAAAGTGTTTTGTTTGGAACAATGAAATATGGAATAGTTGTTAACAACATACTTATGATAACTAAACTATGTTATATATATAAGTATACAATAAAAGAAATAACCCCAAATATAAGTGGGTTAAAATAGGATATAAGGTATATATTCGATATTGGAAAAACAATCGCACTGAAGGAATCGAACGTAAACAATTTTGACAAAGCTATGGTAGCCATTAAATAACCTGTATGCACAAAAATCGCAATTAACAACGAAACATGTAGATACCCCCTCCCCACCCACATCGTTCACAATTGTTTCAGCTGCTTTGTCCGACCTGGCTTACGACCAAGCACGCATACTAAGAAAAACAACAACACACGTTTTCGTCATTTTGTTTGTTCGTATAAAAAACATTACATTCACAAACAACTCATGTTGCTTGTTGCTAATATTGACTCAACCATTTCACACTAGTCTGAGATGGGCTGTGGATCAGGGGTATAATACAGGACTTCAATACTGAGTTACCATAGGGCATGTCAATATTTTCATAATATTTCCATACAACTGGTCTGTCGAATGAGATGATAAACTATGGTTCCATCTTTATATGACCTTAGCCGTTACTGGAACGTTAAACTATAGTAACCGTCGTAACATGCATTACACGTGCTTCCTGAACAGATGTGACAATTCGATATATGGCACGCTACTTCTACTACACCGCAACGCAACACATGCCATTTACGTTGTTATACAGATCACATTTGAAGTGTATTGCATTACTTCAGGATTACAATGCTTTATCATTCGACCTACTATTTAAGGCAATCGCCGTCCAGTATAGAGCTGCACTTACATATTGCAAGATTTAACCGCAATATATTTTCATGTTACCAAAGTTAATGACTACCACTTCGACAGCAAATGGAAAGTCGATGTTCGGATAGGAGACTGCATTATAAAGCTGGCTAATTATAAGTATGCTATTGTTCACATACTGGATGCATTAAGAAAATAAATGATGTTGTCACTAACGTTCCCTCACAATTAATTTCTAAAATATTCCAATACATGAACAATAACGTTTGTTTCACATAATGGTATGTTATACTCTTACAAATTATTTGCACGGATTTCGCTGCCAGATAAAACCCGTAATCAACTCCTTACAAACAATACACAGAAAAGAGAACACTCGTAATTGCTCTCCTGTTTTCTTCGAAACCACGAGCTACCATGCAAAATGTTTAATTTTTATTACAGTTAAAATAAAGTTATTTGAAAATTTGGAAAGGGTCTCGACTAATTCAGAATGTTAATGTAATTGAACACATTCCAAACATGCACTCAAATATATCTGGTTCATAGAAACAGCTGCGAAAATTGGATTTCAAAAAGAGTACAATACGTCACATTTGACGTCACACAACGTACCGTCAAAATGCGGGAAACACGTCATTGTATAACTATTCATGCGCACATCACGCTTCATTGATTATAATCTCAAAAGTATAATAAATGTGCATTTATATCCGCCGTGGAAGTGTAATAAATAGCATATTATACCGTACATGTTTGAATAGCGGAAATAATAGACTCGTGTCCGTCGGCGTTCGTGGAAGCAACTCGTTCGCTACGCTCACTCGTTGCTTACGCTGAAGCCGACGTACACTCGTGTATTATTTCCCGCTATTCAAAATGTACGATGGAACATCCTCTATGCACACGAAAACACTGACGGGCTAGGTGAACAAAACAGCTACAAATAATGATGTTAAGATTATGCAATAACTATAATTCAATAAATTACATAGGATATTAATTAAATTCGTTAATTGAGTAAAATATATGCAACTCGGAATATGCTCTTTTTATGGTATCGGTGTAGTCGTTTAATCTTGAAAGAGGTGGTATTGACTAGCATGCATTGTTCCACAGACTATGGATAGCCGTCATATCACCCTGAGACAAGGATGGTAAACATTAAATATGCCGTCATATCACCCTGAGACAAGGATAGTAAACAGTAAATATGACGTCATATCACCCTGAGACAAGGATAGTAAACAGTAAATATGCCGTCATATCACCCTGAGACAAGGATAGTAAACAGTAAATATGCCGTCATATCACCCTGAGACAAGGATAGTAAACAGTAAATATGCCGTCATATCACCCTGAGACAAGGATAGTAAACAGTAAATATGCCGTCATATCACTCTGAGACAAGGATAGTAAACAGTAAATACGCCGTCATATTACACTGAGACAAGGATGGTAAACAGTAAATATGCCGTCATATCACTCTGAGACAAGGATAGTAAACAGTAAATACGCCGTCATATCACCCTGAGACAAGGATGGTAAACAGTAAATATGCCGTCATATCACCCTGAGACAAGGATAGTAAACAGTAAATATGCCGTCATATCACCCTGAGACAAGGATAGTAAACAGTAAATATGCCGTCATATCACCCTGAGACAAGGATAGTAAACAGTAAATATGCCGTCATATCACTCTGAGACAAGGATAGTGAACAATAAATATGCCGTCATATAACACTGAGATAAGGATAGTAAACAGTAACTAACATCCACACCTCGACCAAGAGTTGTCTCCTCATGGCAAAATGTTGCTCTGTCTGAAACGAGGTGAGAGTATAGTTAGTTTTTTCATATTTTACTTATAGTATTGTTACATGAAATGTACATGATGTAAATCACGAGCAAAACGCGAGATAATATGAATGGGATTCAGAAGAAAGCAAGTTGTTTATGCAAATTTCTCTCCCGATGGGTAGTAAGACTACATAACGGAAAGTCAACATGGATGGATTAAGTGAACCAGTCAGTTGAGTGTCTATGCGGCGAGTGTACCTGATGGTAGTAGAACCCCACGGACATCCCTGCCACAGGCGTACGTTATAGTCAGGTAGTGTCTGGGAGTACAGGAGATCGTAACACAGGCCTTGGTGAAAGTTAATACATTCCTAGATGTATTAATGAGGTCGCTACAGAATAAGTCCAGCAACTTCCGTAATTGGTCCACTGTGTGTTAGAAAGTAAATAACGGGGACACAATATATGCCATAATGTGTATGCATATGCGTATGCTTAATGTTTTGTATTAATAATATATATTTTTGTACTGCCTTAAATATTGCGGTGTGTGTTGCTATGTTTGCTTCCGGTATTCCATATAAGAATATTTTGGTTGTTGGCATACATATGTTCGTAAGTTGGTTGTATAGTAACTGTCGATGTTGATTGTATAAATTGCATTGCGGAAAGAAATCTTCAGCGCCTTGGATTTGTCCGCATACTCAATCGGGTTTATCTGTTATATGTGTTGAGTGCATGACTTGTGTGATACCTCAGACGAGTGTGAAGTATGTCCGCCTGACTTTGGAATACAGAAATTATGGAAATATGTGACTGTTGAAAGGGAACCCGCTGTGCGGAAATCGGGAGATAACGCATTCCATGCCCTGATACTTGATGGCAGGAATTAATTATAATATCGGGTAGTGATAGTGCGATCATTTGTTTTGCGTGTATTTTCGTTGCTACGTAAAATGAACATGTAAGTGGTTGCAACAGTTGTTGGCAGTAGAGATGATAGGTAAGTTGGGCATAGTTAATTTTGCATTTTGTACATATTTATTAGCTTGTCTACTATTTGTTAAAGGTTTCGAGCCTGTTTCGTTATAGAGGGATTTTAAATACACTAGTTTGGTAGTTTCTGATACTATTCTGGCTGCTTCCAATTGTATTGTATCCCGATGGTTTAGCTCATAATGAGTGCAATTGTCCCTTACGACATCTGCATATTCCAAAACGGGCCTGATAAAAGGAATATATATAGACGCAAGTGCATTGCGGCATAGACGGACTTTCAGTTATTTCATTATATACCTTTGATATACCTTTGATGATCAGGTCGTTATAAGTTTATAACTTCTTAGATCCCTCGTATTTGTACTTATGTATAACGTTCATAGGACAGTCATGATATCTCATGATGTTGGTATAAACTTGTGACGGTTCTAGCTCATCTCGTTCAGCAGGGATTTGAAGCTGTTGATCGTCTCCGCGTTTACAACTAGAGCAGGAAGCTGATTCCATGTATCAGTTACTCTGAATGCAATCGAATTCTATCTAATGTTTAGTCCACACTGGCGTCTGTATATCTTGAAGTTATGACCGCGAGTGATGGACTCATTCAATGAAAAAGGATTCCCGCAGTATCGTCAATATTATGCATACATTTGTACACTTGAAGCATATCGTATCTCTCCCGTCTGTACTCTAACGTAGGAAGCCCAAGTTGGATCATGCCATGCGTTCAGAATATGTTTTGTTATCAAATTCAGGGACTATTTTGGCTGCTCGACGCTGTACTCTGTCAATCCGTCTTATGTATTTCTTTAAGTGTGGATTACAAACATATGTAGCAGTTCAATATTCAAGTCGTGGTCGGATTAAGGATTTGTATAATGTAAGGAATGTATATTTTTACAAATATTCACAACTATTCCTAATTACACCAATATATATATTTGCTTTGAGTACACAATTGTCAATATGCTTGTCAAACTTCAGGTTCGGTTGAAATATCACACCGAGATTCTTCTACTCTATTACGGATGAAATATCGGATTGTCCAGTATTATCACACATATGATACGTATGACAGTTATTGTTGTAACCGAAATGCATCGATTTACACTTTGAAGCGTTAACCTTAAGTTTCCATGTCTGTGACCAGTCACTCAGATTATCCAAATCGTGTTGTAATACTTCACATTTATGTATATTTTCAACAGAGGTTAACATTTTCGTATCATCCGCAAATATATTCACAAACTGAGTGACAACGTCCGGAAGATCATTTATAAATATCAAGAAGAGTGTAGACCAAGTACGCTACCCTGTGGGTCTCCAGCAATAAAATCGTACCAATCCGATTTTACTGATTTATATACAACGCGTTGTCTACTATTATTAAGAAAGTATTTGATGTGAAACCGAGTCAACCGCTTTATTGAAATCTAAGTATATTACATCAACCGGTTATCTATATATTCCATCCATGTGTCCATGACATCTATAAGCTGAGTTAGGCAACAACGGCCTGATCTAAAACCATATCCATATTCAATATGGGCGAACCATGATTTGAGCATCCTTCCATCCAAATGGAAAGGTACCAGTTGCTAGTGACTGATTGAATAAAATATATAATGCATCCTGATTTCATATAAAAAACCTTTGGATATGTGTATGCGTTGTCATGCTTATCTTTAATATACTTTACATGTTCTATGTGGGCATGCCAAGCACCAGTTTTGATATACTCTGTTCCGTGTACGTAGTATCAGTGTTAATATACTGTACATGTTCTGTGTGGGTATGCCAAGTACCAGCTTTAATATACTCTACATGTTATGTGTGGGTATGTCAAGTACCAGCTTTAATATACTCTACATGTCTGTGTGGGCATGCCAAGTACCAGCTTTAATATACTGTACATGTTCTGTGTGGGCATGTCAAGTACCAGCTTTACTATACTATACATGTTCTGTGTGGGCATGCCAAGTACCAGCTTTAATATACTCTCATTTTCTGTGTGGGTATGCCGAGAAACGGTTTTAATATACTCTACATTTTCTGTGTGGGTATGCCAAAAACCACTTTTAATATACTCTACATGTTATATGTGGGCATGCCAAGTACCATTTTTAATATACACTACATTTCTTCTGTTGTGGCATGCAAAGTAACCAGCTTTAATATACTCGACATGTTATTAGTGGACATTACAATACCAGCTTTAATAGACTCGACTGTTATATGTGGAAATTACAAAGTACCCAGCTTTAATATACTCTACATTTAAATATGTGGACCATTACAATACCAGCTTTAATTTACTTCTACATGTATGTGGACATTACAAGTACCAGCTTCCAATATAACTCCGACTATTTATATTGTGACATTAAAAAGTACCGCTTTAAATATACTCTACATTTTATATGGCATACAATACGCTTTAATATTACTTACATGTTATATATGTGGACAGTACAAGTACCAGCTTTAATTATACTCTACATGTTATATGGGACATTACAAGTACCGCTTTAATATACTCGACATGTTATATGTGGACATTACAAGTACCAGCTTTAATATAAAAAAACCTTCTACTTTTTATATCGTGGACATTACAATACCAGCTTTATTATTACTATACATGTTTATGTGGGGACATTACAAGTACCAGCTTTAATATACTCTACATGTTATTGTGGATTACAAGTACCAGCTTTTAATTACTCTACATGTTTTATTGTGGGACTTAACAAAAGTACCAGCTTTAATATACTCGACATGTTATATGTGGACATTACAAGTAACCAGCTTTAATATACTCATACATGTTTTATGTGGACATTACACAGTACAGCTTTAATATACTCTACATGTTATATGTGGACATTACAAGTACCAGCTTTAATATACTCGACATGTTATATGTGGACATTACAAGTACCAGCTTTAATATACTCTACATGTTATATGTGGACATTACAAGTACCAGCTTTAATATACTCTACATGTTATATGTGGACATTACAAGTACCAGCTTTAATATACTCGACATGTTATATGTGGACATTACAAGTACCAGCTTTAATATACTCTACATGTTCTGTGGGGGCATGCCAAGTACCAGCTTTAGTATACTCTACATGTTCTGTGAGGGCATGCCATGCTTAGCTTTAATATACTCTAAATGTTCTCTGTGAGCATACCAAGTATCAGCTTTAATATACTCTACATGTTATGATTTTCATACTAGTCCATTTATAAAATGGGGGTGTTTTTTGTAATATGGAAATTATTTGCAAAAGGTGCAGCACCTGTGAGACGGTTCGTCACGAGCCGGATCATCTGAATCTACACTGTTTACAAACACCACTATAGAGGTATGTCGTTTTGATAGGGTTACAGAAGGAAATGCCAGCATTGCTGCAGACATGTTGCATATACTACCATGAAAAATAACGCACACATTAATACTGACATGGCATTTTCGCAGATGCACATAATGTGAAAACTAGTAGTATATCAGTCTTACGTATATCATCGTTTAGTCACTTCCCCGTCATTGGAATGTTTGATCAAGCTCAAAATATTCGTTTTTAAACGTAAATCGTAACAGATTTGGGCACGTAAAAACTAAACACTAAAACAAGTACAATTGCCGCCTTATTTGTTTATGTTTACTGATTCCCTGAACAATACAGTGAAACCTCTCTAAACCGGACACCTAGCAAACATATGTGATCTTATTTTTGATGCGTTTCCTGGTCCTTTGTCTCAGGTGATATTGCTATTGGTGATCTGCAGAGCACACTGCTATGACTCAGAACGATCAAATGCCTGATATACAGTGACACCTTTCTAAGCCGGACACCCTTTGTGGTCTCCCAGAGTGTCCGGTTTAGAGAGGTTTCACTGTACTTTTAACCGATACAACCAATTTCGGCAGACATATCGCACGACTTTAGGTAGTTCACCTAACTACGTAGCCTGAACCATAGGACCATTATGAGTGTTTCATGTATGAAATGGCTCGCAAATCCTGATCAGACAATGGGTCTACACTGGTCGCTAAACCCGTAAGCCATAGTTATCCAGTCACAGCCAACAATGTGCTATGATTTATTTGTATACAAAGCCTAGTTATCGCAAATATGTTTATTTAATTTCCACACAGAGCACTAAATCATTTAACACAACCCGCGTCTCTATATGTAATGCAAATAGTAATAACTGATTGTATATGTATCATTCTGCATAGCGATAACTAAATGTAGTAATGTTTAACAATGGTGGAATAGTTATACAGTTATATACTTATTTAACTCCTATAACAAACAAAACAAAGTAATGTTGTACCTAACAGATGGGACCCAACGTTAATATACACGCACAATTACACTTTTACAAGCACAAACCCGTTCAAACCCTTCACTTACCTGCACTCGATGCACTTTAACTGACAAACGTGCAACCAGTAAATCGCAGTAACGGCTGCATGTTCCATCACTTTTCATCAGACAAACACAAGAAAGCAAATGTTTCTCCGTCGCGTGACCAACGTACTGCGATTATGTTACGATACTGCGGGATAACTTTCATGAAACACCGATCAGGAAGTGAATATATTCGCCTTCGCGTTTAAACACGATCTGTGTCTTTCACATCTTGTTACATATCCTTTCATTAAGGAGTCACATTTCACATGGGTTTATGTAGTAACATTTTTTACCACATTCTTACTGAACGTTATATAAAATACCAATAGTAAGGCAATCGCAAAATAAATCTGCTGAATATAGACACAGTTGCAAGCAAATATATTGTTTAAAATATAACATTTTCAGTTATTTTCTAAATTTTGACAATATCAAAAATTCAAACAAATTATGATTTTGCAGATTGGACAATGTCTGCCTAAGTTACTACACATATGTACAAATGGGTAACCAGCAGAACAGTCCTATCAAGGTGTGGGATCACGTGCTTCCGAACGGCCTGACGTCTTGCTTTTTAGACGTGTTTTACAATATATTTCCTTTAATATCTTTCTAATGGAAAGACATATTTTATGAAATATACCGCAGCTGATGCGGTACACGTTTGCCTTTATTGTATAACAATTCTGCAAAACCAGGAAGCCACTTTTCCGACGTTTCTGCAAATGGCCTTTATCAAGGAATTAGTTGACACTAACGCTAAGTGGCATCCATTTTAGATTTCACAATGTTTTGTTTATTCATGACGTCAGGACGTCGTGACGTCATTGTATGAGCATCACGACACCACAACGTCATAAAAGATGGTGTGCTGCATAAATAATACGGGAAACAAAATTAATGTTAAAACAAGAGGGTTGCACAGCTGATAAGCGACATGTTGAAAATCCTGCTGACCCTGAAGACAGCGCGGGAGCAAAATTATGTAACATATGAATTGCATATGAAATTCATATGAAAAGAGCCGATATGAAATTTATATGATGTTCATATGAACTTTATAGGAAGACTTTTCATATGCATTTCATATGAATAATTTGCATACGAATTTCATATGAAAACTGTTCATATGAATTTTTCATATGAACTTCATAGGTTACATATGAAATTGATATGCTAATTTTCATATGAATTGCAATGAAATATTCTTATGAAATTCATATGTTACATATGCAATTAATATGAAAAAACACATAAATTGCATATGAAATTTCCATATGTAATTCACATGTTACATGCAATTCATATGAAAAGAGCACATAATAAACTGTCATGTGAATTGTATATTGACTTTTCAAATGAAATGTATATGTTACATATATAATGCTTATTCACATGATAAGAGCACACTGTGTCACAACATGCTGTTTCACAATGTATGAATACAATTATTATACTGATGTTCTATTTAAAATAATATGTATACATTGTAGATTGTAGGTACAAATTGACTATGAACATGAAATGAACAATCTGGGTACGAAATTACGAAAATGAAATGGTATGGTATGGGTGCGAATTGACAAAAACAACTGGGTACGAAGTCACAAAATCTGGTACGAAATGGTATAGGGACGAAATGGTGTGGGTACGAATTGACCAGGTACCCCTGCCATTGTGTGTGTCTCGATGGGTAAATCTTCGGAATTGAACTCATAATTTATTTTTTTTTACTTTTCGTAGCATATAAATATAAGACAAAACTATGTTGATGAGTGTAACAGCAGATATTTATCAATATAAATCAAGTGGTACCAACAATAACATAAGTATACGAAACTGATTATAATCGAAAGTTATCTCTGGATTTGAGTACGTAAAGTCCCATTCCGACCTCATACATTTGTAGCACGCGCGTTCAGGCATCACGGGACGGTTACATAGCCAGAATTGACCGCCATTCTGAGGGCGGCAGGTGACTTATAAAAAACACCGCCTCTCGCTACCAGATGAGGAGGCTCTTGCGACAAATATTGAAAAATACTCGCAAAATGAAGTACAAATAGCGCGCCACTATGTGCAGTAACCGGATCAGCTGTGTATATATCACCCACTTATTTTTGGTCAGAAAATTCAAAACAGTGACGACTGAATGTGTTGGAATTGTTTTCATGTAACTCTGAGACACAGAGGCTTTTCTAAGACTTGTTCTATCACTTGTAACACCACACCAATTCCTGAAAATGATCGCAAAGTGGGCTGAAAGCACCTAAAATTTTCGCGATTAGCCTGTAAAAAAAAAGAATGTACTGGGAGCTGACTGATACTAGGCTGGGCGCTAATGGTCTGAGGTCGTATTATATGTACAACGACTAGAAACAACATGTACATGCTAATTTGTTATTATTTGTTTTATCTGAAACAATATATATATATTTGTTTAATGCCATATTAGGGTATAGTTATTATTAAATAACAAGAAAGTCCTACTTGGTATATTTTACAGACCTCTGAATTCTGATACCAATTATAACAACATAATTGAAGACATGGAGACGGTTTTGCCAATACCACTATACAGGCCTGTGGTGATGAAAGGGTTAAATGGATAAATGCTTACGAACGTTTCAATGCAAATAGATGGCCAAGTGTTTCAGCGATCTTGCGACAGTCGAAAAGAGCAAGGTCGTGCTAATGGAAGGTCATTCGTTTCTGATCACTGACTCAGGCTATTGTGCTGCATAGTGGCTATACTGTTTGATATCAAACCATTGGGATTGACCCATAGTTTGCGAAAAGTAGGTAATTGTCACGCGAATGCCATTACAGTTCGGATCCAATGCACATATACATATCGCATACGAATACATGTACTTTGTACATATACATGTACATGCAAGTGGACGGCTGTTTGACAAAAATGGGTCTTACAAATAGTATTTATTTGCCATTAGTTCATAATACAAATATAATGACAAGAACGACACCAACGGCACGTATCCCATCGCCGTGGTGGCTGGATCACAAACATTCACATTACTACGGTAAGATATAGGAGTTATAGGACAATAGGGGAATGCGCATGCATATATTGAAAGATAATATGAATAAGGACAAAGATGCATATGAAGTTTCAAGTGAATCACTCATATAGTAAAGAGCTTGTAGCAGAATGAATGTACTGAAGTGGGAATTTCAGAGTTATATGACATTGACCGATGCCCAGGGGGAGGGTGCATGCTGGGTAGTGAAATGAAAATATGGATGATAATAAACTGTCAAGGTCATTACCAAGGTCAGGAATGATCGAGACAAATTGTCTCCCCCAATTATCATAAGAACCAAGTATACTTCAATTGTTATGCCGTTATGGCCAATATAGCTTGATCTGACGAACGAAAAGTGGTAACAATGCAGTTGAAGTGTAAGGGATAGGCCAGCGTAGATAAGTACACGTAGTCACTTAATCACTTATAATGTACACTATATTACATGGGGAACACAGGAATACATGATACATTGATATGCGAACATCACTGTACTGTGCATGACACTATTCAATTACTACAAGGTTGTAAGCCAATCGACTGTTATACTTTAACGCAACTTAAAAGCTATAGACGAATAAACTCGGTATGTGGTATCTCAATGGTCCCGTAGTGGACAATAGTATGAATGCACAAGTACTTTGATGATCGCTAATCAAAGTGTAAATAACATACAAGTATAACATGGCATAACGAACATTGGAGGACAAAATGACAATCATCTGAGCTACCCCAGTGCTGGCGTATCTCAATAGATAGTGTAACCTCTGAGTATCAAGGTCCCAAGGTCTGCCTCACCCGCAATATGAGGTCTAGTCAACAATATGGCTATAATCCAACTTCAAGTGGATTAATCCATAAACAATATATGTAGTCTTACTACAATCCTTTAGCCATGATATGCCATGATAGGAGTATTACCATACACTATCAAAGTATACATATATATTGCCTATGCAATATATTTCCAAAGTATGAATGTCAAAGTCAAAGCCGGATGTGGTTACATCACATGATAGTCAATAACGATAATGTTCCGGAAGCTGGTTCCCGGAAGTAAAGTTCCACAGGTAGTATTATCTCCGGAAATGGTGGACCAGATGTAAAGTTCCTATGGTATCACTCGACTGTAGCAACCCGGATGTGGTAGACCCGATGTAAAGTATCCATGGTGAATCAATGGGTTGTAATACCGGAAGTGGTAGACCGGATGTAAAGTTCCGATATAATACAAAATGGCGATTATCACGTTGGCTAAGACGCCGGGAAAAGTTTCACTTAGGTGACATTCAACTCGGTGGTAGTATAATGATATGATATGTGTGTATGGCGTTTCACTTCACTAAACTATGGCTGTGACTGTCTGCTGAACGCGAGGTAGCTATCACACACTGCTCTATACAGGCCTGTACCCGGAGCTGCTACACACACTGCGCCAGACAGACGTACGGACACTCGGACGACCCGATACTCTGCACTGACTGGGGTCTGCCCTCAAACGAGTGGACCAAAACGTCCAATGTGGCTCGCTGGAGCGTTCTCAAGAGGCAAAATCCTCCGTGTCACTGGTGAATACAGTACTAGTCTTCTGTAACCAGAATATATGTGTCCCCCCAACACATAGCGAGACATCGCTTATATACGCACCAGTGAAACCATGCACGGAATAATGAATATGCCTACCCCTCGTACGACATCTCACATAAATACTACAAAACCATGGCTTTTGCCATGTCACCCGTGGGTTATATTTGGCATAAATATATGTTCCCACGCCTTAAATTCAACTAAAACCAGTGTACAGCCCTCGTGGAATAAATACCATCCAACATGGTATACCCCACACTACCATAAATCTGCACACTATAGACCCAGATCTCATAATCCGAAATCTACTCGACTGGTCTCGACAATGCGAAGGTCGCTTCTTGGCCCCGCCAAACCCCTCCATAACGGTCCTACGCTATACACTCAAATGAGAGTGTAGCACATACTAAACTCAAATATCGTGGTCATTTACGGAAATATCACGACACAAAACATCACCATTATGGGATCTGATATATCCGTGTTGGCCAGTACCAGGCTATGCTGAAACACTAACCGGTAGCATACATAACAGGGCAGACCATGGTATGGTCTGCGCTGTATACTGGCTTCACCTACAGAAGGTCCTTATATGGTGAAACACTGACACGCGGACAAACTCGGCTGGCACGGACAGTGGACATCCGTAATACTAAAAGGATCTTTTCCCTAGCGAAACCAGCACACGCAGTCAACGAGTTCTCTACCACACACATGCATAGTCTGTGGCAAATATGGCGTGACATCAGTAAAACATTGCTCATAAAATAGACGTATATAAAAATCCGCAAAAATGACACGCATAAACGTATTTCCACCAATACAACATAAGCCCCCTTATTACATGCACATTGCACATGGCAAATGTACATGCCAAACCACAGGTGTGCAAAAACCACAGGTGTGTGAAACCACAGGTATGTGGAATCACAGGGATGTGAAACCAATAATACGCACAACAATACAACACAGTACCACACATCACAAATATACAATTATACGGATTCCAGAATGTACAAGAATGCACGTGTCACGCGACATATCTCCCCCCTAAACAAAAAGTGTTTACACTTTCGTGCATAATCGCGAGACACGTTGGCACAGCTGAATCTACCCGGATATCCTGCTCAGGTAGCCTGCCCACTTTATCTCATGTTTCCCTATATGGGTGTGTCCTGGTGCGTCCCTCAGGACTTGGGTGAATTCCCGTAAGATCTCTTTGATTTGCGTCTCTTGTTTCCTACCTAAATCAGGCGACAGGTCAACTTTGCTCTCCGTATCGGACTCTAATCCCCTGGGACATAACATGTTTTCTTCGGCACTACACCCACTTGGACTAGGATCCCCCTCTACTGTGTCTTCTATCACGGCCGCATTTATTACAGTGAGTATTCCCTTCCTCGGGTGCTCAGGCCTAGTCTCGTACCTCTTTAACATGTTTGCATGAAAGGTTTTCAACTTCCCTCCCATGTCAACTCTATAGTCCCACTCATTAACTACCTCTGTTATGGGGTATGGTCCCTTCCACCTAAGAAGCAATTTGTTGTTGTCTGTCGGTAGTAGTACAAGTACCTGATCTGCCACTGCATACTGCCTACTACGAGTCTTACGGTTGTAGTACTTTGCGTACTTTTTGGACGCACTCTTCAAGTTCTCATGCGCGATTTCGCACGTTTTCTCGAGCCGTTCGCGCAAGTCTAGGACGTACTGATACGTCGTTTTGACGTTGTCCTCTATGTCCTTCTCGGACCACAGATCTCTTAGTATGCTCATCGGACCTCGAACGGTCCTTCCGTACAATAGTTCAAACGGTGAGAAAGCCAAACTTTCTTGAGGGACTTCGCGATACGCGAATAAGAGCGCGTTAATGTATTTGTCCCAATCTTTGGGACGTTTCGCTTGCCATTCTACGAAGCATTTGCTTTAACGTACCATTGAACCGTTCCACGAGACCGTTACACTGTGGGTGGTACGGTGTCGTGGTTAATTGTCTCAGCGATAACAATCTACTAACTTCCTCCATGACTGCCGACGTAAATTGACTACCCCTATCGGTGAGCATCTCCTCGGGGATACCCAGTCTACTGAACATATCCACGAGAGCTTCCGCGACTCGTTCGGCCTCGATGCCTGGTAGTGGTACCGCTTCTGGGTACCTAGTTGCATAATCAACTAACGTTAGTATGTAACGATTCTTCCGATCGGTAGCTGGAAAAATTGGCCCTACAATATCAACTGCGACTCGTTTGAACGGAGTGTCTATCAACGGCATAGTTCCTAACGGAACCTTGGTGATGTGTCCCTTTGACACAGTCTTTTGACATATGTCACAAGACCTACAAAACCGTGTAATGTCACTGCCCACGCCTGGCCAATAAAATTCTGATAACACTCGATCAGTTGTCTTCTTAACCCCTAAATGGCCCGCCATGATTGATTCATGTGCCACTTTCATCACGGTAGTCCTAAGTGTTTTTGGGACTACCAGCTGATGGTACATCCTACCTGACCCTATCGATTCGAAATTACGATACAACAAGTCTTTTCGGTATGCGAATTTCGATTTGTTTCCGTTCTTACTTGACCGTACCGTTCCGTCTTTTGCATTATTTCGAACTGACGTCAATGTGACGTCATGTGCCTGCGCCTCTTTGAATTCATCGCGTGATACGTTCGCGATTGCGGTAGGGACTTTGAGGGTCTTATATGATTCGTCTCGGGCTGTCGTTTGTGACCTAGTTTCAACTGCGCACGATTTAGCGCCTCTAAAATCGGATATCACCGGTAACTTCTGACCCGTCTACATTACCTATGGTAACATCATACATTGTATCTGTCATGCAAAGGGCTTCTACCCGACCTTTGAAAAAAGGTGTATCTAGATCTACCCGAGCGGTAGGAATTCCACTCATTTTGCTCCTATTTACCAGCATGCATGTTGAAACTTTGCTTAAAAACTGATCTGGTTGTACTAAGCTTTCCCTGACGACCACCCGGTACACCAGTATCTCGCATTACTGTGACCTGTTTCCCATTTAATGTGCCCTCTGCTACGGGTAGCCTATCCATACCAAATGTACATCCTTAATCAACTCCGGCTGTATCTCGCTACCTGAACATACAATAGTGGTGTCGGTATCAACCACACAGAAATTTCCTTGGTTTTCCCCTGGTTGTTCCGTGTTTTGCCATCTACCTCTACCTCTGCCTCTAGTGTGCCTTCCACATCTACCTCTACTTCTACCTCTGTACCGACCTCCTCTGTTCTTTATCTGCAAAACTTACATGTTTCTCTTCCTCGACTGCTGCTGCTTTGTAAGCTGAGGATCGGTCACGCTTAGGACAATCGTAGGACATGTGACCTTCTTTGCCACAATGGTAACATGTGCCGCGATGCCTATCATAGCCGTTCCTGCTGGTACTTCTATCATAACTACCCCTACTTGGGCTTCTATTGTGGTCTCTATTCTGATATCTGTCCCTATCTCGACTCCTATCTCCATCTACTACTTCTCCCCTTTCTACTTTTGCCATTTCTACCTGATGCTTAGTGTCTAATTCTCGCAATTTGAATTCTAGAGCTAACTGCGCTTCATTGGCATCTAATCTATCTTTCCCCATCTGTCGCTCAACCTCTTTAGCTAACTGCTCAGCATCTAACCTATCCTTCTCAGCCTGTCGCTCAACCTCCTTAGCTAACTGCTCAGCATCTAACCTATCTTTCTCCATCTGTCGCTCAACTGCTAACTTATCTTTCTCAGCCTGTCGTCAATCTCTTTAGCCAACCGCTCAGCATCTAACCTATCTTTCTCAGCCTGCCTAGCCTCTAGTCTTTCCTGTCTTTCTCTCTCCTGCTCTTCCTTTACAAAGGCCCTTAACTCTGAATCTGCTAGCCCTAAGCTTTTGCCTATGTCCATTAGCTCCTTAATGGACGACATTCTCACTCTCAACTCAACTCCGGATTATCGATTTACACGCTTTACCCGACGGTACACAAGGTCTCTAGCACTCAAATCACTTGGTGATTTGTGCGAGTCTCTTGCTTCACGTCTATAAGGTTAAAGTAAATCAATCCGGTCTCTACTCCTAACGACGGTATAAGTTTCTCAATTCGGGTAAGTCAATCCGGTATATGTATAGTCTAATGTAATGGTATATTTACAATTCCCCCTCTATGGTACTGGACACAAATATTGGGGACTGGTTATAGACACCTGGCAGGATATAGTATTGTTCATACACAATATAATAGTGGTAGTAATCTCGCCTCAGATGCAGAAGTGTCTAGTGCTAACCTAGAACACCCGCTGTGCCATCATCACAGGGAGGTACTATTCAACAAATCCAAAGTTACAATGACCCTTACATCCACTATCTCACCAGATCGTCTCAACTCTATACTTCTGTACCTAGGTAGTCAAATCATGTATGTGGTGATGTATTAGTGTCCAAATGTTGGAGTGCATCTTACATTAACTCCCAAGGCAAACAAATACAAGATTGAATTTTGACGACGCTAGGGGTACAGCTATTCTAGCCTCCTTACTTCAACTGCTTTGAAGAAACTGATTATAAAAAGAGGAAACAAACCCCACTTCTGACACCATTGTCAAGGTCATTACCAAGGTCAGGAATGATCGAGACAAATTGTCTCCCCCAATTATCATAAGAACCAAGTATACTTCAATTGTTATGCCGTTATGGCCAATATAGCTTGATCTGACGAACGAAAAGTGGTAACAATGCAGTTGAAGTGTAAGGGATAGGCCAGCGTAGATAAGTACACGTAGTCACTTAATCACTTATAATGTACACTATATTACATGGGGAACACACAGGAATACATGATACATTGATATGCGAACATCACTGTACTGTGCATGACACTATTCAATTACTACAAGGTTGTAAGCCAATCGACTGTTATACTTTAACGCAACTTAAAAGCTATAGACGAATAAACTCGGTATGTGGTATCCTCAATGGTCCCGTAGTGGACAATAGTATGAATGCACAAGTACTTTGATGATCGCTAATCAAAGTGAAATAACATACAAGTATAACATGGCATAACGAACATTGGAGGACAAAATGACAATCATCTGAGCTACCCCAGTGCTGGCGTATCTCAATAGATAGTGTAACCTCTGAGTATCAAGGTCCCAAGGTCTGCCTCACCCGCAATATGAGGTCTAGTCAACAATATGGCTATAATCCAACTTCAAGTGGATTAATCCATAAACAATATATGTAGTCTTACTACAATCTTTAGCCATGATATGCCATGATAGGAGTATTACCATACACTACAAAGTATACATATATTGCCTATGCAATATATTTCCAAAGTATGAATGTCAAAGTCAAAGCCGGATGTGGTTACATCACATGATAGTCAATAACGATAATGTTCCGGAAGCTGGTTCCCGGAAGTAAAGTTCCACAGGTAGTATTATCTCCGGAAATGGTGGACCAGATGTAAAGTTCCTATGGTATCACTCGACTGTAGCAACCCGGATGTGGTAGACCCGATGTCAAAGTATCCATGGTGAATCAATGGGTTGTAATACCGGAAGTGGTAGACCGGATGTAAAGTTCCGATATAATACAAAATGGCGATTATCACGTTGGCTAAGACGCCGGGAAAAGTTTCACTTAGGTGACATTCAACTCGGTGGTAGTATAATGATATGATATGTGTGTATGGCGTTTCACTTCACTAAACTATGGCTGTGACTGTCTGCTGAACGCGAGGTAGCTATCACACACTGCTCTATACAGGCCTGTACCCGGAGCTGCTACACACACTGCGCCAGACAGACGTACGGACACTCGGACGACCCGATACTCTGCACTGACTGGGGTCTGCCCTCAAACGAGTGGACCAAAACGTCCAATGTGGCTCGCTGGAGCGTTCTCAAGAGGCAAAATCCTCCGTGTCACTGGTGAATACAGTACTAGTCTTCTGTAACCAGAATATATGTGTCCCCCCAACACATAGCGAGACATCGCTTATATACGCACCAGTGAAACCATGCACGGAATAATGAATATGCCTACCCCTCGTACGACATCTCACATAAATACTACAAAACCATGGCTTTTGCCATGTCACCCGTGGGTTATATTTGGCATAAATATATGTTCCCACGCCTTAAATTCAACTAAACCAGTGTACAGCCCTCGTGGAATAAATACCATCCAACATGGTATACCCCACACTACCATAAATCTGCACACTATAGACCCAGATCTCATAATCCGAAATCTACTCGACTGGTCTCGACAATGCGAAGGTCGCTTCTTGGCCCCGCCAAACCCCTCCATAACGGTCCTACGGCTATACACTCAAATGAGAGTGTAGCACATACTAAACTCAAATATCGTGGTCATTTACGGAAATATCACGACACAAAACATCACCATTATGGGATCTGATATATCCGTGTTGGCCAGTACCAGGCTATGCTGAAACACTAACCGGTAGCATACATAACAGGGCAGACCATGGTATGGTCTGCGCTGTATACTGGCTTCACCTACAGAAGGTCCCTTATATGGTGAAACACTGACACGCGGACAAACTCGGCTGGCACGGACAGTGGACATCCGTAATACTAAAAGGTATCTTTTCCCTAGCGAAACCAGCACACGCAGTCAACGAGTTCTCTACCACACACATGCATAGTCTGTGGCAAATATGGCGTGACATCAGTAAAACATTGCTCATAAAATAGACGTATATAAAAAATCCGCAAAAATGACACGCATAAACGTATTTCCACCAATACAACATAAGCCCCCTTATTACATGCACATTGCACATGGCAAATGTACATGCCAAACCACAGGTGTGCAAAAACCACAGGTGTGTGAAACCACAGGTATGTGGAATCACAGGGATGTGAAACCAATAATACGCACAACAATACAACACAGTACCACTACATCACAAATATACAATTATACGGATTCCAGAATGTACAAGAATGCACGTGTCACGCGACATATCTCCCCCCTAAACAAAAAGTGTTTAACACTTTCGTGCATAATCGCGAGACACGTTGGCACAGCTGAATCTACCCGGATATCCTGCTCAGGTAGCCTGCCCACTTTATCTCATGTTTCCCTATATGGGTGTGTCCCTGGTGCGTCCCTCAGGACTTGGGTGAATTCCCGTAAGATCTCTTTGATTTGCGTCTCTTGTTTCCTACCTAAATCAGGCGACAGGTCAACTTTGCTCTCCGTATCGATCGGACTCTAATCCCCTGGGACATAACATGTTTTCTTCGGCACTACACCCACTTGGACTAGGATCCCCCTCTACTGTGTCTTCTATCACGGCCGCATTTATTACAGTGAGTATTCCCTTCCCCGGGTGCTCAGGCCTAGTCTCGTACCTCTTTAACATGTTTGCATGAAAGGTTTTCAACTTCCCTCCCATGTCAACTCTATAGTCCCACTCATTAACTACCTCTGTTATGGGGTATGGTCCCTTCCACCTAAGAAGCAATTTGTTGTTGTCTGTCGGTAGTAGTACAAGTACCTGATCTGCCACTGCATACTGCCTACTACGAGTCTTACGGTTGTAGTACTTTGCGTACTTTTTGGACGCACTCTTCAAGTTCTCATGCGCGATTTCGCACGTTTTCTCGAGCCGTTCGCGCAAGTCTAGGACGTACTGATACGTCGTTTTGACGTTGTCCTCTATGTCCTTCTCGGACCACAGATCTCTTAGTATGCTCATCGGACCTCGAACGGTCCTTCCGTACAATAGTTCAAACGGTGAGAAAGCCAAACTTTCTTGAGGGACTTCGCGATACGCGAATAAGAGCGCGTTAATGTATTTGTCCCAATCTTTGGGACGTTCGCTTGCCATTCTACGAAGCATTTGCTTTAACGTACCATTGAACCGTTCCACGAGACCGTTACACTGTGGGTGGTACGGTGTCGTGGTTAATTGTCTCAGCGATAACAATCTACTAACTTCCTCCATGACTGCCGACGTAAATTGACTACCCCTATCGGTGAGCATCTCCTCGGGGATACCCAGTCTACTGAACATATCCACGAGAGCTTCCGCGACTCGTTCGGCCTCGATGCCTGGTAGTGGTACCGCTTCTGGGTACCTAGTTGCATAATCAACTAACGTTAGTATGTAACGATTCTTCCGATCGTAGCTGGAAAAATTGGCCCTACAATATCAACTGCGACTCGTTTGAACGGAGTGTCTATCAACGGCATAGTTCCTAACGGAACCTTGGTGATGTGTCCCTTTGACACAGTCTTTTGACATATGTCACAAGACCTACAAAACCGTGTAATGTCACTGCCCACGCCTGGCCAATAAAATTCTGATAACACTCGATCAGTTGTCTTCTTAACCCCTAAATGGCCCGCCATGATTGATTCATGTGCCACTTTCATCACGGTAGTCCTAAGTGTTTTTGGGACTACCAGCTGATGGTACATCCTACCTGACCCTATCGATTCGAAATTACGATACAACAAGTCTTTTCGGTATGCGAATTTCGATTTGTTTCCGTTCTTACTTGACCGTACCGTTCCGTCTTTTGCATTATTTCGAACTGACGTCAATGTGACGTCATGTGCCTGCGCCTCTTTGAATTCATCGCGTGATACGTTCGCGATTGCGGTAGGGACTTTGAGGGTCTTATATGATTCGTCTCGGGCTGTCGTTTGTGACCTAGTTTCAACTGCGCACGATTTAGCGCCTCTAAAATCGGATATCACCGGTAACTCTGACCCGTCTACATTACCTATGGTAACATCATACATTGTATCTGTCATGCAAAGGGCTTCTACCCGACCTTTGAAAAAAGGTGTATCTAGATCTACCCGAGCGGTAGGAATTCCACTCATTTTGCTCCTATTTACCAGCATGCATGTTGAAACTTTGCTTAAAAACTGATCTGGTTGTACTAAGCTTTCCCTGACGACCACCCCGGTACACCCAGTATCTCGCATTACTGTGACCTGTTTCCCATTTAATGTGCCCTCTGCTACGGGTAGCCTATCCATACCAAATGTACATCCGTTAATCAACTCCGGCTGTATCTCGCTACCTGAACATACAATAGTGGTGTCGGTATCAACCACACAGAAATTTCCTTGGTTTTCCCCTGGTTGTTCCGTGTTTTGCCATCTACCTCTACCTCTGCCTCTAGTGTGCCTTCCACTTCTACCTCTACTTCTACCTCTGTACCGACCTCTCTGTTCTTTATCTGCAAAACTTACATGTTTCTCTTCCTCGACTGCTGCTGCTTTGTAAGCTGAGGATCGGTCACGCTTAGGACAATCGTAGGACATGTGACCTTCTTTGCCACAATGGTAACATGTGCCGCGATGCCTATCATAGCCGTTCCTGCTGGTACTTCTATCATAACTACCCCTACTTGGGCTTCTATTGTGGTCTCTATTCTGATATCTGTCCCTATCTCGACTCCTATCTCCATCTACTACTTCTCCCCTTTCTACTTTTGCCATTTCTACCTGATGCTTAGTGTCTAATTCTCGCAATTTGAATTCTAGAGCTAACTGCGCTTCATTGGCATCTAATCAATATCTTTCCCCATCTGTCGCTCACCTCTTTAGCTAACTGCTCAGCATCTAACCTATCCTTCTCAGCCTGTCGCTCAACCTCCTTAGCTAACTGCTCAGCATCTAACCTATCTTTCTCCATCTGTCGCTCAACTGCTAACTTATCTTTCTCAGCCTGTCGCTCAATCTCTTTAGCCAACCGCTCAGCATCTAACCTATCTTTCTCAGCCTGCCTAGCCTCTAGTCTTTCCTGTCTTTCTCTCTCCTGCTCTTCCTTTACAAAGGCCCTTAACTCTGAATCTGCTAGCCCTAAGCTTTTGCCTATGTCCATTAGCTCCTTAATGGACGACATTCTCACTCTCAACTCAACTCCGGATTATCGATTTACACGCTTTACCCGACGGTACACAAGGTCTCTAGCACTCACAAATCACTTGGTGATTTGTGCGAGTCTCTTGCTTCACGTCTATAAGGTTAAAGTAAATCAATCCGGTCTCTACTCCTAACGACGGTATAAGTTTCTCAATTCGGGTAAGTCAATCCGGTATATGTATAGTCTAATGTAATGGTATATTTACAATTCCCCCTCTATGGTACTGGACACAAATATTGGGGACTGGTTATAGACACCTGGCAGGATATAGTATTGTTCATACACAATATAATAGTGGTAGTAATCTCGCCTCAGATGCAGAAGTGTCTAGTGCTAACCTAGAACACCCGCTGTGCCATCATCACAGGGAGGTACTATTCAACAAATCCAAAGTTACAATGACCCTTACATCCACTATCTCACCAGATCGTCTCAACTCTATACTTCTGTACCTAGGTAGTCAAATCATGTATGTGGTGATGTATTAGTGTCCAAGTGTTGGAGTGCATCTTACATTAACTCCCAAGGCAAACAAATACAAGATTGAATTTTGACGACGCTAGGGGTACAGCTATTCTAGCCTCCTTACTTCAACTGCTTTGAAGAAACTGATTATAAAAAGAGGAAACAAAACCCCACTTCTGACACCATTGTCAAGGTCATTACCAAGGTCAGGAATGATCGAGACAAATTGTCTCCCCCAATTATCATAAGAACCAAGTATACTTCAATTGTTATGCCGTTATGGCCAATATAGCTTGATCTGACGAACGAAAAGTGGTAACAATGCAGTTGAAGTGTAAGGGATAGGCCAGCGTAGATAAGTACACGTAGTCACTTAATCACTTATAATGTACACTATATTACATGGGGAACACACAGGAATACATGATACATTGATATGCGAACATCACTGTACTGTGCATGACACTATTCAATTACTACAAGGTTGTAAGCCAATCGACTGTTATACTTTAACGCAACTTAAAAGCTATAGACGAATAAACTCGGTATGTGGTATCTCAATGGTCCCGTAGTGGACAATAGTATGAATGCACAAGTACTTTGATGATCGCTAATCAAAGTGAAATAACATACAAGTATAACATGGCATAACGAACATGGAGGACAAAATGACAATCATCTGAGCTACCCCAGTGCTGGCGTATCTCAATAGATAGTGTAACCTCTGAGTATCAAGGTCCCAAGGTCTGCCTCACCCGCAATATGAGGTCTAGTCAACAATATGGCTATAATCCAACTTCAAGTGGATTAATCCATAAACAATATATGTAGTCTTACTACAATCCTTTAGCCATGATATGCCATGATAGGAGTATTACCATACACTATCAAAGTATACATATATATTGCCTATGCAATATATTTCCAAAGTATGAATGTCAAAGTCAAAGCCGGATGTGGTTACATCACATGATAGTCAATAACGATAATGTTCCGGAAGCTGGTTCCCGGAAGTAAAGTTCCACAGGTAGTATTATCTCCGGAAAATGGTGGACCAGATGTAAAGTTCCTATGGTATCACTCGACTGTAGCAACCCGGATGTGGTAGACCGATGTAAAGTATCCATGGTGAATCAATGGGTTGTAATACCGGAAGTGGTAGACCGGATGTAAAGTTCCGATATAATACAAAATGGCGATTATCACGTTGGCTAAGACGCCGGGAAAAGTTTCACTTAGGTGACATTCAACTCGGTGGTAGTATAATGATATGATATGTGTGTATGGCGTTTCACTTCACTAAACTATGGCTGTGACTGTCTGCTGAACGCGAGGTAGCTATCACACACTGCTCTATACAGGCCTGTACCCGGAGCTGCTACACACACTGCGCCAGACAGACGTACGGACACTCGGACGACCCGATACTCTGCACTGACTGGGGTCTGCCCTCAAACGAGTGGACCAAAACGTCCAATGTGGCTCGCTGGAGCGTTCTCAAGAGGCAAAATCCTCCGTGTCACTGGTGAATACAGTACTAGTCTTCTGTAACCAGAATATATGTGTCCCCCCAACACATAGCGAGACATCGCTTATATAGCACCAGTGAAACCATGCACGGAATAATGAATATGCCTACCCCTCGTACGACATCTCACATAAATACTACAAAACCATGGCTTTTGCCATGTCACCCGTGGGTTTATATTTGGCATAAATATATGTTCCCACGCCTTAAATTCAACTAAACCAGTGTACAGCCCTCGTGGAATAAATACCATCCAACATGGTATACCCCACACTACCATAAATCTGCACACTATAGACCCAGATCTCATAATCCGAAATCTACTCGACTGGTCTCGACAATGCGAAGGTCGCTTCTTGGCCCCGCCAAACCCCTCCATAACGGTCCTACGGCTATACACTCAAATGAGAGTGTAGCACATACTAAACTCAAATATCGTGGTCATTTACGGAAATATCACGACACAAAACATCACCATTATGGGATCTGATATATCCGTGTTGGCCAGTACCAGGCTATGCTGAAACACTAACCGGTAGCATACATAACAGGGCAGACCATGGTATGGTCTGCGCTGTATACTGGCTTCACCTACAGAAGGTCCCTTATATGGTGAAACACTGACACGCGGACAAACTCGGCTGGCACGGACAGTGGACATCCGTAATACTAAAAGGTATCTTTTCCCTAGCGAAACCAGCACACGCAGTCAACGAGTTCTCTACCACACACATGCATAGTCTGTGGCAAATATGGCGTGACATCAGTAAAACATTGCTCATAAAATAGACGTATATAAAAATCCGCAAAAATGACACGCATAAACGTATTTCCACCAATACAACATAAGCCCCCTTATTACATGCACATTGCACATGGCAAATGTACATGCCAAACCACAGGTGTGCAAAAACCACAGGTGTGTGAAACCACAGGTATGTGGAATCACAGGGATGTGAAACCAATAATACGCACAACAATACAACACAGTACCACACATCACAAATATACAATTATACGGATTCCAGAATGTACAAGAATGCACGTGTCACGCGACATAAACGTACACATGAAGTTTGAAGCCAATTAGTTGTACAATAAAGAAGTTATAAGATAATGGAGAAACATGCACCCTTCTACTGGGCGCAAATTTCTATTTTATTTGACATTGACCTTGAACACGTGGAGATTATATGCCTTTTAGTAGCATAAAGGGAGTCAAAATGATACCACCTACGGTGGTATAACTTCCACCCCTTTATACTACTCCCACCACCCCCGAAAAATCCAAAAATTGGTTAACGAGAAAATTGTATCCGACAGCAAATTTATGAATTTTGGAGAAAATAATTTTGAAAATAGTGAGTCAAAAATGATACCACCAAAGTTTGTAACGTTATTGAGATGTATTGTAGATTCCACCCCTAACCAAAAGGTGATGGTATTGAATGATAAAAAGGGTTGTTGTAGTACCAATTATATTGGAAATTGAATTTTGAAGAAAACAAAATAAATAGCAAAATCCTCCACTCGTGCACACACCCCCAGCGACTGGGCAGATTTCTTAGCCGGCACCCAGCCACTGGGGTGTTGGGAACTTTCTTAAGTCCACGCATCTGATTGCTCACAGTCTCGTTTTAAGATCACCTTTAAACCATTGCCAATTCCTCTCTCCGAAACGAAATTAAGAGAAACCAGCGAAGTAAGGCGAGCCTATTTTGTGATTTGGTGATGTAATTGCAAGCTCCTAGGCAGAACTCTTTTAGGCCGGCACCTTTGAGCTATACAATTACATCGCCAATTCACACACACATTTAGTGACTGCTACAATTAAACAGACGAGACGGACGTCATACCGGATCAACAACATGGCATGCACGAGATGAGACCAATTGTTGTAAGGCAAACAAACGTATATATAATCATCAGTTTCCTATACAATATACAAATGGTGTGCAAATTATAATTATTTATTAATAACTATGTGTGTGTATATGTGTGTATTTATAGCCGATTATTTCGCCAATCGATATTGCACAACACTATGTTTAGTGTTTATATATATTCAGGTTTACATTTCACAAATACAGCTGTGGTTGTGTGTTACGGAGACGCGATTATAGAATGTATGGTGGTCAGTGGGTGTCGTAACGGGGCTCTACATCTTTGTTATGTTCCGTATGGAGGGGCCATCGGAACGGCTGGACTATATGGTGGAGGAATATCCTGCTGTCGCCGATGCAGACACGCGAATAAGCATGTCACGTCCCGAGACGGGCGAGGAGATTTTTTCTCTCGTCGGCCCTCCCCTCCATCACGAGTTTGTTTTATATCTTCGTCCGCGAGAATTTGTGGTCGAGCCTTGGACCGGATCGTACCCTTTAACTCCTGGTATCTGGCCATCTCTTCGACAACCATTTTGAACTCGCTATCTGATATATCGTTGTCGGCTATCGCTTTCGACACGATAACGTCGATACTGTTTTTCTTAGATCTCGCGAGAACCGCTATTCGATCGTGCTTCCGACTCTTTGCCTCTAGTTTTTGGCCCATGAGTCTGGTCGTCATGCAAAGGCAGTCCCGCCCCCGCCGCTACAGCACTCAAGGTCGCCGCGACCGGTGCAGCGACAACTGTTGACAATAAAGACACACTACCCACCCCGCTTATAACGGAAGCTGAGGCTAACGTGGTGCTCACCCTCTCTAATATATTGACTGACCGCCTATATTTCTTCGCATAAACCGTCTGCGTCTCTCCCTCGTGTTGTAGAATCTGTTATATCTCAACGATCCTGGTCATCCTAAAGGATGCCGGGTCGGCCGTCCCCGAAGGTAAGTGTGGATATAGTTTATCGTCATTCATCATAAATCAAGTTCTATTAACAGTGTAACAATAGTGGAGGAAGTTGATTGGTCAGCGATTTTTGTTTTGTAACAAAGTTAATAACACTACCTGCCGAAACTTTAATTGAAGTGTCATCATCGAATATGGTAAACCCTGACCTCTGTCCCGCGTGCTTGGTGATGAATATTCGTAGGCCCTCTCGTTCAGCAAACCCCGCTCCTCAGCCCAAACTGTTATGATGGGTTTTCGAGTTTGCGATCGCTGCACGTGCGCAACCGCCGTAGCCGCGTCTCTGCGGGCCTGCGCTACACCCCCTCTAGTCTTCTCATTGCGGCTTCATCATATGCTGCGCCCGCAAGTCCAGTTCTGTGCTAGGTCTACCTGGGCCGTATATGCTCATGATTAATATATAAATATATAATTATGTTTAATCGGTTATTTCTAGAACGATTGAAATCGGGTAATCGTTTTTCAACTCTCGCGCTTTATCATCGAGAATAGAAATATTCAATTCGTGGATGTGCCCCGATTCCAAACGTTTCATCTCGGGTCTCACCGAAGAACCTGTCACCAGCAGGCACAGTTTTTAGTAATGTGTTCGGAGCCCCGTCTACCACGTTCTCGGATGTACTGAGCTGCATCAAGTGAATGTGAAGATTTTTTGTGACCGCGAAATAGGTCCCCGATTGAAACATGCCACCGTTAGCCGAGTGTGCAAGGGGACTAGCTCACTTGTCACGGCTACGGTCCACCCGTGTTCGACCTTGAATGTCACCAACCCATTGATCTTTGAAATGACGAGGCTGGCTGCTGCGGTCAGGAAGCGTGGGTACATTTATGTTAGATAAAAGCACTGGATTTACTCAGGCCGGTGTTAGCCGTCTGAGCCGTTCTCGGTGCACAAGCGCAAGCGCTCAGTTCTATAATAGGAGACGGGAAGGCGTTTGACGCGCACAAACAGTTCTTGACAAATGTCGAGGATGCCATCTCATCTCCGGTGGACCTCCCGGATGCGATCCAGCGGTATCAAGACGTTTTGCAGTATGCAAGTAAGAAACGATACTCCCGATCAATCCAGGCAGCGCGGCGGCCGCATTTCCGGCTAATTTAGCCAGGAGACTTGCGAGGGCTTTTAGTTGTTTTTTTACCCACTCCTTAGCTCCACCGGGTGCTGGTGCGGGTGCTGGTGTGGGTGCTGGTGCGGGTGCTGGTGCGGGTGCTGGTGCGGGTGCGGGTGCTGGCGCGGGTGCTGGCGCTGGTGCTGGCGCGGGTGATGGCGTTGGCGCTGGTGCTGACGCGGGTGTATCATGCCGATAGCCGCGAGGATGCTTGCTATCGTGACGCCCTGCTCTCTGAACAGAGTGCGAAGACGCTCACCGAGTGTCGTGTCCTCGTGCAGAACCCTCGAGATTGTTTCGCGGATCCGACTTATTTGGGTGCGGAGAGCCTCACGGCAAGCCGATGCAGCCTCTAAGCGAGCTGCTCTTTCGTCCCGCAACGATCGCAGGCGTTCGGTGATCCGCTCGGTAGATTCTCTATCGCCACCGGCTTCCTCCAGTTTTCTTTCTTCTAGCGCGATATGTTCATCCAGCGACGAGAGTTTGGAGAGGTTAAGGACCAGTTCGCCCCGGACCGTTTGCAGAGCCTTATCGAGTCCACGGAGTTCTCGAAGAGGTAACGGTGGGTCATCGTTAGACCCTTGGTCGAAGTTCAATATTTCGTTTTCGCTGAACGTGGTCTCCGTCGTGTTAATAGCGTCGGTGGCTACTTGAGGGACCTCGCTGAGCTCGACCGTTTCTATCGCGGAGGCCGTCTTCGCAATCGTTCCGTCTGGTAACACGCGACTTTTATCGTAGTACGCCGAGAGTCCTAATTTTTGTTGACTTGAGGGCCTCTACAGCGCGGGCCGACATAATTGTTTTACCCCTCTTCCAATCTACGAATCCTAGTTCGCTCCTTATGATTTTGCCACCGCCCGGGTTTCCGTCAATGGTGTTTAGCGCTAGGGGTTTACCGGTCCTCGTATTGACTATTGGGAGATTTCATGCCGCTTTTAGTCGCAATCTACCGTTCATATCAAATTTGAACTTGGAGTAGTCGCGACCGACAGATGGAACCAAACCTTTTTCTGCCAAACTGTTGTAGTAGTCGTTTACAGCTCCCTCGAGTAATTCCCGACTTTGACTAGTGGTAGCGCCACCTATTTCCCCCAATTGTGATTGGATTGGAACTGGAGTCTCTATGGTGGGTGTCGTGAGGGAATCCTCGAAGTCATCATCGAGGTAATCGTCTCAATCGTCTCATCCATGTCAATATCGTTATCAGCTATTTGATAATTATGTATTAAAGACAAAACCATACGGGTTTAATAGAGTTATTTAGTTTCACTAAATTATGTCTTCGAGTCAATACGGTCGCAAACTCAATCCATATCGCAGACTGCGTGAGCCCCTCGGGGCAAAAGGTGTGAGACAGAGTGTCGTTATTACGAACAACCCATCAGAACCATCAGCTATTAGTCCGCTTCCCCAACCTCGGAGCTAGCGACGTCATTATGCCGGGTACTGTTCGCCTCGCTTTCACTTTTTCGCTGACGTCGACGGACGCGGACCGAACCATCGTTCAGAACCTGGGTCGCGCCATCGTTAAGAAGACCATGAGAAAGATTTCTGGTAATGAGGTGATGTCGATCGATGACAGCGACGTTTACCATTACTACCAGGACATGTGGAAGACGGCACAAGAGTGTGAAAATGCAGTATATCAAGGTATTGACACTAGCAGAAATAGGAACGTAACCAAACTTTCCGGAACGTTGACGACGACATCTGCGAGTACGCGAGGGCATATCCGCATAAAAGTATCTCACCGCTGGATCCCGAGCCCCAGCTTTCAGATTTCTATGTACCATCAGAGGCTAAAAAAAAAGACCGCGAGATCACATTCATCGTCGTGGGAATGTTTGCGACGGGTCTCGTCAGCTACTATATTCAATCGAGATTGAAATAAGCAATAATTATTATTATTTTTTTTTATATAAATATATATATATATATATAACGATGTTAGTTGACGAACTTTATTACGCTATGATCTATGTAGGCTACACTGCCCGTATACACCGTTTACCTGGTGCAAAGAGTATGATTCGTCTGTCCCGAGATTCTCTCGAGACGTGGAGCGAGGACGAAAAATCGGCCTCCCTTTTCGCAAAGCGGATGTTAGATTCCTCCGAGTTCCCGCTCCCGAGCTGTAACCTAACCGACAGCTGCAGCGAAACTTCCAACAAAGGTTTATTATTAACGACGCAGTTACCGGACGATCTGGCGAGGGCATGTTGGAGATTGTCCGATATATTAGAATACTTCGCATACGATGTACACGCGCAAACTTGATACCATACTATCGGTTCGCCTAGCGCGCAAGCTAGCAAACACGTACTACAGCCCCCGCGGCTACTGGAAGGGACTCGCGGCCGTCAATAACCTCGCCGCGGCAACCAAGGTTTCCGAAAACGCTGCCAAGGAATGGCTGAAGAAGCAGGCCATCTGGCAGATCTATTTGCCCGCGCCGCACAATATTCCACGCCCGAAATTCGACGTGCCGGTGCCGAACAAAGTTCACCAAGCAGATCTCCTGTTTCTTCCTCACGATCGCCTCGGCCACAAAACGTAAAAGTACGCACTGACAGTCGTTGACGTAGCGAGTCGCTATAAGGGGGCTGAGCCGTTGGCCACTAAAGAGTCTAAGGATGTGGCCGAGGCTCTTTCCCGAATATATAAGAGGAGTCCTCTCAAATGGACGAATCTTCTCCAGGTCGATCCCCCATGGGCGCGGTCTCTCATCTATTGTCTAAACACAACGTTTCTGTCAGACGCGGCCGCGTCAACAACCACCGAGACCAGGGGATCGTGGATCGGTTCAATCGAACCCTGGCTGAGAGGCTGTTCGGACACCAATATGCCAAATAACTTGTAGACCCTCATACGCGATCGACCGCGTGGGTTGCCAGGCTGCCCGCCGTGGTCTCCGCACTGAACGGAGAGGTGACCAGATTGATCGACAAGAAGCCCGTAGATGCCATCAAGTCTATTTGGCTGATGGTTCATCTCGCGTGTTTGTTCGTGAAGAACTTCTCGCGGTGCCTTCTGACACCCAGCTACCCCAGGATCGTCAGAGTCTTTAGATTGTTAATTTTCTTGACATTATTAGGAGGTTCTGTATGTATTCCGTCTGGTAACAAGCGTCTTTTATCGTAGTACGCCGAGAGTCCTATTTTTTGTTGACAGTACGTTTTCATAACACCGTCTTTCATTTTAAATCCTCTATTTTGTGCTACATCTATAATGTGTTTTCCATCTTCTGTAGTTTCACTTAGTACTCGTTTATATTTATCCCAATTTAAATTGTTAGTTCTCTTGGACATTCCTTTCGCAGATTGTTTATTAATATAATTGATTTTTTCTACGAAATAACACTTACTAGATAACGCTATCGCCCTATCTCCGCTGAATTCCATTTTGAAAAGTCCTGGCTCTCTTTCGCCCCATTTATCCCAAGCCAACCATTTTTTTTTTATTTTTCAAACTCGTCTAGTAAGTTAGGTCTAATCAATTCCTCTATTGTTTTTCCACTAACTCCTATATACATACTATCCGTGTCCATCTGTATTAATTCAAAGTCTTCTCTTTTTACGTATTTGTCTAGAAATTCGTAGTAAAATTCAAACATTCTCAATTTAGCTAGTTGATAAACCGCTATTCCACAGTGGAAGGGGCTCTTTACTGCACTTCGGGGTTTTCGGGAAGATATTTCGTAAGCATCTCCTATCTCTTCCAAATCGTCAAAGAATGCAGATCTTAACGCTTTGTCAACACAGGTTTCGTCTTGTATTTAAATGTCTCTCTTTTGCCTCTATCATTTTTCCACAACACGAATTACCTAATAATTTAATTATGTCAGCCACCTGTTTCTTATTTGGTTCTACATCCCCCGTTCGTCTTGCGGCTGTAACTTCTTTCTCGAACCATTCGAAAGGTTTACCACTAATATAATCTATAACACGATGAACACGATAAATATCATTTCAATAGTGTCGAGTACAGCAGTACTTTGGTGGCCGACATAGATCCCACCAATTTTGTTCCATTTCCTCTAGTTCATCCAGTATCTTCCAAATATTTTATAATGTGTTCTGGAACCTCATCAACATCTACTTCTCTGTTTATAAATATTGGGGACATTTCAGAAAACTTATATTTTAAGTTGTGTGGAGCTTCTATATCCACCTCCGCAAACCCAAACCAGTCTCCAGATAAAACTCTTTTACAAAACTTTTTAATAACTTTAGGATTATGTGGGGAATCTATATGATGTATAGTTTCTTTTCCACACGGCATATCTTTATTTAACTTAGATAAATATAACGCGTTTGCATCATACCCCAAAATAGCCTTACAAGGTTTGGAACCCCCTCTAATCTTTGAAACACCGGCTTCTGCATATCGTGTAAATACTATTGATGGACCACCAACTAGAGCGTCTTTCATCATTTCGTATGTTTCTTCTTTTGGTGCATATAGAGCATCCTCCGTTATAATCGTCTTAGAAGATTTTTGTTCTTTAACGGTTCCTCTCAATAAATATTGTATAGCTACTCCAGGTAGTGTTACCGCATCTTTGAAAATATCCACACCTCTGTGTTTATAAAATTCACACATTTTCTCCACCGCTTCTAGGAACGGTGCTACATCTAAATCGTTATAATATTTCAACCAATCTCTGAAGGTTTCCCTATTCTCTTCTTTGAATTTTCGACGACATTTGCTTAATTCTGTTTCATCTATTAACATTTTCCCAGATAGATTGGAATACCAATTCTCTATATCCGGTAGTCCTGGATAATCCAGCTTGTCTGTAGAATCGAACCACTCGTAAGGAAAGATAGATTTCTGTCCTTTACAATAGTAGGCTTTTATCCAACTATCGTAACTTACACCAGGTCCTAGGTAAAGTATTACATCAAGAAATCTAAACTCTGGAGTAAATATAAATATTGTTGCGTTCGCCTTTTTTCCAACCATTACTTTCTTTGTTGTTGATGACAGTTCACCTACTAAATATTTCTTTATTAAGTTTATATCGTAGTTACTGCTGTTAAAACCTATAACCGGTACTTGATCTATCCACTGCTCGATCTTGGTGATTTGGTTTTTACGTAAATGTTCTGTATTAAACCCATATCTTGACCATACTTCTTCTCTTATAGCTTTTCCTCTGACTTTAAAATCTTCTACGAATTTTTCTATAAGTTTTGCAGGATCTTTATCTCAAATATGAGTTACTGTTCCTGATAAATTATCTCCTATGCTAACGCTTACCGGAACGTGCTCGGTCTCGTATTCTAAAATATTACCGACAGTTTCAAATTCTGGCTGGAGATACGCCTCAAAATCATATACTATCTGATATGGATAAAGAGTAGTGTCGCAACCGATCTTTATATATTTACCTTTTCTTTGAAATTATCATTCCCACATAACTACTAGGTTGAATTCTTTGCTTCTAATGATTTTATCTCTTCTCATTGTGGATGCGCGTTCTTCTTTGTTATGCTTTGCATGAATCTCACACCCGTGCCAGTAACAGCCGTGATATTGATATACGGTATTGGTTTTTGGACAGTATCCATCTACTGGAGCTCCTAAAATCCATATTTCACCCCCGTGTCCGCACTGTTCATGCTGAATGTGAATTCCCTCCCTCTTTTCCACAGATTACATCCAATCGATCGCACCATAACTCTTAGAACTTTTTGGGTATAACGCTTTCTCGAACGACGAACGCGGGCGCACTAAATAATTACCATCACATATAAATTTTGTCTCACCCTTCATACATTTTGGTCAGTGTCTCTTCATATTCCTCGCTTTCGTGAATTTCTGTTTGCAATTATCGCAGGCGTAAATTTTAAATATGTTTTTAAGGTTTTTTTTATCAGAAATGCGTGATTATTAAACAGTCCTATTGTCATTGGTTTATTACCTATTGCCTTATAGTGCGCTGGTACCTTTTTCAACCACCAAACACCACCTTGTGTCGGTACTATACCAATTTTAAAAAACTCTTCAACCTTTTTCAGATCTGAAAAAGGAATTGGTGAAACCACATTACTACCGGTATATTTTTTACTAAGTTCTTTCGCCCTTCCTGTACATCTGTCAGGTCTCATCTTTTTATCAAGGTGCATAGCTAAACACATGAACAGACAAAGATCGTCATTATACTTATCTAAAGAATACATACCTTTTCTATTCCTCAACCATTCTGGAAGTTCTCCTCCTGCTGCTTCTTTGGATTGTAGTCCCAAATCTAGTCCCCTACTGCCCTGTATTAACTTTACAAAAACCTATACCCTTCTTACAAACTTCCACTTTGTATTTGGTCTGTCTATTTTATCGGACATTATTCGTGTTTGCTCCTTATCTGACAACCATTTTTTAACGGTTTTCATTGATGATAGTGGTTCGCTACCACCGAGATGTTTGTGAAATATTACAGTTTTAGGTTTTCCATTTTTAGTTTCCTCCATATGTTCTAGCTTGTAAGAATATGAATATCTTAAATAAAAATTGGTTGTTAGATACGGAGCGAGTTTATCGGACATGCGTTCAGACTCGTTGCTGCCAATGTTTTTTACGAAAGGATAATGTAACTATCCGTCTTTGATTTTCTACCTTTTCCAATGTTTCATCAGGATCCCCCAATATTTCTTCACCTTTTTCCACTATCGCTCGAACGATATATTTTTTCTTATTATTTGGTATTGGTTCACCTGTGCGTCTAATTTGGTACAAATTATTGGTGCTTGAAGGTTTTATTACACTAGCCCTTAACCCCGCAATACTTTATTTTTGAATTCTGTTACCAATTTCCTCTGCTAGTGAGAGATCTTTAAAGGCTCCTCGTTTGTGGGCTCGGATAAATCGCTTCATAAACGCCTCATTCTTTGTGGCGTTTATCAGCTTTGACAACCCCCTAACTCTCAACCGTTTACTATAAGTAATCCATAGAGATTTGGCTTCTCTTCTCAAATTTTGAATTCTGTTACCAATTTCCTCTGCTAGTGAGAGGTCTTTAAAGGCTCCTCGTTTGTGGGCTCGGATTAATCGCTTCATAAACGCCTCATTTTTTGTGGCGTTTATCAGCTTTGACAATCCCCTAACTCTCAACCGTTTACTATAAGTAATCCATAGAGACTATCTACGAAGGCATCTATCGAGACGTAGACAATTTCCTTGTGTCGCCCGGCAATTTCAATGCCGCAGATGCCCTTGTAAATTCGTTAATGCCCAAACTCTTTGTAGACATAAGCAACTACGCTGCCCTGTGGCTAAAGGTGAACGGGGTAGACTAGAGCTGGTAGAATTAGTTGCTGATCTGCGAAATAAATTAGCTATATTTGAGGAGAAAAATGGGGTGTTGGAATATAAACTATCACTTTATTTATTTCAAAATTATTTTCTCCAAAATTCATAAATTTGCTGTCGGATACAATTTTCTCGTTGACCAATTTTTGGATTGTTCGAGGGTGGTGGGAGTAGTATAAAGGGGTGGAAGTCATACCACCGTAGGTGGTATCATTTTGACTCCCTGTATACTACTCTTTTCAACAATCATTTATACTAAAGAGTCCAAAAGGGAGTAGAGATTAAACAATATACTCATAAGAAATCGAGTTCAGCCATTATTCTTAATATAGAGTGTTGGTTTAGTTGGACGTATGCATTTCGCTTACCATTTAGAACCACATTAGACACTCAGTTGATATGTTTCCAATACATACTAAGTCACAGAATATTAGGCACAAACATAAAATCGGCGATAGACAAACAATCACTGCACGTTTTCCACCCAGAAGTAGAAACAATCGAACATCCATTGTGGAATTGTCCAATAATACAAACCTTTGTATATTTGTTTAACACATGGAGTACCGATAATTGCAACGGTATAAACAATGTGGAACTAACTATTGAAAGTTCATTTTGTTTGGAACAATGAAATATGGAATAGTTTTTAACAAAATAACTAAACTATGTTATATATTCATGCATAAGTATAAAATAACCCCAAATATAAATGGGTTAACATTTGATATAAGGTATATATTCGATGTTGAACAAACAATCGCACTGAAGGAACCGAACGTAAACAATTTTGACACAGATATGGTAGACATTAAATAGCGTGTATGCACACGAATCGCAGCCAATTGACATCAATTAACAACGAAACATGTAGATACCCCCTCCCCACCCACATCGTTCTCAATTGTTTCAACTGCTTTGTCCGACCTGGCTTACGACCAAGCACGCATACTAAGAAAAACAACAACACACGTTTTCGTCATTGTTTGTGTTCCTATAAAACACGTTACATTCACACATACAAACCATGTTGCTGGTTGCTAATATTGGCTCAATCATTTCACACTATTCTGTGATGGGCTGTGGATCAGGGGTATACTACAGGACCTCAATACTGAAGGTTGTGAGTTCAAAACTTACCCTAGGGCATGTAAATATTTTCATAATATTTCCATCCAACTGGTCTTTCGAATCAGATGTTAAACTTTGGTTCCATCTTCATATGACCTTATCTGTTGCTGGAACGTTAAACTATAATAATTCGTATTTTACTCTAGGCAGTCGGAATGATATAATTTATGTACAATTTTAATAACATTGTCACTAAATGTTTTTGGTTAAATAACAAAAAAATTAATACTGTTTTAATGTGAACATTATTTTAGCGAACAGTGAGGATTTTGATGGGATGATTGAGTTGTTTCATCTATAACTATACTGTTCGCAATAACTACTAAAACTAGTGTTTGGTGTTGAATGGGTTTAAGTAGGTTTTAGTATTTACTGATAGTATAGACAGACATGACACTGTTATATATTGTTTACATGCCAGCCGGCTACAAACAAATGTAAGTACGGTGGAACCTCGCTGTACCGAACATCAAAGGTACTGCTAGGGTAAACGGTATGGCGAGTTTCAACTGTAAGCAATCGATCACCAGCTGTCAGAGCCACAGCATGGAACTGTTGCAAGAGCTGTACACGAGTTGTACAGTGGAACCTCTCTATACCGAACACCGGTGGTACCCGTGGTGTTCGGTATAGAGGGATCCGACTGTATTAAAATAATTGAAATAAAGCGGACACGTACCCTGCTGCCATGCACACTCCATTGACAAAACATGTATATATTTCGTATTATGTAACATGTATGTTTTTGACCAAAAATAAAATGAATAAATAGTATATGAAAGAGAAAGTTTATAACATGTATATATATATATAGTAGACATGAATACCGGCGCATCATTTAAACCCGCCCCCATCGTTTTTAGCACGAATATTATGAAACATCTGATTGGCCGACTGAACGTATGAACCCATTATTTAGATAACCGACTACGACTGGCACTTGGGTCAGACTGGACTGGCCATGCAGTATAACACGGCGACATGTCTCGCTTTCCTTTTATACTGCAGAACATTTGATTCTACTCATGCATGTATACGTTATTTAGTTTTGCTTAGGGTCAACCGTACATACAAGCATTATGATAATCGCACCTACATGTATATATACTGTAAGGCTGATGTCATTTGCGCGTGATGAATGTCATATGGCCTCTATATGTATGTGGCAATTCCTTTGTTATATGAGACTTTCATACTAGTGTGCACCGTTTCCCATCATGACTTGTGACGTATTGCCAGGCCCGTAGCCAGGATCAGGCAGACGAGGCAGCTGCCTCGTCTCAGATTTTGCCGATTTTTTTTTATATTTAATGCTGTATCCGGTGGTATAAGTACCGGGAAATCGCGTCTATGACGATCTAGATGTCAACATTTTCTTGGGGGAGGACCCCCAACCCCCCCCCCCCACGTTACCGGTGCGCGTTGCGCTTCGCGCTCGCTTGTTCACAATATTTGTTTCGCCTCGTCTCATGTTTACGTCTGGCTACAGCCCTAATTGCGTGTCTTACATGTAAACAGTATGGTCACCTTGTAACGCGTTTATTTATATTTTCAGACTATATGACACTACAGGAATACGTTAATCTATTTGATGGTTCCTGACGCGTAACGAACACAAATGAGAGTTGGTAACGACACGTGTGTATACATGTGAATTATAGCACCATGTCCGACTGTTTAAGGTTGATTCCACTGAACTGTATTGTTACTTCGCAACTCTTACGTGTTTGTCTGGACAGTCTGCTTTATCGTGCTTGCCCTATATGAAAATCCAATTTTAGTAAGTATTCATTGTTTGCATATACTAACTGTATTTGTGGATGAGGCTATGTAAATAAAGCTTATGGGTTATGCCACCAGTGTAGTATGTACATCCTTGCAGTCTGATCAGTGTCTACACCGTTAGACATTCCATGAATGAAACGCCCGTCATGTTTTTAAAAACAGCATACATAGTATACGTCAAAATCCTAAATAAGTGCCATATTTGCTAAGAAACTACACTAGTCATAAATCACATAAGCCCAAGGTTGCCAGTGGCAGTCACGTGTATGTTCCTATTTATTTTATAATAGCTGTTTCAATCACTTACACATTAATTAATATTTAACAAAGATGTGTGTCAGATGTGTTGATGAAAGAGACATGTCAGTTCCTGTATACTCGTATAAGCGGTTTTGTTTATTCTGATTCATGAAAGTCACCTTAAGTTTGTGATTTCACCAAGGAGCTAAATGTTGTATAGAACCGTTTTCCAATAAGTGATTTCACCACTGCCGGTAAGGTGTTAGTAAGCCGTTTCCATATGGTGCTTTCGCGACCTCAGGCACAGGTGATTCCAAATGCACAGGCGATTCAAAATGGTGATTTCACCAACTCGTGCAAAGTAGTGTTGTATCATCTCCAATCTGTCGTCACTGTACCTTAGTTTATGTTCGGCCGAAGAGACTGTTATTAGGGTTAAAGGTGCATGCCCAATCAGTAGGCACAAACTATTTTTTATATCAGAGACATCATCTGAGACATGTTCTGACAAAATAAACATCCATTCTCCATGACCCCACGTATTGATTGGCATTATTATACATTTTACATCAGAACAAAATTTCCACACTGATGTCAGGGGCGATAACCGCGTTTCCTAAACGTGTTAACGGACATTACTATTTACTATTTTGTATTTATTTGTTTGATGTACAATTATCATACTTTATAATCTGTCGAAAACAAAAAACAATCAGGTGATTAATTTAATTAGTGTAAATAATTAAAAAATTGATTGCCTAATTTGCCTATGAAAATAGCCTGATACCGCCGCGCGTCACTATCAGTAAAATAAATATTACTAAGTAATTATTTCTGTCTAGCGGGCACTCGAAACTTTTAGAAATGGTGGAATAGTGACAGAATTATACAATTATTTAATTCCTATAAATAACATGTGCCTACTGAGTGGGCATGTACCTTTAAATTAAGACATTCTTTAATCAGAGTGTTCACCTTCTTGACTACCGTCTCAATGCTGCCAAGTTCTACGTTTCGCTTTGTACATGTATATGATGTTGAACCGTTCTGAAAGACTGTCCCTAACTTCAGTGATTTCAACTAAACTGTTTTTAAGTAGCTTACTCATCAACCGCCCTTCAAGCTGATTCATTCTATCATTCATGGACATTTCAAGGTTGACGATTAGGTCAGCAAGCTATCCCATCGACGGTTTGCTCTCCCTCAGCTTCTTTAAGTGTTGATCTCCGTCATCACGCGATAACTGGCGTTTACGGCTCCCTTTCACTACATTTCGCTCACTACATGCGGAGTAAACATGACGTAAACATGAGTGACATGAGTGACATGACGGCCTTGACACTTGGCTGACAATGTTACTAGTTGGGATTCTTTGTAAATCGACCAACGACCAGTGTTACTCGTGCGTGATGAATTATCGACGATAGGGCCGCTATTTGTTGACCGATATTTCAAATCAGCCAAAGATAGGCTAAGTCAGTACTGTATCGAAACACAGTAATCGGTGAAGCATTACACATATGGATATACAGCACGTCGGATGTATCGTGTATATAAGACTTATGAATTGGAACATCGTCACAATATATCATGCATATAAAATATTACATTACCTCATTCATAAAAGGCACACAAATATAATCCAGTAATATTTGAAACGAACAAAATAACTTCACATTCTACAGAAAACCATATCTCACATAGGGTCAAGGCCTATCTCGGACATTAAAATACAATAAATTGAGTTACTATTTAATTTAGCCGAATCCAACTACTTGCACTATTCGCATGGATG
This sequence comes from Conchocele bisecta, assembly GCA_029237695.1. Classification (NCBI taxonomy): domain Eukaryota; kingdom Metazoa; phylum Mollusca; class Bivalvia; order Lucinida; family Thyasiridae; genus Conchocele; species Conchocele bisecta. The sequence continues at coordinate 56,135,512 of CM055275.1, read as the reverse complement.
CTGTACGACCTACAACTACATGACCTGCATCCTATCTGCGCTCAAATTAACCATGTGGTTGATTTATCAGGTCACACTCCGGTGGTCATTGATTTGTAGATTCCAATACCGCGTAGTTGAGTCATCAGGTCACACTCCGGTGGCATTAATTTGCAGATTCTCATAGCGGGTAGCTAAGTCATCCGCTCCCATTTGGTTGTCATACATTTCTAGATGTTCATGCTGTTTAGTTGGGTCATCTGGAAGCAAAAATTTAAAAGTGTTATGTCTCAGAAATCAACAATATATGATGCCAGCAACATCTTACAGCATTCCGGCATGACGTATGCATACATTAAGTAATTCATGAAAAGATAGAACATACATAAACATCACAATCATGAATGACGACTAGTAATTACGGTAACAGTTCATGTCCGGCATCTCTCGCGACAATGCGCATACTTCCTCTTTAATACATGCTATCGTCTTACTATACCATTGTTTTGTTTTATTGGTATCGAGTCATGATGTTATACTGAGTAAAAACAATAAAACCCTCTTACATGACGTTACAACATTACTATTAGTTTGAATTGAGCAAGATGAAGCCATTTATCAGGTACATACCAACTTTATGCGAACCCTACTTTATATTTGACCGTCGACTGGTATGAAATATTACCTGCTAATTACAATATTAACCTATTGTATGTTGATATAAAGTATATAAGGCCCGGCACTGACTCGGTTTGAATGAATGTATGTTTTATTTATAAATAGTCTATTTACACGTTTTGTTAAGTGACTCTTGTATCTCAACATAAGTATCATCATTGAAAACATGCAGTGCATGGAGGTGCCTGTGACTGAAGTAATGATGATTATAAATAGATTGGGTAATATACGGGGTATTTTTAGACTTAATACCTTTTTTGCGGGGCCAATTTCAGACACGGGGTATATAGTGCACCCCGCAAGTTTGACACCCATTTTCACATTCTGAGTTGGTCACTCACAATTTGAAATTAACAATCGTAACACGGTCTGACATTGAAATGCATACAATTGGTGTACGAGTGCTCTCCCTTGGACAACTTGAAGCAGCTCGCGTACTGCGCAGGCGCACATGCAATGCATTCGGTAGTTCTTGGTTGTTATCACACGCGGAACGTAGGCGAAAAGATTCAAGGCGGTTCCGAATTTTGTTATTATCTAGGTTGTGATGGCCGACCGACCACTGATTCACAACGGGATTATGTCACTTGTTTGAGTATTTATATTTTGTCTTTGTGAAAGTTATCTTTTTATGTATTGACACTATTGTGCATTTTCAGTTACCGATGGACGAATGTCTCCAGGTCATGGAACACAACAAAATGAACCAAGTCAATTTGGTTTTTATCTTTTATTTATGATGGTGGGTCTAGTTTTCGGGGTATTAACACGTTCATCAACTAGCGATTTTTATCAAACATAACATATGAGCTAAATTGTCAGTTCAATAGAATGATAAACATTTATTTCAATGTTTCTTGCCTTCAAAATAAGAGTGTTGTTTGATTAAAATTCACGTTAACGCGTTTAGCAACACACGAGTCGGCCATCTTCATAGTTCTGTGTGACAAATTCTCAGCAACATTGTGTTTGTTGTTGTTGCTGATAAAGAGAATAACAGATTGCAAAAATAGACTTGCAGCAGTTCTATCACATAGAACTACATGTACCATCTTCAATGATCTTGAATATTGACTTATGCCAGTTATGGTTGGGAGTTTTCGGGGTATGTTCTAAAAGTGTCAATACATTTGCTAATTTGTCCCGAGTTTTCATTTGATGTTTTATCATCTCGCAGATGAATGAGGCACAGTGAAGGAAAACTTGAAACTTTTCTATTGATTATGATTTTAACAATATTAAAGAGCAGATTAATGGCGGACGCAGAAAATCACGGTAGGTTCGTGAACAAAATGACCTAAATGGCAAAAATGACCAGTATTTAGTCCAAACACTGGATTTGGTGGCATTTTTAAGAACTTAATTTAGGCAATGTCATGCTTATTTTAATCATCGGACGTAAAGCACATCGCGGCTGCACACATGTCTACAAATTATAAAATATGTGAATACCCCGAAAACTCCGACTACCCCGAAAATTGGCGTTACGGCCATAACAGTAACATGTCATATAGCCCCAATTCTCATGGATTCGTGCCTTCTCATTGAAGTTTGTGTTATTATAAAATCTGCATTAAACTTTTTACATATCTTATATCTCCACAATTGTTACTCAAATTTACTTCCAACTTCCAATCATCCATATGTTCATTCCATAGCCTGCCCATGTGGTCCACATGCCCAAGGTCAAGGTCAAATACTTTGAAATTTGTGTTAAAAAATGTTTTTACATACCTTATATCTCCACAATACTTACTCCGATTTTCTTCCAACATCCAGTAGTTCTTATTCATCATCCATATTTTCATTCTATAGCCTGCCCATGTGTTCCACATGGCCAAGGTCAAATGACTTTGAAATTTGTGTTAAAGTTTTTACATACCTTATATCTCCACAATACTTACTCCGATTTGCTTCAAACTTCAAATAATTATAAATCTTCCATATTTTCATTCTATAGCCCACCCATGCGGCCCACATGCCCAAGTTCAAATTTGTGTTAAAGCTTTTACATACCTTATATTTCCACAACCCTTAATTCAAACTTCAAATAAATACACTCTGAGACCATCAAATGCCTCGGCGGGCTCGATATGCGGGCCGTAGCCATCTGGTGTTACAGTGTAACATTGCAACAAAGGATATTTTCCCCAGTAACTATTGATATTTTCTGTTTTATTGCTTATTTTCCATAAAAATGGACATTTTTTCTAGGGGACCGTGACAATGCTAAAGTGTGTAACGTATGGGGAAATACTGTAACAAAGCATAACAAGATGTAACAGAGTTGCATGTAATAATAATCTGCACATATTCATCGTTACACTGTAACGACTGTAACGAAAGGCCACACAAATTGGACATGTTTTCTAGAGGACCGTGACAATGATATGAGCCGCGTCGTGAGGAAACATGTCTCCGGCAAATGTTTGGTCAAATTGACATTTTGTTACTATGACAATGGTATTTGTCTTATGAATTGAATGCTTTTTATTTGATCCTGATATCTGCAATATTCATGAGGATATTACACTTTATACCACACCACTATTCACGTAAAAGCGACGTTACAGTAACTACGTATCTACAGATATAACCATTTAGTAATATTTATTTTACTGATAGTGACTCGCAGTGGTATCAGGCTATTTTCATATGCAAATGAGGCCCAATATTTTTTAATTATTTGTACTAATTAAATGCGTCACCTAAAAAAAATATACTGACTATAAAGTATTATCATTGCACATCACAAAAAATAAATACAGAGAATAAATAGTAATGTCAGTTAACATTTTAAGGAAACACGGTTATCGCCCAATATCAGTGTGGAAATTTACGTAAGATATACAAATAATAAAATGTATAATAATGCCAATAAATACGTGGCATAATGGTGAATGAATGTTGATTTTGCCAGAAAACATATCAGAAGTCTCTGATATAAAGAACAGTTTATGCCTACTGAGTGGCCCGTCTCGTAGAGACCAGCATAGCTCTGTACAACAAATAGATGTACAGCATGTGTCCGTCTTGTATAGACCAGCATAGCTCTGTACAAAATGTAAATGTACAGTATGTGCCCGTCTAGTATAGACCAGCATAGTTTTGTACAACAAATAGACGTACAGCATGTGCCCATCTTGTATAAACCAGCATAGCTCTGTACAAAATGTAAATGTACAGCATGTGCCCGTCTAGTATAGACCAGCATAGTTTTGTACAACAAATAGACGTACAGCATGTGCCCATCTTGTATAAACCAGCATAGCTCTGTACAAAATGTAAATGTACAGCATGTGCCCATCTTGTATAAACCAGCATAGCTCTGTACAAAATGTAAATGTACAGCATGTGCCCGTCTAGTATAGACCAGCATAGTTCTGTGCAACATATACATGTACATGTACAGTATGTGCCCGTCTCATAAAGACCAGCATATTTCTGTACAACGTGTACATGCACAGTATATTTCTGTACAACGTATACGTGTACAGCATGTGCCCATCTTGTATAGGCCAGCATAGCTCTGTACAAAGTTTACATACACATCATGTGCCCGTCTAGTATAGACCAGCATAGTTCAGTACAACATATACATACACAGCATGTGCCGGTATCGTATAGACTAGCATAGCTCTATACAACAAATATATGTACGGCATGTACACGTCTTGTATAGACTAGCATAGCTCTGTACAACATGTACATCCACAGCATGTTCCCGTCTCGTACAGACCAGCATAGCTTTGTGTGTAAAACGTATAGATGTACAGCATGTGCCCGTCTTGTATAGACCAGCATAGCTCTGTACAACAAGTACATGCACAACATGTGCCCATCTCGTATAAACCAGCATAGCATAGACCAGCATAGCTCTCTGTACATACAACAAATATATGTACAGCATGTGCCCGTCTTGTACAAACCAGCATAGCTCTGTACAATGTACAGATGTACAGCATGTACACATCTTGTATAGACCAGCAAAGCTCTGTACAACATGTAAATGTAAAGCATGTGCCCGTCTCGTATGGACCAGCATAGTTCTGTACAACATATATATGTGCCCGTCTCGCATAGAGCAGCATAGCTCTGTATGATGTATACATGTACATCATGTGTCCATCTCGCATAGACCAGCATAGTTGTGTACAACTTATAGATGTACAGCATGTGTTCGTCTCATGTAGACTAGCATAGCTCTGTATGATGTATACATGTACAGCATGTGCCCGTCTCGTGTAGACCAACATAGCTCTGTATGATGCATATATGTACAGCCTGTGCCATTCTTGTACAGACCAGCATAGTTCTTTACATATATAGATGTACAACATGTGCCCATCTTGTATAGACCAGCATAGTTCTGTACAACATATGAATGTACATCATGTGCCCGTCTCATATAGACCAGAATAGCTCTGTACACAGTATAGATGAACAGCATGTGCCCGTCTTGTGCAGACCAGCATAGCTCTGTATGTATACATGTCCAGCATGTGCCCATCTTGTACAGACCAGTATAGCTCTGTACAAAATATAGATGTACAGCATGTGCCCGTTTTGTATAGACCAGCAAAGCTCTGTACAACGTATATATGTACAGTATGTGCCCATCTCGTACAGACCAACATAGTTCTGTACAACGTATATATGTACAGCATGTGCCAGTCTTGTATAGACCAGCATAGCTCTGTACAACGTATGGATGTACAGCATGTGCCCATCTCGTACAGACCAACATAGTTCTGTACAACGTATAGATGTACAGCATGTGCCCATCTTGTACAGACCAGCATAGCTCTATACAACGTATACATGTACATCATGTGCCCGTCTCGTACAGACCAGTATAGTTCTGTACAACATGTACTGTTTCCCCATGATCCAGCTTATTTCATTTGTTTATTTGGAGATTAAATTTAGACACAGCTGGACATCAAAAATGGTCATCTGGGAGATATGTGGAAAGGAAATCAGGAGAAAATATGGGAAAACATCCCATGTTGGTCACCTGGTAATCCATCCAATATACAAGGAAATAAAATATAGAGGACAAACAAATTGAAATCTCACCAAACCTGGTGTGCTCTCGCCTGTTTAAAATAGTAGCCAGTTTATGTGAAAAGTGGCAATACCATCGTATCATCACTTACAAATATAAATATCTGAAAAAATATCACGTTATTACTATCATCCATTCACAATAGATTTTTAAATTATTGTGGTGTTGTTTTAAAACTTTATAATATCTAATCAGTTTGGTGTGAAGTTTATGGTGGAAACCGCTTATCTACCCAGGTTGGTCAGATTACCGGCAATACCGATATGTCAACCAGTGTAGTCCCTGATATTTACCCAGGATGATCAGACCACCAGCAATATGTAGACCAGTTATTCCCTGATGATAATGGATATCAGTTATCTACCAGGATGGATGGTGGGACGACCGGCAATATGTAGACCAGTGTAGTCCCTGACACTAATGGACATCTACGTAGTATGGTCGGACTATCGAAATAGGCAAACAAATTAAATATAAGTACTTTTTCATCAATAACAAAAAAGTCACCCTCCCCCAAACAAAATTATTTGATGAAATTCCATAAAATATTGTTATGTTTAGCCCCCATGTTAAATAATCGCATAGGAAAATCGTTTTTTCGCAATAAAATCAATATTTGATGGAATTTCAATTTTTTGGGCAGGGTGACTTTTTTGTTATTGATATAAAAGTAATTACATTTAAATTATTTTTGGATTTACATGTATTATGTTTATTTAATAGCCAAAAGTTTGTCGGCAGAAAATCGTGGAACAGACAGTAGACCATTGTAGTGACAAGTCCCTGACATTATTGGATATCTACCCGGGATGGTCGGATTATTGGCATTATGTAGACGATTGATGTTCCTGATCATAATGGATATCTACCCAGGATGGTCGGACTATCGGCACTATGTAGACCAGTGTGTTCCCTGATCATAATGGATATCTACCCAGGATGGTCGGACTATCGGCAATATGTAGACACAGTGTAATGGTACATCATAATGGATATCTACCCACGATGGTCGGACTATCGGCAATATATAGACCATTGTTGTACCTGATCATAATGGATATCTACCCAGGATGGTCAGACTACCGGCAATATGTAGACCATTGTAGTTCTGATCATAATGGATATCTATCCAGGATGGTCGGACTTTCGCCAATATGTTGACGATTGTAGTTCCTAATCATAATGTATATCTACCCAGGATGGTCAGAGTATTGGCAATATATAGACCATTGTAGTCCCTGATCATAATGGATATCTTTCCCAAATGGTCCCACTATCGGCAATATGTAGACCATTGTAGTTCCTGATCATACTATCGGCAATATGTAGACCAGTGTAGTTCCTGATCATAAAATATATCTACCCACGTGTATGGTGGGACTACCGGCAATATGTAGGTAGACCAGTGTAGTTCCTGATCATAAATGATATCTACAGAAGATGGTTTGACTATCGGCAATATGTAGACCATTGTAGTTCCTGATCATAATTGTACTACCCAGGATGATCGGACTATGGGCAATATGTAGACCAGTATGTAGAACTTCCAACTTGTATTCATACAGAAATAAAATTTGAAAATCAGTTACAACAACAGGAGACACTTCAAGGGCTGAATGCAAAACTGTTGTACGTGAATTTTCTAAACTTTTCAGGAGAGACAAACTCCAAATCTCAGCACTACCCTCCCCCCATTTCGTGTGACCTTGACCTTTATTTCAACTTAACCTTTACCCTGCTACACCTTGTTTCATACAGTTCCTTCGTCTATATCTCTGTTTTTCCGAATCCCAGGTCCTCAAAACTTCAGCACTACGGCCACTACCCTACTCCCATTGGTGTTGTCCCTCCCCACACCACCATCTCTGCATTTCGGTTGACCTTGACCTTTATTTCAACTTAACCTTTTCCCAGCTACACCTTGTTTGAAACGGCTATACATTGTTTGACGAGCACCACAATGGGGGCATCGCTGTGTCTTACAGACACATTTTTTCTAATTTTCTATGATTTTGCAAACTTTAAGAACTATCTTGATCATCTAGTATAAAACATCCTAGCTTTCCGTGATGGCAATGTACTAACATTTGTGGGGCCTATAAAATATACAGGAAGTGCTTTGTCAGCCATTTTATTTTTATGAAAATGGATAGAGGAACTTTTCAGTTATTGCATCTTTGTTTTTTACTCTTGATTTTAATAGTGCTGGTTGTGATTTGTGTTTCAATATATGTACATGTTGTATGGAAATGATGGATTACTTGCTTTCGATCTTGGAATAGTGATCTGCAGTAAATGGTGAGAAATTTGGTATTCTTATTCACTAAAACATTCATATACCCCATAAATATATATATTATATATATCACATGTAGGTCAGACATTTTAAAATGGCTACTGATCACATGTGCATGGCAGGTGGTCCATCAATATTTTTGTTGAGCAAGGAAGATGCCAATTGTCTTTATAATGTTTTGACATCTGCAGAAAGAACTGCCTGTTGATGGCATAGATATGTAAATGGTTATAGAATTTATTTCAATAGTTATCCAACATGTGAAATTTCTTCATTAATATTGAGAACCAAAAATGTATTCCACCAGAAGTTTTTCTATTAATGCCTATGTAAAAGGTATGTATACCAACAATTTATGTCAAATTTAACACTTGTAAAAATATGTACATGATATATGCATGGATATGGTTGCTAATTAGTCAATATACAGTAATCCAGATAAGGAAGTAATTATTGAAATGTGTTACTCCATCTTTTCAATATCAAATGAGTTTTTCAAAATTGCAATTAAGTGAATTAAAATTTCATCCTATTGTTGCCATATCAATTGGGTAGTTTCATATTTTTAGCTCGGCTAACCATAGAATATTCAGAGCTTATATTGTCACCCGGCATCGGCATCCAAGTCTGGTTAAAGTTTTCTGTCAAGTTTGTCTCCAAAAAAATACGATTAGGTCTTCAGCCACCATACTTAGACACAATCAGGAGCAAGTGGTGTGTATTACAATCCACTGTCAGATTTATGTCGAAGTGACCTTGACCAACGTTTACCTATTTATACCTGGCATACAACTTATAGTTTTCGTAATTCCGTCCATCCTTCTGTTTGTCCGTCCTTCCGTCTGTTTTTTATGCCCCCACAAATTTATTTGTGGGCATTAGAATTTACCCTCGTCCGTACGTGCGTACGTACGGCCTGTACGTACGGTACGTCCCACTTTGTGTGTTTAGTTCAAACATTCGTCGATATACATGCGCGAGTGGGGGCATTCGTGTCCGCAGACACAGTTCTAGTTAAAAGTTTTTTAAGTCTGTGAATCGCTGCAACTATAAGTATGATTGACTTTAAACATCACACACTTGATTACCATTGTCCATGTTTTCATCCCCGTGCCACCTTTTTACCCAAGTTGAAGGTCTCATAACTTTGAAAGTTGCGTCAACATTTTGATGATGCAGCTGCACATGTCCCTCGACCGTCTAAATCTGGTTACTCCGGTCTATAATATATCCGTATTTATTGAAGCCATTTAAGTTGTGGGGTATATTTACCGGTAATACTACGTACCTATAATTAATTTATCATATTTAAGCATCAGTATTCCAGTTCACCTGACTATTTCTATAGACAAATCTGTTTTTGGATAAATTTTGAAAAGTCTATGCACACATTATAATTTTAGGAACCTAAACTCAGTATTCTCCTTTTGTCGCTACATGCAATGTTCCACTATAATGTTATATAATTTGTGGGGTATATATTGTGCACGGTACTTACATGTACTGCACGCTGTGACACTAGTATTGGCTCTCAGAAATTTACAAATGCTAACATGTTTGTCATGAACATACTTACAAAACAGTTGATTTAAATAGTCCATTTATGGGACCATTGTGTAATAAATGTATATTTATTGTATAAAACTATTTATGTTGCGGGGTATATATAATATTGTATACCCCAATTAATTTGTTGTGTTTAGGCATTATCCTTGTGTCTAATTCATTCGCGACTATTTCTATATATTGAAAAATATATATTTGGATACATATTGTAATAATCTATGTACACTTCCTACATTGTATATCTAAAGCTACCTGTATTCAATGTTATTTAGATGGTGGCTACTGATCGTGACTTGCATATCAGTTGTGGGGCCTATAATAGTTGTGGGGCCTATAAAACATACAGGAAGTGCTTTGTCAGCCATTTTTAGCCAGGTTTTTTTTAAAAAAATCCAGGCTATTGGATTGGCAAAAGCCGGGCGGGCGGGCGGCGTCTACAATCAATGTTAAGTTTTCGTGTTTGAGTCCATTTCTTTGTTACTGTACCACCTAGGACCACCAAACTTTCACAGCTTCATAATCAAGGGGTGCCCACCACATATCACTATCCAACGTGCTACTTTTTTTTTTAACTTGACCCATTTTTTCCGCGCAGTCGACTTAGCCATTTTCAATGTTAAGTTTTCGCGTTTTCAATGTTAAGTTTTCGTGTTTAAGTCCATTTCTTTGGTACTGTACCACCTAGGACCACCAAACTTTCACAGCTTCATAATCAAGGGGTGCCCACCACATATCACTATCCAACATGTTACTTTTTTTTTTTAACTTGACCCATTTTTTCCGCGCAGTCGACTTAGCCATTTTCAATGTTAAGTTTTCGCGTATACAATGTTAAGTTTTCGTGTTTAAGTCCATTTCTTTGGTACTGTACCACCTAGGACCACCAAACTTTCACAGCTTCATAACCAATGGGTGCCTACCACATACAACTATCCAACATGTGACCATTGTTTTTTTTTACCTTCACCTATTATTTCTACGTAATTGACTTAGCCATTTTCAACGTTAACTTTTTAACGTACGTCTGGTTAAAGTTGTTTGGTTAAAAGTTTTTCGTTGTACTATATCTCTGCAACTGCTTCGCCCATTACTTGAAACTTCACATGGGTGTTTATCATCATCCATATTTTCATTCTACCTCCCAACCGTGCTGTCAAGGTCAAATTACTTTGAATTTGTTTGTTAATGTTTTTTTGCGTACTATATCTCTGCAACTGCTTCACCCATTACCTTGATACTTCACATGGGTGTTTATCATCATTGTCAGCGCGATATCGTCGGCATTTTAGCATACGTCCGTCCGTACGTCCGTGTGTCTGGTTAAATTTGTTTGGTTAAAGTTTTTCCATCTACTATATCTATTTTGTTATTGTCATGCATGCCTCGCCCCAAGGCACGACATGCAGGCCGCGGCCATCTAGTCTGCAAAAAGTGGGTATAATTATGTTATCCAAGTGTCTATGCTTGGAAAAAACCTGGCCTTCGTGGCTTTGCCTCGTTTCTTTTCTTAATTTAGATTTATTAACATATTTTGGCAGCACAGTGGAATCGTCAACTTTCTGACAGAAACGATTTTACTGTGATGCGTCAACTTGTTTTTGAGAAACAAGAATAATAATTAAAATCAGCAGACAACAATTTTCATTTGCATTTGCAGCGGGTTAAGAATTACACGTAAGCATCATTATGCAAAATTACACAATTATTGTACATAAGACTTCGTAAGTTGTGGGGTATATACTGTGCAAGATATTTGCTTTGAACAGTTTGTAACAACAGAGTTTATTCTCGGTAATGTACAAATTCAAACCATTTAGTTCTCAGCATTCTTTCAAAAGAGGTAATTTAAATAGCCCATCTGTAGGGACCTTTGTATAATATATGTATATTTATTGTATAAAACCATTTGAGTTTTGGGGTATATATAATATTGTATTCCCCCAATATCTTGTATTTAAGCATTATCATTCTGTCTACGGTAGTTCATCCGACTATTTCTATTGACAAATCAAATCTAGGATAAATGTTAAACTAATTTATTTACACTACTTATATTTACAGCTAATTTTTATCCCCTCGCGTAGTGAAAATTGGATATAGGGATGCAAAATGCGTCCGTCCCTCCGTTCGTCACAAAAACTTAATGTTGGGGTTAATCTGTAATAACTTGTGTTTTCCTTGATGGAATCCTCCAATATTTCACTGATGCCTTTGTAACATCATCCTGCTTCATTCTACCGAACACCCATGGGACATTTCAAGCCCAGGGTCAATGTCACGAACTTAGAAATATCTCAGTATCGAAATCAAGCACCAAAGCGAGGGGACACATGCTGTTGGTGGCATTCTTGTTTAATATGGTTGAGATGTTCTGGTAGAAGCTACACCTGAATGTGTATCACCATCAAAGTATTCATTGAGCAGATTCCTATAGCATCATTCATACATATACACATTTGCCAATGGCATGGTGGGCATGATATGCTGGCCGTGGCCATCCAGTTTATAATCTGTGCATGGTAGAAGAGGAATGTTGGCAAGATACAAATATGTACTCTTAAGGCTTCTAAGCGGGGATTGAACTCATGACACCAAGATTTTGTAGCAAACACTCTACCAGGTCATTATAAAAGTCAGCTTGTACTGCTACTGCGAGGCAGTACAATAAGATTGAAGGTTGCAAGTAATTGCTACATCAAATTAAAAAAACTATGTATTTATTATCTTCCGGCAGCTGCACAGTTCCTCGACCGTCTAAATCTCGTTACTTCTGTCATAATATATATATATTTATTTTATCGAAGCCATTTAGGTTGTGGGGTATATATATTACTATATACCTATAATTAATTATTCATATTTAAGCATCAGTATTCCAGTTCACCTGACTATTTTTATAGACAAATCTTTTTTTTGATAAATTTTGAAAAGTCTATGCACACATTATAATTTTAGGAACCTAAGCTCAGTATTCTCCTTTTGTCGCTAAATGCAATGTTCCACTATAATGTTATATAATTTGTGGGGTATATACTGTGCACGGTACTTACATGTACTGCACGCTGTGACACTAGTATTGGCTCTCAGAAATTTACAAATGCTAACATGTTTGTCATGAACATACTTACAAAACAGTTGATTTAAATAGTCCATTTATGGGACCATTGTGTAAGTAATGTATATTTATTGTATAAAACTATTTATGTTGCGGGGTATATATAATATTGTATACCCCAATTAATTTGTTGTGTTTAGGCATTATCCTTCTGTCTAGTTCATTCGTGACTATTTCTATATATTGAAAATTATATTTTTGGATACATATTGTAATAATCTCTGTACACTTCCTATATCTAAAGCTACCTGTATTTCTTCAATGTTATTTGGATGGTGGCTACTGATCATGACTTTCATATCAGTTGTGGGGCCTACAGTACAGCCACCGCGAAACCCGCACATTTTTTTGTAATTGCGGCCACCAATTTAACTTTAGCGCGGAATATTGCCGCAATCTCTCGCAAAACGTCCCGTGGCCGTTTGCGGCATAACGCGAAACTCCGCAAATTTTACGCGGTCGTTTCGCGGCGATCCTCGGCAAAACTCGGCAAAACTTTCCAGCTTGTACAACGTACATGTACATGTTATCGCACCTTTACCGCCGCGTTTTGCGGCAAAATGGACACGGTAAGATGCGGCAAAAATCGGCAATTCACTCTGAAAATGTGTACATTGTTTGATTGAATGAAGTCAGTTTTACCCTTTTATACATGCATTTCGCATGGATCGATTTGGTATATATGTCAATAAATCATGTTCGAACATCCATGGCCATACCGATATTGATCATGTAAGATGTAGATATCAAACAGGCATATTCAGAATATTGATCATGTAGGATGTAGATATCAAACAGGCATATTCAGAATGTGAACGCTGTTTGGGGAACACCAGTTCTGGGATTGAAAAAAGTTTACATAGATCTATTACACAGATATATTACATACATGTACACATGTATAGACAGACATACATGTAGTCGAACACCCGCACGTACGGCCACAAAGGAATGCAAATTTAAACCTCTAATGATTTGCTCGACAGGTAAAAGAATAAAGCAAAACATCGCAAAACGCCGCAAATTGTGGCAAATGTGCCGGTGATCCGTTTTAAGATTTCCCCGCGTTTTGCCGCAATTGACTTGGGTCACGATTGCGGCAATTTATTTTAACAATTGCGGCAATACCGCGAGAATTTTGCGACTCTTTGCGGCATTTCGCGGCAAACCAGCGATTTGCCGCAATAGGTAGGAAATTCTGCGCTGGCGAAAAACTCCGCAAAGCAAAATATGTGCGGGTTTCGCGGTGGCTGTAGTGGGGGCCTATACAACATGCAGGAAGTGCTTTGTCAGCCATTTCTTTTTTATAGAATTGGAGGGAAACTGACTTTCCAGGTTTTGTTCTTACACAATAATTGTATATAAGACATTATAATTTGTGAGGTATAGTATATATACAGTGCAGGGTACATACTTCACTGTGTAACAACAACGTTTGTTCTAAGAAATGTACAGTCAAATGTGTTTGTACTGAATATTCTTCAACAAATGTTAATTTAAATTTTCCATATTGTTTGGGGAACTTGTGCAATATATTTTTTGTATCCAAGTCGTGGGGTACATGATGTATATATAATATAAATTCATTTTTGAAGGTACCCCTCAACCCACTTGAAACAAAAATTGTCGACTGCTGATTTTTAGTATTTTCTTGATTTAGATTTATTAACATATTTTGGCAGCACAGTGGAATTGTCTGACTTTCTGACAGAGACGATTTTACTGTGATGCGACAACATATTTTGAGGAGAAACAAGAATAATAATTAAAATCAGCAGACAACAATTTTCATTTGCAGCGGGTTAAGAATTACACGTAAGCATCATTATGCAAAATTACACAATTATTGTACATAAGACTTCGTAAGTTGTGGGGTATATACTGTGCAAGATACATGCTTTGAACAGTTTGTAACAACAGAGTTTATTCTCGGTAATGTACAAATTCAAACCATTTTGTTCTCAGCATTCTTTCAGAAGAGGTAATTTAAATAGCCCATCTGTAGGGACCTTTGTATAATATATGTATATTTATTGTATAAAACCATTTGAGTTTTGGCGTATATATAATATGTGAAAATAAAATGTGTCATACGGCATCGGCTGACTATGTAGCGCCAGATCACCCTGTGATTCCACGCAGTCTGATCAGGGTCTACGCTGTTCGTCATTCTTACATTGAGAAAGGCTTACTGCCAACAGTAAAACGATTAATGGAGAACAAATATATACAGGTAAGTACAATACAAATGGATTTTATTTGATTTAGTAGTGCTTAAATGTGCATGCCCACTCAGTAGGCACCATGGACGGATCCAGGCGGGGACGTGTCCGGCGTACGCCCCGTCTAGAATTTGTCGAGTTAAGTTGTTACATGTACACACTTATTTATGTGGAAACAGCTGATCGCTTTTCTTTTTTATCACCCAACATATATGTTATTACCACTCAATTGAACCGTCTCGTCGAGACGGTTCAATTGCGTGGTAACAACATAATTATACAACACACATTTGATGATAAATGAGAAAACATGCATAGACATGTGTTTGCATATTAGGGGTTTTGTAGTTATGGACACTAACTCTTGCAATCTACTCCAGACGGTACTGGAGTAGATTTCAAGAGTTACATTTGGCAACTAGGAAAGTTGACAACAATGCATGTTTCATTCACAATTGAGAATCCACGCCCCCTCTACTTTGTTTGTTTGTTTGTTGGGGTTTAACGGCATATCAACAACTAAGGTCATTTAAGGCCGGGTCAATGGGTTTAGTATTAAATTACATATATTACCTGTAAGAGTAAATGTACATGTTCAAGTACATGTACAAATGGGGGGAAAATCCCAAAATCAGAACTGAATATTTATAATAACAAAACTATATATTCAGCCCTGAAATCAGAATAATCCTGATCTGATGCCAGGTCCTCGTCACACCAGAATCACTTGGCCCCTCCCAAAAGCAGTAGGATCAGTAATAATCTTACTACTTTTACAATGGGCAATAACCCAATTCAACTCCCAGGTAACTAAAGAGCCAAATATAAAAACGTACCTGAGGGCCAAACCAGGCAAATCGTGATTCCTATAAGGAGGAAACCATACCGTTAATTTACGCCGTCTCATTCGCCCGACTACCACCCACACGCCCCCTCTAGATCTAAATCATGGATCCGCCCCTGGGCACAAAGCATTCTTTATATCAGACACATCATCCGAGACATTTGCTGGCAAAATAAATATGCATTCACCAATACCCCACGTATTGATTGGCATATTATACATTTTATCTTAGAGCTAAATTACCACACTGATATCAGGGGCGATAACCGTGTTTTTCCTTAAAATGTAAATTTAATATCTGTATTTATTTTTTAATGTGCTTTATAATCTATAATCTGTCAAAAATATTATATTTTCAGGTGACTCATTTAATTAATATAACAAATTGAAAAATGATATGAAAATAGCCTGATACCACCGCGCGTCACTATCAGTAAAATAAATATTACTAAACTATTATTATAATATCTGTATAGCGGGTACTTGTAATTTTTAGAACTGGTGGAATAGTGACACGGTTATACAATTATTTAATTCATATAAAGAACAGTTCGTGCCTACTGAATGCGCATGTTTTTTTGTTTTTGTGTTGGGGTTCAACGGCATATCAACAGCTACGGTAATTTAAGGCCGGGTCAATGGGTTTTGTACATATATTACCTGTAAGAGTACATGTACATGTTCCAGTACATGCACAAATTGGGAGAAAAGCCCAAAATCAGAACTGAATATTTACAATAAAACAAACTATATATTCAGCCCTGACATCAGAATAATCCTGATCTGATGCCAGGTCCTCGCCACACCAGAATCACTTGGCCCCACCCCCCCCCCAAAAGCAGTAGGATCAGTAATAATCTTACTACTTTTATAATGGTCAAGTGCGTATGTACCTTTAGTGGCGTGTCAACGGCTGATGTCATTTCAGGCCGGCTTAACGGGGTCGAATCACACATTTCAACTGTTGTAATAGGGGGGGGGGGGGGGGGGGGGGGGGGGGGGGGGGGGCATGCAATCCCAAGATCAGAAGTGAATATTTACAGACATAATATAATAAGCCCTGAAATCACTCAGTCACTTAGTCTCACTCCCTAAAAGTAATACAATTAATACTAATCTTACTACTTTTATACTGCGTATAACCGGATTCAAATGTTAAAGGTAAATGCCCACTCAGTAGGCACAACATGTTCTTTATAGGAATTAAATAAGTGTATAATTGTGTCACTAATCCACCAGTTCTAAAACTTACGAGTGCCCGCTATACATATACATCACTTAGTGATAGTTATTTTACTGATAGTGACGCGCGGTGGTATCATGCTATTTTCATATGCAAAAGAAGGATATTATTTAATTATTTATACTCATTAAATGCGTCACCTGAAAAAAAATAAATATTTTCAACAGATTATAAAGTATGATCATTGCACATCAAAACATAAATACAGAGAATAAATAGTAATCATTTTAAATAAACACAGTTATCAGCCCTGATATGTAGACATTTACGATATAAAATCTATGATAATGCCAATCAATTCGTGGGGTACTTGTGAATGAATTTTGCCAGAAATGTATCAGATGTTGTCTCTGATATAAAGAACAGTGTGTGCCTACTGAGTGGGCATGTACCTTTAACCCATTGATTGCTTTAAACACGCCATGTGATTTGCGTAATTTTATAAAATTGACAGTAGTTCTCATAAATAAAGTCAAAAGTTGAAAAAATCTTTCAGGGTACATGCGGAATATAATTCCACATGTACTTTGAAAATGTTTTCAACTTTTGAGGCCATTTATGGAAAATATTATAACTTTTGTAAACGTATTTCATGAAATTACGTGGATGTCCGAAGGTACACAATCACATGGCGAGTCTCAATTATGACACCAACATACTGGTCATCTGTTCAAACACTTGTGGTCCGACCAGAGCTAGAAGCCTGATTGTACCATGAATATGGTAATACGGAAAAGGCTGAAAAACGCCGAATTCCTGTGAGTAAAACGACTGTGTGTATGTAAACAAATTTATCCCGTCAACATAGTGCGCATGTGCCGTGAAACACGGTGCCGTGAAACATTGTAGATATCCTGTCAATACGACCTAACCACTGCGTATTAATATGTGCGGATTTCATTCTAGTCGATTATCCGATTTTGAGGATGCGGCTGATATTTTGCATGTTAAAGGTATCTGTAGTGTTGACGAGATAAATAGAATAGTAGGTTAATGCCGTGAATGGGAACACATATCTGGCGCGGCACTGAAACGGAATGGGCTCGGCAGAGCATCGCCCATCCGTTTCAAAGCCTTGCCATATATTTCTTCCCATTCACGGCACTAACCTACTATCTACACTTGCAAAGTAATCAACGTGTCATATAAGGCCTCCTTTCTACGGAGCCCCGCTGGGGACGTAGAATTCTTTTTTTAATTAATTAGTTCCCACGAAATAACAATTCGTTTCCTCAATTTAACAATTCGTTCCTACGAATTAACAATTCGTTCATCAATTTAACAATTCGTTCCCACGAAATAACAATTCGTTCACACTTGTTAATTCGAGGGAACGAATTTTTAATTCGAGGTAACGAATTTGTTATATCGTGGCAACAAAACAATCGATGTCCCCGGCTGGTCTCCGTAAAGTTCTTATTATTAGCCAGCGGTCATTTAGAATTACATAACCGCTTGATATAATCTTGCCGATATATCGTTTTATCCTCACATTTATTGACGATCTCATCTCGTCATCAGGCACTTTAATTATATGAGCCCAAGCTATAGAACAGCTTAGGCTCAGCCAATCAAGCTGCTTGATTTCGAGGACAATATTCAAGTATTTTTGTTTAAACATATTTTATTTGCATATTGTTTACAAGTTCATTTTCAATGTCAATGTTACTATATACAGTACTATACAAATGGGATTGGATTGAAAGCAAGCTTATTTTAATCCTCTCCCTTACATGTGACTAGATATAATTCCAAGACATTCCTGCCATCAGATTTAGAACAGTTTATATTCTGTGATAATTGATATTTTCTGGAGTATAAGTTGTTCTGGTTTCAGCATCCTCTGATACACGGCAATTACATTAAAGCAATTAACTTTAACATTCCGAAAAATATAGTATTGATACAAAACTACAGACAATAGGTTATATACAATCAATTACGTGATACATGAAATGGAAACAAAAAATAAAGAATGAAACAAGCCACAATAGAAGTTGGAGTCTTGTTCCCACACATAGCCATGCCCAGTTAGCGCCACCCCAAGTCAGATAGTGATAAGCACACGCAGGCATCATTATATGGTGCATTAAAAACGACCGGTGTTTTGTATGAATAGTCTAACTGATGCGAAAATGGCTTCATTGCAGTTATCGTCAAGTTGTCTGTTACCATAGAGTACAGTGTGGAGGGTGGGTTGGCAAACAGTTTGTATGTCGTATATTAGTTGGGCTCTATGTGCTCCATATTGAGTGCAGTGGAAAACGAAATGGCTGGCATATATTCTAATACCGGTCTAATACAAGTAAGGTAAATTATTTTCAAGGCATATTCTATCTAGTATGTATTTTAATTTGTTCATAACATTGATCCTACGCCATGCCTTTCCGGTTATGTATTGTATGTGTTGGTGCCATGTTCCCTCGTTGCTGAAATATACACCTAGATGCTTGTGACTATCAACTTCTGAGACATTAACATTATTCATGAGAATTGGGGGATGTACTTCTCTATTACGTATACGTGATATAAGTAGTGATTCAGTTTTTCTTGGATTAAATGATACAAGCCAGGTATTAGACCAGTTAGTAATTATATCAATATCGTTGTTTATAGTCCTGGATGTCGTTGCAGGATAATCAACAATAAGATATAAACTGGTGTCGTCTGCGAAAAGTCGAATATTAGAGTTTATGTCCGTAACACTATCGTTTATATATAATATAAATAACAATCGGCCGAGAATAGATCCTTGCGGGACGCCAGCCTTAATATGGTTCCAGTTAGAATAAACACCTGGTAAATCAACAATTTGCTTGCGATTAGTAAGATAACTTTTAAACCAGTCGTGAATAGTATTAGTAACACCTGCGGCTCTCAGCTTCAAAAGAAGACGTGTATGCTTTGCTTATGTCGCAGAATACCACCCTCACCTCTTTTCCATAGTCTAATGCACGACAGAATGTATTATAAAGGAATGTCAGTTCGTTCACAGTTGAGTCGCCAGGTAGAAACCCGGACTGTAATGGTGTTAATATATTATTGTCATTAAAATGATTCTACAAATACTTCAAAACCGCCTTCTCAAGAACTTTACTAACATAGTTAAGCAGGGAGATGTCAAGATAATTCGAAGTGAGAGAAGGATCGCCAGCTTTAAATATCGGGCACACATTGGCCTCTTTCCATACGTCCACATTCAATTGATTTGTTAAAGAGGTATTTTAGGGGAGTTGCTAATTCGTACTTTATTTCTTTAAGTATACGATTATTCACGCCATCTGGTCCAGATTCTTTACCTATGGGCAAATTAGAAAGGATTGTTTGTATTTCTGTTTCGTTAGGGTGATAAATTCAAGTCTACTGGCATAAGCATAAGGCGTTACTATGGGTGAAGGAACACGAGGTTCTTGTAAAAGAGTTTGATCACGGAAAAAGTTATTTAAAATGTTAGCTTTCCCCCCATGTTATCGTCGATTATTGATCCATTATGTTGAAGTGGTGGGATTGTTTTATTTTCATTCTCGCATATAACATGTTTCAAAGTAGACCACCAATCTTTTGAACGGAGTTGACATGATTTTAATTTGTTACTTATCCCAGTGTTGTAATCTTTCTTTGATTCCCGAATTGCTGAAATAATGTCATTTCTGAAACTTCGAAATTTTAGCCAATGTGAGTGGTTATTATATTGTTTAGCTTTATGATATAATCGTTTCCGCTTCCTGATAATTATCTTAATAATAGTGGTTATCCATGGTAAATCAGATTGTCGAACAAGTATTTCTTTGTTAGGTATATATTCTTGGGCAAGAGACATGACTTTATTAATTACATTATGGGCGTATTCATTAATAATTTCAAATTTTAGGTTGTCCCAGTTTGTGGTTGATATTTGTCTGCGTAACATGTCGTAGTCTCCAAGCTCATATTGCCATATTTTGCGCTTAAACGGTTTAAATTTGTGCTTTGAAAATTTCAGAAGGCCATATATAGGACAGTGAAACCGTGTCTCTTGTGGCAAAAATGGATCTCCTACTCCGCTGCTAACGATGTTGTCTCTATTTGATACAAACAGAAAGTCGATGATTGATTCAGAATGCTCGGTGAAGTGAGTTGGAGAGGAAATACACTGCGACAGTGAAAACTGAGTACAAATTGAAGTCACCTTCATATTCGATTGGGAGATCAAAGTATTATAGTTAAAATCGCCAACAATTACAATATTTCTATGGCCAGTATATATCGCCATATCAATTGAGTCTTCGATACTATTACCATATACAGCATTAACATTCGGGGGCCTGTAAAAGACGCTAAATAAGAAATGTTTCTTATCTGACACAACTTCAATCCAAATTGATTCAATGTTACGGAGCTCGAGATCTCGCCTACGTTTATGGAATAGTGTGTCTCTAACATATACAATTACACCTCCGTGCCTATAGCTTTGTCTATCTTTCCTTTCTTGAGATTTAAATTGTTTTATTGTTTTATTTTCATCGCCAATCCATGTCTCTGTAAAAGCTATTTGGTTAAAGTCTTCGAGCTCAGTGCGTTATATGTCCAGTTTTGAGTACATGCTTTGAACGTTGCAATGTACGAATGACAGGTGCTTAGATAAATCATCTGATAAAATCATTTCTGACGCCGATTCTTGTGTGAATGAAGTAGACGGAATGGAACTAAATTACAAATCCAGCAAATCGTCGCTATCTATGGGACCGGGGTTCGGATGGACGTCTCCCGAAAGAATAATAAATAACCATGTTGTCCATAGTATGCTGAAAATCGTTCAGCCAATATGTTAGATAAAACTGTCTGTTACATTCGATTGTTAATGTGGATGGTGTATACCGATGGTACTGAAGGTGCTTGGCCGTATATGGAAGATTGGCATTGATTTGGACTGAATATAGTACGCTGTATTTCAATGCATACTCGGACAACAGATACGATAAAAATAGAAAATGTATTGCTAGTGGAAACCTATTGCACACACGATAAATGCCTGTGTTCAATATGGTCGAACGATGTCTAACTAATGTCACGTGACTGAAGAAATCATCATTATGAACATCGCTACGACCATACCGGACAGATGAAAACAAGACTTACAAGAAATGAAGATAGCGGGCCCCAGACGCAGCGGTGTGCGAAAGATTCCCCAAATTCCCCCACTGTGGCTAGCAGAATTGCACAAAAAAACATAAAAGGGACATGCATGTGATGAATGTTTGGTACTATACTATCCGGACATATTTTGAAGTAATAGGACATGACTAACAAGTGTGGAGTTCAGTAAGGAAACATATGTGCTGGTGTCATTTGAGCTACCCAGAACTTTGCATTCGGCAGGTGGCATTAATTCACGACATAATTTCATTGAAGATAAGAGAACTGATTTTGTAGCAGACGAGGTCCCTCAAATGACACCATCGCCGAATAGTATGAATGATATAATTATGACGATGTACTTACAAGGCTAACCACATAATAATATATATCATTCAGGTTGCAACACATTAAAATTATAATGTTTACGCTCAGTCAATGATCGGTGAGTCTGCAAGTAGCGAACGAAACTCATCAATGGGAACAACCCTCATGATTACTATAGGCCGAAATCTCGCACCCAAATAGCTTCGTTCCAGAATATCATTAAGCGAGACAACCGGCATTACTACTACATAACTCGCACCCAAATAGCTTCGTCCCAAAGATCTCGTACGCCACCTGCAAACGCGACACCGATAACGTTACAGCACAAAATAGCTAGTCTGTAATTGTTTAAGCTATGTAACATACAATAAAGGAATGTAGTCAGTTGTATAGCCTTACTATTCGTAATACAAAGGCATGCAGTCAAGAATTCAAAAGTGTTAATCAGTTGACGGGGATATGAAATTGTAAATGTTTTCCAGCTTAATGTTATTGGTATGCAATTGGCGAGCGGAACTCGACAGGGGGCGCAATCCTCTGAATACCTCTGTAACTCGCACCCAAATAGCTTCGTCCCTGGAGTTTCGCCCGTCACCTGCAGACCCCACACCAATTGTGTTACATCACTCAAGTAGGATATTTTTCATTGTGACTGTCGAGTATAATACTCTCCATCAGATTACAATACATTAATAATGCCCGTTGTATACATTATCTTACTGTTACTATACGATCGGTGTAGATCTAGCCAGATTCATTGATGCTTACTCTTAGTGGTGAATGTCAATTAAAGCTAAATTAAACAAAAACAGGAGATCACCCAATGTGTGTTTTCAAGCGGCGAACGAATATTGAGAAGGCAACCCTCTGAAAAACTATACTTGTATAAGTCGGACCCAAATAAGTTCGTCCCAGAAACCTCGTCGGACACTTGTAGTAGTATAAAGGGAGTCAAAATGATACCACCTGCGGTGGCATCATTTATAACCCTTTATACTACTCCCACCACCCCCGAAAAATCAAAAATTGGTTAACGAGGAAATTGTCTCCCACCAACCACGAAAAATTGGTCGTGAAAAAAAAAAAACATAATGTTTTCCCGACAGTAAATTTATGATAAAATAATTATTTCAATGTGCCCACGAGTGATAGTTTATATTCCAACACCCCATTTTTCTCCTCCAATATAGCTAATTTATTTCGCAGATCAGAAACTAATTCTACCAGCTCTAGTCTACCACGTTCACCTGTAGCCACCTGACATTGTAGTTGCTTATGTCTACAAAGAGTTTGGGCACTAACGAATTTACAAGGGCATCTGGGGCATTGAAATTGCGGGGGGACACAAGGAATTTTTCTACGTCTCGCTAGATGCCTTCGTAGATATTCTTTACGCGTAAACGTCTTACAACAAGTATCACACTCCATTATATATGTATATGTTTATGTTTATATTCAATTAGAAGTGAAAAAAACATAATGTTTTCCAGACCAATTGAACAGATAAATTTCATAGGTTATAACAAAAGGTATATTACAGAAAATATGATAACGTCAGAAACTAGAGCAGAAATCGAAAGTTTGAGAAGAGAAGCCGAATCTCTAGGGATTACTTATAGTAAACGGTTGAGAGTTAGGGGGTTGATAAAGCTGATAAACTCCACAAAGAATGAGGCGTTTATGAAGCGGTTTACCCGCGCCCACAAACGAGGAGCCTTTAATGATATATCCAAAGCGGGGAGGAAGTAGGTAACAGAATTCAAAAAGAAAGTATTGCGGGGTTAAGGGCTAGTGTAATCAAACCTTCAAGCACAAATAATTTGTCCCAAATTAGACGCCAAAATAATAATAAGAAAAAATCTATCGTTAGCGCGATAGTGGAAAAAGGTGAAGAAATATTGGGGGCTCACGATGAAACATTGGAAAAGGTAGAAAAAAAAAATGGAAGGACGGGTAGTTACAATATCCTTTCGTAAAAACATTAACATTAACGAGTCTGAACGCATGTCCGATAAACTCGCTCCGTATCTAACAACCAATTTTTATTTGAGATATTCATATTCTTACAAGCTAGAACATATGGAGGAAATTAAAAATGGAAAACCTAAAACTATAATATTTCACAAAAATCTCGGTGGTAGCGAACCACTATCATCAATGAAAACCGTTAAAAAATGGCTGTCAGATAAGGAGCAAACACGAATAATGTCCGATAAAATAGACAGACCAAATACAAAGTGGAAGTTTGTAAGATGGGTAGAGGTTTTTATAAAGCTAATACAGGGTAGTAGGGGAATAGATTTGGGACTACAATCCAAAGAAGCAGCAGGAGGAGAACTTCCAGAATGGTTGAGGAATAGAAAAGGTATGTATTCTTTATATAAGTATAATGACGATCTTTGTCTGTTCAGGTGTCTAGCTATGCACCTTGATAAAAAGATCAGACCTGACAGATGTACAGAAAAGGCGAAAGAACTTAGTAAGCAATATTTCGGTAGTAATGTGGTTTCACCAATTTCTTTTTCAGATCTGAAAAAGGTTGAAGAGTTTTTTAAAATCGGTATAGAAGTATCAACCCACTGAATGTAATGTTGGTGGTTGAAACAGGTCCAGCACATATAATGATAGAAGTATATAACAACATGAATGTAATGTATGGTGGTTGAAAAAGGTACCAGCACACTATAATGAAATAGGTAATAAACCAATGACAATAGGACTGTTTAATAATCACGCATTTCTGATAAAAACCTTAAAAACCTATCTAAAATTTACGCCTGCGATAATTGCAAGCAGAAATTCACGAAAGCGAGTAATATGAAGAGACACGGACCAACATGTATGAGAGGTGAGACAAAAGTAATATGTGATGGTAATTATTTAGAGCGCGCGTTCGTCGTTCGAGAAAGCGTTTTACCCAAAAGGTTCTAACAGTTATGGGGCGATCGATTGGATGTATTCTGTGGAAAAGCGGGAGGGAATTTCACATTCACCACGAACAGTGCGGACACGGAGGTGAAAGATGGATTTTAGGAGCTCCGGTAGATGGATACTGTCCAGAAACCAATACCGTATATCAATATCACGGCTGTTACTGGCACGGGTGTCAGATTCATGCAAAAAAGCATAGAAAAGAAGAACGCGCATCCACTATGAGAAGAGATAAAGTTATTAGAAAAAGCAAAGAATTCAACCTAGTAGTTATGTGGGAATGCGAATTCCAAAGAACGGGTAAAGATATAAAGATCGGTTGTGACACTACTCTTTATCCATATCAGATAGTGTACGATTTTGAGGCGTATCTCCAGCCAGAAGTTGAAACTACCGGTAATAGTTTAGAGTACGAAGCTGAGCACGTTCCGGCAAGCGTTAGCATAGGAGATAATTTCTCAGGAACAGTAAACTCATATTTTTGTGATAAGATCCCGCAAAACAAAATTATAGAAAAATTGTAGAAGATTTGAAAGTCAGGGGAAAAGCTATAAGAGAAGAAGTGTGGTCAAGATATAGGTTTAATACAGAACATTTACGTAAAAACCAAATCGCCAAGATCGAACAGTGGATAGAGCAAGTACCGGTTATAGGTTTTAACAGCAGTAAGTACGATATAATCTTAATAAAGAAATACCTAGTAGGCGAACTGGCATCAACAACAAAGAAAGTAATGATCGGAAAACGTGCAAACGCAACAATATTTCTATTTACTCCAGAGTTTAGATTTATTGATGTAATACTTTATCTAGGACCCGGTGTAAGTTACGATAGTTGGATAAAAGCCTACGAATGCAAAGGACAGAAATCTTTCTTTCCTTATGAGTGGTTCGATTCTGCAGACAAACTGAATTACCCAGGACTACCGGATATAGAGAATTGGTATTCCAAACTATCTGGGAAAATGTTAATAGATGAAACAGAATTAAGTAAATGTCGTAGAATTTTCGAAGAAAATAATATGAAAACTTTCAGAGATTGGTTGAAATATTATAACGATTTAGATGTAGTACCGTTCCTAGAAGCGGTGGAAAAAATGTGTGAATTTTATAAACACAGAGGTGTGGATATTTTCAAAGATGCGGTAACACTACCTGGAGTAGCTATACAATATTTATTGAGAGGAACCATTAAAGAACAAAAATCTTCAAAGACGATTATACCGGAGGATGCTATATATACACCAAAAGAAGAAACATACGAAATGAAGGACGCTCTAGTTGGCGGTCCATCAATAGTATTTACACGATATGCAGAAGCTGGTGTTTCAAATATTAGATCTAATTCCTCAAATGAAATTAACAAACCTTGCAAGGCTGTTTTGGGGTACGATGCAAACGCGTTATATTTATCTACGTTACAAATAAAGAGATGCCGTGTGTGGGAGAGAAACTATACACCATATAGATACCCCACATAACCCTAAATTTATTAAAAAAGTTTTGTAAAAGAGTTTTATCTGGAGACTGGTTTGGGTTTGCGGAGGTGGATATAGAAGTTCCACACAACTTAAAACATAAGTTTTCTGAAATGTCCCCAATATTTATATACAGAGAAGTAGAGGTTGATGAAGTTCCCACACACATGTTAAAAATATTTATTTGGAAGATACTGGAAGAACTAGAGGAAAATGGAAGTAAAATTGGTGGGATCTATGACCGCCACTAAAGTATTGCTGTACGCGCCACTGTTGAAATGGTATTTAAAACACGGCCTAGAAATAACTGGAGTTCATCGTGTTATAGATTATATTAGTGGTAAACCCTTCGAATGGTTCGCAAAAGAAGTTACAGCCGCAAGACGAACAGGCGATGTAGAACCAAATAAGAAACCAGTAGCGGATATAATGAAATTATTAGGCAATTCGTGTTGTGGAAAAATGATAGAGGCAAAAGAGAGACATTTAAATACGACATATACACAAGACGAAATCCTGTGTTGACAAAGCGTTAAGATCTGCATTCTTTGATGATTTGGAAGAGATAGGAGATGCGTACGAAATATCTTCCCGAAAACCCCGGTGTGCAGTAAAGAGCCCCTTCCACTGTGGAATAGCGGTTTATCAACTAGCTAAATTGAGAATGTTGGAATTTTACTACGAATTTCTAGACAAATACGTAAAAAGAGAAGACTTTGAATTAATACAGATGGATACAGATAGTATGTATATAGGAGTTAGTGGAAAAACGATAGAGGAATTGATTAGACCTAACTTACTAGACGAGTTTGAAAAAGAAAAAAATAAATGGTTGGCTTGGGATAAATGGAGCGAAAGAGAGCCAGGACTTTTCAAAATGGAATTCAGCGGAGATAGGGCGATAGCGTTATCTAGTAAGTGTTATTTCGTAGAAAGAATTAATTCTAAAGATAATTTGGAACAAATTGAAATTAATAAAAACTCTGCGAAAGGAATGTCGAAGAGAACTAACAATTTAAATTGGGATATATATAAACGAGTACTAAGTGAAACTACAGAAGATGGAAAACACATTATAGATGTAGCGCAAAATAGAGGATTTAAAATGAAAGACGGCGTTATGAAAACGTACTGTCAACAAAAAATAGGACTCTCGGCATACTACGATAAAAGACGTGTGTTACCAGACGGAATACATACAGAACATCTCTAGTGATCCGGGGGTAGCTGGGTGTCAGAAGGCACCATAAGAAGTTCTTCGCGAAGAAACCCTCGAGATGGCCCATCATTCAAATAGTAGAGCACGGGCTCATCGGGTTTGGTAATAGATCGATCTAGATGATATACATTGAGAGACCACACTGGATCAGTCGCGCGGCGGCTGCCACCTTCGAGCTCTCCCGGTTGATAGAGGTACCGGACGTCAATATCTGATGGAAGTGCAATCGCCGATTGCTGCTCCTCTAAACCAACGGGTCGCCCGCGCGAGACGGCAGAGGGCTCGCTCGTCACCCTTTTAAACTTGATGGCATCTACGGGCTTCTTACCTATCAATCTGGTCACCTCTCCGTTCAGTGCGGAGACCACGGCGGGCAGTCTGGCCACCCACTCGGTCGATCGCGAATGAGGGTTTACAAGTTCTTTGGCATATTGGTGTCCGAACAGTCTCTCAGCCAGGGTTCGATTGAAGCGTTCCACGATCCCCTGGTCCCGGTGGATGTTGACGCGGCCGCGTCTGATAGAAACTTTATGCTTAGACAATAGATGAGAGACCGCGCCCATGAACTCGCGGCCGGGATCGACCTGGAGAAGATTCGGCCATTTGAGAGGACTCCTCTTATATATTCGGGAAAGAGCCTCGGCCACTTCCTTAGACTCTTTAGTGGCCAACGGCTCAGCCCCCTTATAACGACTCGCTACGTCAACGACTGTCAGTGCGTACTTGTACGTC